>CM053513.1:45901708-45925202 GCA_028627145.1 Eidolon dupreanum
TGACCCCTTCCTCTCTCTTCTCGGCTTCCTCCCGGGAATCCGAAAAATGAAAAAGCCGCGAACCAAGTCTCAAACCCTGTTTTTCTCTTTAACTTGCCCTCATTTCCTCCCTCTCGCTGCATTTCAATAAGATCCCAGGCCTGCGTGGTCGGGCTGCTCTCGCCGGCTTCCTCCAGTCCCCAGCTGGGATCCCCAGCACCACCAGGTTTGCCAGCTCCCCAGGGTCTGCATTATCTCAAAGGGGAAACACTCGTATTAATTAAGTTTCCTCTTAACAATAAGGCGGCACGTCTTTGAGCAGGAACAGCGGAGTGAAGAACCTGCACCGTGCTGGGCCCTCGGTGCTGTGAGGACTGAGCATCGCTGCGGCCAAGGGCGAAAGGACATGAGCGAATTTCTGGGTCTGATCCCCCCACCTTACATGGACCCTGCAAATTTCACTAATAACTCAGGAGGTACTGTGAAAACGAGGGGAAAAAATTCACTTTCCTGGAAGCCAAGGGTGCCCCTACAAGCTAGACCCCGTCGTCTTCCCCTTGGCTTCTTCTTCCCATTGGCCACTTCATGCAGAGAACTTTTACCCTCAATTCGTCAAGGATGACGCTGTATAAAAGAAAAATTCCTCTTTGGTTGTGTGCGACTGATAACAGTACACGCAAGTCTTCTCAGAAGGTGAAAGAGCCCTGGGTCACTTCATTGTGAAGCTCTGAACATATTTAAAAAAGGAGAAGGAAGAGGAGGAGGAGGAGGAGGAGGAGGAGGAGGAGATATGCCAAAACAATTACAAAAATGTTAATTGTGGTATATTTTAAAGATCTTTAATAAATCAGTCCTCTTGACATGCATGCACTAATATGCGTGTATAATAAGCTCACCTGGAGGTAATGGCAAAAGGCCACATTTGAGGCCTTCGATGAACATGAGGGCAGAACTAAATGGCCCTTATGACCCCTTCCACCCCTGCGTTCCGCTCTGCGCCCACGAATGTGCAGGAAAGGGGGAAGTCGCCTGAAGGGGGCGCGGGCGCGCTGGGAATCGGGCCAGGACCAGTGAGGTCTAAAGAAAAGTCTACATGAGAACCAGGTTCCTAGCGGATCTCAGTTTGGATACTTCACGTTCATGCCTCACTGCCTATCTGTAAGCTGAAGAATGAGGCTATAAGGGAACCAAGATAAATATAGAGTTCGAAAGAAGAAAGATGCCATGGGCGTGGGAAGCAGGAATGCATTACTAAATGTACCCTAAAAATGTTTCCTTCCTCCCTGCCTCCTTCTCTCCTTCCTGAGTTGGAATAAAAATGCTTTAACAGGCAGTTGGCAAAGAATATCATTCGTCCCAAACAAGGAGTTTCATTTTTCCTGTCTTTGGTATTTGTTAAAATCTTGGAATTCCATGCCTCATCCATGTTTCCATGCAGCTTCTCTTTATGCATAAACATCAAAAAGGATGCAGCTTGTTACATAAACTTGTTAGACTACAAAAAGTCTAACATGTTTATTCATTAAAAAGAGCTCTGCACAGCTTAAAAGTCAAATTAATTAGATGGTGCTAGTCAAAAATCGTTTTGAAATGTTAATTATATCTGTAACAAAATCACTTTATTTTTAGTCTTCTGAGAAATGCATTTCTGATTTATTGTCATTGCCCATGTTCTCCATCCACACTTGATACTAGAAAAAAAGTCATTCTGTCTCTTAGTCTAACTTCCCACCCCCTCTTGCACACCCTCTACAGTGAATCCACCCAGAGGAAACGTCATTATTGTGTACTGTTGCGCTCTCTAACCTTCAGCTATGTGGACTGCCCAGTTCTCTTTCTCCACCCAGTCTGTCACTGATCAATAGGCCTTCCCTGTCTGGTGAAGCAAGTCCTCATACCCTCTTATTGTGTGCCAGAAAGGTCGAGAGCCATCATTCCAAGTATCCAGCTGAACCTGCACTTTTCACAAAGGTCACCCTTTCTCCAGGATGCCACCAACTCTGCAAAGCCTTCCTCTGGATTCCTAGGAAGGGAGGGTGAACCTAGTCAGCAATTCTTACTCCTTGCTTTGCCAAGGGCTTCTTCCCCTAGTGAGTCAGCACAAGCCTAGTAGGAAATCCTCCATTCTCCTTACTGTTTCCCTTTGTGTAAAGCTGAGCAGCAGCAGATGGTGGTACAGCCCTCCTAGGAGTCTAAGTGAGAAAGCTCTGTCAGAGCTGCCTGATGAGGGTGGAAGATGGGAAGCCCAAGGGTTTCATTTTTCTTTAAGACACAAGAATTCTGTATCTCGCTGTCTCTATGTCCTGTGGTGAGCGTCTGTCAGGAAGTCTCTAGGGCAAGCATCCTGGGATTTGCTTTCGAGTTTTTAAAAATTTAATTATTAGGATTCTGGCTTTGGTACCTTGGTTTCTCCTTTGTAAGAAAGGCAAAACATTTGGATTAAATAAAAGCTAAATCCAGATTTCCTTTTGTGGACCCTGAGAGCATGGCGTGCCTCCCCTTTCTCACATGTGTAACCTCAGTATGTCTGCTCCATCTCTTATTTTTTCCTTCTTGCTGCCTCTCCAACAAAATACCTCCTTTGCCTTACCAATGACTTCTTGGTCATTTTTCCTATTTTACCACCCTTGGATCCAATTCTAACCTTGGCACTATTGCTATCGGTTTCAGACAGGAGCTACTAGTGAAGAAAACCTGGGACAACACTGAAGAGAGGAAACTCCACCAGAGTCTTTCAGAGGTCAAGAGCATCCCCAGGCCACCTCCATTAGCTGAAGCTCTCAGAATACTTAAAAAAAAAACCTTATAAATGTCCCCCAAAAAAGGTCACAAAAATTATAGAATGTTATAATGTTTACAAATTAATTAAATCGATCCTTAACACATACACTCAGAAAACAAATAATTAAACTGTTTTTGAAAAACATCATCTAAGGTCTAATTAGAAGGCTTATTGTGAATTTGGGGCCCCAATTATCATTCTTCTTATCTAATTCTTAACTAGCTGATGAATTTGAGCAGAGAGGACAAAGGGCATTTGATTCTTACAGGCTGTCAAGCCGCACTCCAAGGCCTGAGTAGTCTGAGAAACCCCCAAACCCACTCCTCCCCAAATAGATGCTCACTGTGCAAAACTGTTGATTCCTGCCTATAGGTGTTCACCAATGACTAGGTGGTAGCTGTTAATGTCATTCTTCTTAAAGAATAGCTGTTTTTGCAACATCACACACAAGGCTATTTTTAAATCAACTTAATTGCTTTTAGCGCTCTGCTTTTGAATTAATAAAAGTGTTTTAGAATTGCATCATTTGAAAGAACAGCAGAATGTTGTTAACTGTTGGGTCTGGGTGACAAGTACTCAAGGAATCAGTGTGCTAGTCTCTACTTTTGTGTATACTTAAATTTCTACAATAAAAATAAAATAAAAACAAGTAAATATTCTTAATTATATATTTACTCTAAAAACTAGCATTTAAAATAAACATTCTGAATTTTCCTTTATCAGTTGAGAAAACAACCTTTTGCCCCCTCCTATTTCCTGTTTTATTAAAAAAAATTATCTTGCTTTGCAGTTCTGTACATTTTTTTAGTATAATCTGAGATAAAGACATAGTTTATAATTAAATTTTGGTTTTTACATTAGAAATATTGTTTGAAAACATTTGACTTTATTTAAAAATATTTATTAAGACTTACTAAATGCCCCTATGGCCACAGCAAGTGAGACGTGACAAAGGAATGAGCAACTTATTAGTAAATGCAGAGTAGTGCTGTGAAGTACCATGAAAAGCTCAGAAGCAGCTGCATGCCATCAGCAGAAGGAGTAATAAGGTAAGGTTTCTCAGAGAAGCTGACTTTCAAGCTGAGCCTTGAAGAATTAAAGGAATTTCACCAGACTAGGCAAGTGGGAAGAAGTGGAAGGGGAGTTACTTCCAGAAGGAATTGTGTGGTCCAAGGTAAGGGCCTGGTGTATTTAAGTATGCCGACTGTTTCTGTATGCACTCGCAGTGCGTGCATCGTGTAGGGGCAATGGTGGGAGTGGGGAGGACCAAAACAATATGAACTAGATAGGAAGGTAAAGGTCAAATTACTAGGAACCTTGTGAACCATACCAAGTTCAAGCTTTGCCCTTTGGGCTAGTAGGTCTGGGGTAGGACCCAGGACTCTGCATCTTAACAAGTACTTTAGATGATTTTTATGTAAGTGGTCCAGAGATGTCTTTGTGAGAAATACTACTCAGAGGATGCCTAAAATATATTTTGAAGGCAAAGAGACCTAAGTTTCAGTCTTACTCTGCTTTGTACTAACTGTGTAATTTGGGGCAGGCAACATAATATGTCTAAGTTTCAATTTCTTTAACTATCAAATGGGAATAATAAAGATATAACTTCCTAAGTTTGTTATGAGAATTAAATGAGATTGTAGTACAGTGCCTGGAACATTAGAAGGGCTCAGAATGTATTAGTTGTTATTGTAATTTTGCTTAAAAAGTTAATCCTGGAAGCTTGGTGATAGGTCAACAGAATTTGGAGAAAATGACAAAAGACATGTTTTATAAAATGTCAGGCATGACATAAAGTGTGAAGCACCAAAGACACATAAAGTTTGAACCTTACACACAGTCAAAATGAGTCAATAAGACTTATTAAAGCCATTAGGTGGGGTAGTGCAAGTTGTGCACGGCACCACAATGCCACATCTAAGAGGGTATCATTCACAGTTTAGACATCATAAGTTTGCATATTTATTACAATAATTATAGTGGGCAGATGACAGTCAAGCGTCTTGCTCTAATAAAATGAGTAGACTACAACAATTTTTCAATGGATAGAAATAAAGTTCTTGAGGAAGGGAATGATAGTTTGCTATATTAATGGCTCCAGCGAATCATGTGTCCTGATAGTCACACCCTTGTGTAGTTTTCTGCCATACTGACTCTGAACCTGGCTTTAGCCATTGTGATATTACCAAATGTGATACAAGTAGAGCTTATAGAACTCCCAGTTCTCAGCATCGGCATCTCTGTGATTTTCTAGGATCTTCCCTTATCATCAAAAGATAGCTGCTATGATCCAAAACAGTTATAGGCTCACATATGTAGTCAAAAGAGAAAGAAAATGAGAGGTATAGGCAATGCCAACCATAGTTTCTTTTATTAGAAAAGCAAAAATTTTTCCAGCAACATTTGAACAGACTTTCATTTATATCTCATTGAACAGACCTGTATTACATGGGCATTCTTAGCTGCAAAGGAATCTGGAAGGTGGAATATTTAGCTTTTCTAGCCTCTGTAGCAAAACATGGCAAAGAAATAGGGTTTGGGGAAAGGCTGTTGGGTTGGCTAAATAACAATGTCTGCTATAGAATTTTTAATCATGGATTCTATATGCAGCCATTCTCCCATTAATATTACAAAGGCATAAAACATGGAGACTGTAAGTTACTAACCAATTTTCAAGTATGATACATGAAAACTTTTTTAAGCTAGTTGATAATCTTTAAGGCCAGGAACAATTCATTTCTATCAAATGTTCATAATAGTGCCACTACAAAGAGATCAGAAAGCTTCTTGTAAATTAAAAGCAGCTCCTTGTCAGGGGGCAGGGGGAAAGTCTGGATTGTCTATTATCTGCGCCTAGCCAGTGATTGTCAAAGTTTATGGACTGAGACTAATTAGTAAAAATTTTATGTCACATCATAATCCAGAATACACATACATATACACAAACATGTTTCATAAAATGATAACTATTCTTATATGATACATTCTTCTAATATTTTCTATTTAAATTTATTTTTTAAAAATATTGATTATAATTCATTAAATTAATTTCACCACCACTAATGGGTCATGACTTGTAGTTTGAAAAATGCTATCATAAACCAAGGCCAAGGACAACATTTTTCTAGGCAAAGGAAAAGAACAGATGCAAAGGCCCTGAGTTTGAAGTCCTGGGACCTAAAGAAGGCTGGCATGGCTGGAGCCTATTGGATGGGAAATGAAGGGGGAAACATGTAAGCAGGGGCCTGTCATGAAGTCTGCAGGGTGCAGCAGGAAGTTCAGAATTTATTTTTATTCTAATGGAAGCTCCCCATGGTTTTAAGCAAAAGAGTATATGATAAGATTGATCTATTTGCTAAAATAGTTTCTCCTGACCTCATGCACAGCCCAAAGATGATTCCAGAATGACCTAATTTTCTCCAAATTTAAAATAAGTCTGGAATGACTTTAAGACCCACCATAGAGGATTCTCTCACTCTCTCCCACATTCATTCAATCAAACTCATTTCCTGGTTCCTTTTCCCCCACGTGGGCCCCTATCCTCTGCTGAGCTCCCCTGGATGCCAGAATCTTGCAGAAATACTGGTTTGAAAATTCTCTTTTTATCAAGTCCAGTACTTATCCTTTTGTTACTAAATATCCACATATTTGCTATATTTGCTGGCTACACTGTCCTGCTAACTGGAGTCATGCACACTCAGAGGTTTTCTTCTTTTTTTTTTTCTGATTTGCAACGTGGACACTCAGAAGGACATCTCTAAGTATTGGCAACTGTCTGCTCACAGCCGGAAAGCACATCTCCTCTCCGGGGGCTGGGAGCAGGGAGGCGGGGAGAGGGGGAGGCCTCCTGTCTGCTGGGACATCTGCAGCGCCTGCTGTTAGGAGCTGCCACAAGTAGTCTAAGTCCTTGAGTCACACAGACTGAGAAAGCCCAGAGGGGGGTTATGTGGTGGGAGACAAGCTCATTTCCCAGGACCAGGGCCTCCTTCTTGGCCAGTCCCCAGCAGATGAGTTCCAGCTGCTTCTCTTTTCTTAATCTTCCTCCTCTCCCTTCCCCACTTTCCAGTTGGACCCCTAGTCGCCCCCTTCACTGGCCAACCCCCAAGCCATATTCAATTTCTGTTGGAAAAGATCACTGTGAAAAGGGAGGCGTGCAGAGACTGGGAAGCTGAAAAGCAGAGGGAACCCTCTCCTCTCCTGGAGGCCTGTTCCCTGGATCTGTCAGCTCTTGTCTGGGGAAGGACCATGAGGTGCACAGAAATAGGCAAATGTGTTTTTTTCAGCCAGTTAACCCCCTCACCTCCCTCTGTCCCCCACCTCCCCACACCACACTCATGACTTGCCCCACACCTGTGGAGAACATCCAACCAAATTTCTTTTATTTACTTGTGATTTCCAAAACAGACATTTTCAAAGTCTGAGTATAAAGATATATTTAGAAATGTCATAGAGAAGGGAGAGGGAAAGAAGAAGTGGCTTTGAAAAGTGGAGAGCTAGTGAGTCAATAAATTGTGGTGGTCAAGGTCAGGGGCCCCAGATTCACATTAGATCTGGTTTCCAATCCTGTCTCTGCCACTCACTCACTGTGTGAATTTGGGTTGGCAATTTTAACTTCCCTGAGCCTCTGTTTCCTTACCTATAAAATGGGTTCACTTGTAGCTGCTTTCAAGCCTGACAACTAATGGGATTTTAATATAATTATTATCTACTCTAGTAAGTGCTTGATAAATGGTAGCTCTATTATAATTACTATTATTCATGAAAAAAGAGCATTAGAATAGGAGCTGGCAGGTCTTCAAAAAGAAAGAAAAACAGAAGAGGAACTGTTGAGGAACTTTAGAAATACAAGCTACAAGTTTAATACTGTATATAGTTTTAAAAATCAGATTTGGTAGTGTCCCAGGGGCTCTCCTATCTCTTATTAATCATTATCTTTACAAGTTTATGAAGTGTGAAAGATAAGTAGATATACCTATCCATTTCACAGATGAAGAAATTGAGGCCTAGGAAGTGATCATAAGATAATGAATATAAAAGAACTTGGTATATTGCAACACAGTACACAAAAACCATATTGTTTCTGGGTTTTGTTGTCATACAAGCTGACAAGCAGTGGTGTTACTATAGAGTGGGGTTCTTCTCACAGTGTGTTGTCCAGGTTCTTGATGCCTCGAACAAAGAACTGAGCAAGACACCAAAATACAGCAGAAAAGAAAAGCTTTATTAGAAGGGAAAATACACTTTCAGACCTGAAAGCAAGCCTGAGCAAGAGGAGCATAGCTCAAAGGCCTGGTAACAAAGCCTTTGGGGTTTTTAATCACTTTTTGTTGTGGGTGGTTACTTTTCTTAGAGGAGTGGGCTTCCTTGATTGACAGCTAAGATTGACAAGACTCTGATTCATCATTTGCTTTCTGTGCATGTTCATTCCCAGGATTCAGTTGGTTATAATGATGTTAATGAACTTCTGGGCATGTGCATCATATAATGATGGTATAATGAGGCTTAGGTAAACTGAAGATCATTGGGGTCTTTATTGCGCAGGTGCAAGTGACTGGCTGAAACTAGCACCCAATTACTTGCTTGCTTGTTTCCTTGCATGAGTTACTTTTAGCCCAAAAAAAGCCTTCTGGCTTGCTTAATTGTAGGCAGATTAGGGTAGACTCTTTCTAGAATAGGATAACCTCAGTGTTTTTGCAGGCAGACCTGAAGCCCCCCTAACTAGCTTTCCCTGCCTAACTCTTTTCTAAGAGCCATAAACCCCTTTTTTATTAGTATGGATGTCAAGAGACGGGAGATCTCTTCTTCTGTATCTGCTTCCCGCCTAGAAGGATCGTAGTCCTTGCCTATGGGGTTTCATGGAGCTCTTTCCCTTCCTGCCTTAGTCAGGATGGAGTCTTGGGTTTCCTGCCGAAGTGCTGCCTCAGTCCCTAGATGAGGAAAAGAAGATACGAACTTGTTATTTAAATCATATATCTATTAACTTTCTATTGTTGATTTGCCTATTATACGAGTAAAGGAAAACAGGCTTGGTTAATATATCTCTTAAAGAGTAAAAAGACCTTTGGCCTAGAGTCCCCTCCCCTCTCAGACTCTAAGGGTACTGCCTGGCCTAATGCCATTTCTGCTAACAATGAGCCAGCCCATAACTCTTATCAATAGCCAGAGGATCTGAGTACCAGTTTCAGGGCAATTATCGGGATTTGAGGGAGAGGGTGTTTTTCCCAAAGAAAGGAGGAAAGAAAACTTAACTAGGTTTACTAAAAAGATTAAGAATTCTGCAAGAGATGTCCCATTTCATTTCCTGCTAAAAGATTAAGAATTTTATGAGTGATATCCCATATTAATGGGACGGTGTCAAAACTCCAAGGGTCCTGAGTCTTTCTTTGGTCTTCTCTGCACTGGATCTTAAAACAGGAAGGAAACTGACGTGTGAAGAGAGACCGCTCCAAGTTTCGGCAGGCAGATGGAAGAAGGCCTCAGGTCTGAACTTGATGATTTATGTGGTTGTATCCTCAAGCCCGGGCAGACCATGAGAAGAGGATAGGCTGGAAAGTGTAGGCCAATTCAGTGTTCCCAGAAGTAATGTCTGAATTTTGCAGCCATATTGCTAACAGATGTAAAATGGTAGGTAAATATGAATAATCTAACAACAAAGCCAATTAAATAATGAAAATATCTCCCCAATGGAAATCCTTTTGAAGGCAAATCAAGCTTAGGAACAAAAAAAAAAAAAAAAAAAAAATTCTCAGTGACATAAAATTAGGAGGTTGCATTTCATAGTCCTGAAAAACTAAAGAGTTTTATTCCTCCCTTTCAAGCACTGAAAATTATGGCTTGGATATCAACCAGGAAGACCACATAACTGGTTCTGGACCCCAATCAGTGATTTTGCTAATAAAAACCAAGAGAGGCAAACTGAGTGTGGGTTACTTGCTGAAAATAAACATAAATCAGAAATCAGACTTGCACAGGAAGATGCCAGAATTAAGCAAGCTGCACATCTGGTCCTATACTCTCTTTGGAAGTTTGCTGAATACTCCTTCCCTTTTTAAAAAATCTCAGTCTGCTGTCTTAGTGGAGCCTTCTGAGTTTTCTGTGTATAAAATTAAAACTGATATTTCCTTTAGCATAAAGCTGCTTGGATATATTCCAAGCACCTTAAATTCAACATGTCCCTCAACTCATTGTTTCTCCCAACAAACACATTCTTCTTCCTGTAGTCTACATCTCAGGAATAGCACTCCCATCCCCCCAGTCATCCAAACCAGAAATCTGGGTGTCCTCCTTGGATGCCCTTCACCCTTATGCTGCTCTTCCCATAAGTCACTAAGCTCTATCAACCTTTCTCAAACCCCTACACTTCTTGCCACCTCTTCTTGCCCCCATCTGATTCAGGCCCCATTTTTGCTCATCTGGATTGCTAAGTGATGGCCATAAAGGCCTCAAACCTCAGCTGTGCCTGCAGGATTCCTATAGCACCCAGCAGCAGCAAGGTATACTACCCAGCTGCTCCCAACCCCTTAATGGCCCCCCAGATCAACACTGAGGGCCAAGAGAAGGGAACACTTCTAGACTAGTCAAGGAAAAGGAGCTGAGGAGATAGGCAAAGGTCGTATCAGTGACCCAACAGATGAGCAGGCAACACTGCCCTGGTCATGTGCCTCTGTTCTGCAGCCTCTTAGCAGTTTGAGCCATTTTAAAGTGTACAGTTCTGTGACTTGAATATATTCACATATATGTACAACCATCACCACCATTCATCTCCAGAACTTCTTATCTTTTCAAACTGGAACTCTGTGCCCGTTAAACCCTGACTCTTCCATTCTCCTCTCCTCACAGCCCCTGACAGCCACCATTCTACTTCCTGCTTTTGTGAATTTGATTACTTTAGGTACCTTACATAGGTAGAATCATATATTTGTCTTTTTGTGTCTGTCTTATTTCATGTAGCATGTCTTCAAGGTTCATCCATATTGTAGTATGTATCAGAATTTTATTTCTTTTTAAGGCTGAATAATGTTCCATTGTATGTCTAGACCATGTTTTGTTTATTCATTCATCCATTGACAGATACTTGGGCTGTTTCCTTTCCTTTTACTTATTTATTTATTTTTGCTATTGCTTCTGTGAACATAGGTGTGCAAACATCTTTTCAAGTCCCTCCTTTCAATTCTTTCATGTACATACTCAGAAGTACAATTGTTGAATTATACAGTGTAATTGTTTTTAACTTCTTATATCCCCAACCAGTCTGTGAACTCTTAAGAGACAAACACTGGGTCTTGACACAAATATTTGTTGAATGACTGATCATTAATCTCAATAAAAAGGATTTTGAATGAGACTAAAAGTTAAAAAGAGAAGGGATGGAGAGGGCAGGAGTAGTTGGGGGTCTTCAGAAGGTTCAGATCCTGGCTAAATTGACAAAGCTTTGATTAAAATCTTAAACAGATGAGAGGGCAGGAGGAGGGCTCCCAGAGGGGCTTTTTCACTTGTAGTTAAGCTCCCAGGCTCTGGGGTCAGCCTCTCCGGATCCCCATCCTAGCTGTCACTTTCTAGTTTTGAGGCTTTCAGCAAAATGAGGATAGTTCAAAGGGTTGTTCTGAAGTTTAAATTAGTTAACACACATGAGACATTCAGAATAGTGCCTGGCACATAGTATGCACTCAACAAATGCTAGCATTATTAACAAAAGCAGAATCGGATAAAGATTAGACTCAGAGTGTGGGTTAGGTTTGGAACAGCTCAAGGAAGTGCCAGTTATGCCAGGGGGTCCACTTTCACACAGCTCAATTGATTGGGAAAGTAATTAGTGATTTTTAAGCACCATCTTTGTGTCAGGCCTGATTATTATTATAGATTATTCGCATCTCGGAATTATGGAAAATGAAATGTTCAATATCTTGCCCAAGATTACATGTTTATCAAGTGCCTGAGCCTAGTGTCAAATGATCAAGAGGTGAAACAGTGATAAAACATGCCAGTTACACTCAGAAGAGATCCTAAGGTGAACGTGGGGGCTTTAGGAGGAGGAGAAAAGGTTCATGAACTATTCTTATGGGGGAAAGAGGGACTCCCAGGCAGAATTTTCCTGGAGGACACTGATCCCCTTGATCCACATACCCTAACAATCAAGGAAGGGCATCGGACCATACATCCTTTTGGCAGAGATGGCTAAGTGCAACCACTATGTTCATTCTTCCCAACTGCCTGGTAATTGAACTGTGATGTTTTATCTGGGTAGATGATCACCAGAATAAAGAAACATTTCCCAGCCTCCTTTGGAGCCCAGTGTTGCCATAATTATGTTCTGGTCAATGGGGTATTAAAGAGTTGTTTGTCAGCTTCCTAAAACCCTCTTAAATGGGAGTGGTGTGAGTTTTTGCCTCCTTGTCCCCTCTAGATAGATATGTGGCTGGGGTTCCAGGTGCTTGCTATCTTGGCAACTGGCGGACCACTCTGTAGGAATGGTAGAGTGGAGAGCGGAAACGAGCCTACTCCAGGGAGCTATTCTTGCCTGGAGCATCTTCATCTGGAGCTCTTTTACGTGAGAGAGAAACAAATTTCATTTTGTTTAAGCCACTATTAGTTTAGATTTTCTGTCATATGTGCTGTTAACTGAGTCACCGCTCATGCCCTCTACTTAATAGAACCCATATCTGGTATGTGCACACTTGAGCCTTCCCATGCTTGGACCCAGGCTTGAGAGCTCAGTGTCTTAAAACTGGAGTTCCACCCCTTGCTCTACCACCCAGAAGGAGAGAAGAACATAGACTCAGTTTGCAAAAATGCTTCTTAGCCTTGGGTATTGTTAACCATCTTCTTTTAGATAAAAGTCGATAGCCATGAGACAAACAACTTTACTAGTCTGTCTGCTGAGCAGAAAAATAAAACATTGTTTTCCTGGTGCCATGCCTATTAGAGAAGAAGCCAACTATGTAAACCCTATTATTCTAATTCTGTTGATTGACAGTGACATGAGTAAGATGTTATTCATAAAACTGAAAAAAATGTTAATAAATGAGTACAATTCTTTTAGCTTTGATCTATAACTCATTTTTCCCTTGGAAAGTAAATGTAATTTGTTTGAGGAGCCAATTGCTATAATCAACCCTATAACCATTTGTTTGTTTATTTATCATTATTAATTCAAAATGTAGTTATTCATTCTTTCATTCAACAACACTTTTTAGAATTCAAAGTAAAAAGTTTTAAAAAACACAAAAAGCACTTATGTAGAACTCCTCTGCCCATCATACTAGACATTTGAGGAATAAAATGAAGAAACCTCAGCCCCTGACAATCCAAGGAATGTACAGGTTTGCTGAGAAGAGAAAAATAATACCCAGGAAGGAACTAGAGCTTATGACCCAGACTGGGCTGAGAGTTTCCTGCTAAAAGCTGTTCAAATATAGGACATATTTTACATATGTAAATATGAAGCCTCCTTTAAGATAAACAAAGTGACTCCCCAGAGGGGGAAAAAAGGAGGGTCAGTCGGTTGGGCTAGAGGAACAGCCTTCCTCAAATTCACCTCCAAAGCGCCCATCTTACTTGCTGAAAGTTCTTGGCCATTTTAAAAGTCTCATATCTCTCAAACATCTTTCCTCTGGGAAGCCTGTCCCCATCTCCTCCGGCTACAGGGTAAGCCACTTAGTGCTGGTATGGTACCCTAAAGCATAAAATTAGTGTGTGGGGAGAGGGTTGACTAAATAATTTCTAAAATTCCCAAAGGTTTAATGATCTAGAATTCACAAGAATAACTATAATTTATTTTAGCACTTACTAATATGCCAAATATTTTAGACTCATTGTCTCATTTGATTCTAATAACAACTTTAAGAGATACATACTCTTATTTCCATTTTACAGATAAGGAAACAAAGACATGAAGAGTTTAGTATCATGCCCATGTTCACAGAGAAGTGGCAGAACCAGGACTGTTAGACTCTAAGGCCCACATTCTTAATGCCTATGTGATAAGTACAGGTGCCACCCTCTAAACAACTTTTTCGCTTACCCGTCTCATAGTGTTGGTACCACACATACCCATTCTCCTTGTTGGATAACCATTTACAGAAATATCTTTCCAAAATATGAGTTTCTTGGGATAGAGATAATATTTTGAACATCCGTGTAACATTCTTTGCTTAGAACATAGGACCTGGCACATAGTAAATGCTCAAATGTTTAATTAATTAACAATATCAGTCAAGAAAAACTTAAAACTCATAAGCATACTACATATCAAGTGTGCCTGAAGATTTTGCACCTTTCTCCTGCTCTGCCATGTTATTATTGGAGAATATTTCTAGAATATAACATTAGCTACTTCTTTGTATTTACTGAACACTTCCTAAAAGCCAAGTACCATACGAGGTTCTTCAAAAGATACGAAGACAATTAAGATATAGCTGCTAGCCTTTGGGAGCCTACAGTTTACAAGAGAGACACATAAACAAATAAGTTGGCTGCAAAGCTGATTGTGACAGGAGGTAAAGTGTAGATATAAATATACTATTTCACTGAATTTGATGCCATTGATTGGAAGATGCATCTTTATTTCAGAGATGTTGAAATGTTTTTTAAATGTGCCTCTTGAATGAAGTTCTATTGACACATGCTAAACAGAATGAATCTTGAAAACATTATACTAAATGAAAGAAGCCAGTCACAAAAGACCGCATATAGTATGATTCTATTTATATGAAATATCCCAAATAAGGAAATCTTTAGAGATAGAAAGTAGATTAGTGCTGAAAGTAGCATAGAGCTGAAGAAGATTAGGGGTGGGGCACAGACTGATGGGTGATGGCTAAAGAGTATGGGATTTTTTTTGGAGGGATGATGAAAATATTCTAGAATTGATTGTGGAGATGGCTGCACAACTCTGTGACTATGCTAAAAGCCACTAAACTATACACTTTAAATGGGTGAATTGTATGGTATGCAAATTATATCTCAATATAGCTGTTATCAAAAAATGCCCCTGAGAATTGAGAAATACAGTAATAGCACAATGGGAGTACAGGGGCTGGGATGAGATTAAGTCAGATGGGGAGGGATCTAGGAAAGCTTTTTGGAGTAGGCATTGACACTTAGAATATGGGTAGGAATTGTGCCACGCAGAAATAGAAAATGGGGTGGGGGAAGGTGATGCAGTCAGAGGTAACAGCTTAAGCAAAGTCCAGGAAGCCAGACTGCTTGATTAAGTACAAGTGGAAACTGAAGGAAAGGAGCTGTGGCTGAAGGAAAGGCTTGGAGGCAGCCTGGCCCGCATAGAGGAAGGCATCAAGTGCCAGGCTACATTCTGTGCCTTTTTTCAGCATGTAAACAGCAGCCTTGAAATTTTCCCTAAGTGCCAACCTTTAAAACTTTGGCAATTTCATACACCAAGAGAATGTATTAGTAAGGCTTTTCTTCCAGCCACAGGGCACTGTTACTGCCCTGACAGACAAATCTCCTTTGGAACTTGGAGCCAAATGACTAAAAGGTCAGAAAGGCAAAGGGCATTGCCACCGGAAGTGCAGTGTTTAAACAGATGCTGGGAAGACCTGGGGTTTCTGGCAGGGAGCCACAAAATTCCAAAGGTCACTTCAGCAGAGCCAGGAAGCTGAGAGCAAGAAGTCATCACTATGACAGGAGGCACACAAGAGGAAGTAGAATTGCACTTCTCTTCACAGGGATTGAAAATTGAGAAGAAAATGAAATGGGGAGGAGGAAGTGTCAGAGTTAATGGAAAGAAAATAGTTGGCGTCCCAGGCTGAGGGTAGCTAACTAACTGAAGAAGGAGCCCCTGGGATTAGACACTGTCATTTGTGAGCTGAAGCCTGGGTTTGCCTGCCTTGAGCTAAGAAGTGGCATGAACCTGGGACCCCGAAGAATACCAGGATACAAAGGAGGCATAGACCAGGGTTTGGAAGGCACACTCACCGTGGGCCCCCTGAGCCCTGAGGGTAGGGAGTAAGCTTTGTGCCCTCTTCCTGACCCAGTTCTTGAGAAGGGGACTCCAGACAGCTCTGCTAAATCAGTCTGGCTCTGAAGCGGGAGGTGGAGGAGTGTGGAGAGGTGGGAGGACTACAGAATGCATGGCAGCCAGGAATTCCCAGGTTGGTGTGCTGGGTCTTCAGGCAAGAGACATCTGTGCTAATAAGCACAGAAGAAAATGGCAAGACCCACCTGGGTCTGTCTGCCTTTTAGCTTATCTCTTCTGTTTCAGGTAGAGCTTTTTTTAAGTTTTAAGTGAGCTGAGTACTCAATTTAGATAATATAAACAGGACAGTCTACTCTTATCCTTCCTCAAAATGCTGACATAGTTCCCAAGATGCATAGAGGACCATGAGCTCAGAAAAGCTGCCGTAGAGTTCCATGAGCATGTTTGGGCCTTCTTCCTCAGAGGAAACGCCTTAAATTTAGAATAATTGTGTTCAGGCCACTCAGTGTAGAGCCCAGAGGCAGGAAGAAAATGTAAGCTATCGGCAGCGTAAGCTATCGGCTAAATGGAAGTGTTTATTTACCTGGAGTGTAAACCCGCCCACCGCTACTACAGAGGGCTGGAGGCCACTGGATTGCAGCCTGTGCCTGTTAGTACTCATGACCCTTAGAGATTAAGTGCTGACAGACGTCATGCAGTCTAGGTTTTTCCAAACAAAATCTGAAACCCTCTTTTGGTGATCTGTACCCACATACCCATCAAGAGCAATAACAGGAAGAACCACTTGGCCAATCCTGTGGATCTGATAAGGCTATTGCATTATTCCTTAAGGTCAGTAGAGGCCTGTCCCCCACGCCCTTTCTGGATCCATGCTCAGCTCTGCTCTTCTCAGCCCAGAGGCTATGACATCTGGGCTCTGGTTCCAGCTGAAGCCATAAGGGTAGGGGCACAGTGAGGCTGAGGAATCTTACTCTGGTAGGGCTATGGGGTTTTTTAATGTAATGTAACAGGAAGTAGACAATTCCTGTCAAAATAGTAGTAAGCAGGGCTGAATGCGGGCTGGAAGGATGTCCTGAAATCCACTTGGGCTCAGCCCCAGACAAAAAGCAAAAGGAGCTACTCCTCAGAGATTCTGATTCTGTAAGTCTGGAGTCAGTGCAGAAATCTGCATTTTAAAAAGCATCCCAGACCACACTTTCAGAAATACTAAAACAGAAGTTATAGGATACCTTTACAACTCCTGAGACTTACCCCTTCATCCTGTGCAGAGGGCGCTCCTCCTGAATAAGATACCCAAACCTACCACATACCTACTGTTCAATCTGACATTGAACAGACATCTACTATAGCTTTCACACAAAATCTGAAGCAGTTCTGGTAGACATTAAAAGAGGTACGTATGACCCTCTTTCCAATGCGCAGTTCCCTCTTCCCGCAATGTCAAACTCTCTGTCTCCACTTATCAAAGTCTTACCTCTCCTCAGGGCTCAAGGGCCACCTCTTCCATAAAGGCTTCCTTTATCTTTTCAATCCATAGTAATTCCTCTTTCCTCTAAACTTACAGAATGCTTATTTTCCTTCTATAGGTATTCATACAATACTTACCATCCTTATTTATTTGTTTATTTTTTGTGGTCATTTGTGTACATATCTGTTCTCCCTGCTAAACTGAGTTCCTGGATGGCAGAAGATGTCTTTTTGAACATTCAAGGCACAAAGGAAAATAACCCCCCTAGAATTTGGAAATAAGACAAATCAAGTTGCCTCTTCAGTGAATGTCTGTTGGTTTTGCCCACCTGGAATCCACCCACTTCGTTCTGGTAACAGTGTCATTATTTTACACTCATTTTCAATCCATGCACAAAAACCAGGTCTCAGGAGTGGTCATGCAACCAAGTGGTCATACAAGCCCCTTGTACCCTATCTCCTTGGGCACCAGGATCAGTGCAGTGATGGGCACATAATCCAAGGCAGGCCAATGAGATTTCACTGTAGCTGTTTTTATTAAACTATTAAGTTATTTTTAAACTAGACTTGAAGCAGGGAGGATGTGTTAGAGGCCACACCACCTGGCAAGAGCCTACTTGAAAATGGTGCAAACATGAAATAGAACAGATCCAAAAAACTGGGTTCATAACACTGAAAGCTTGGGTCCAGCTGTGCCAGAAACGTTGAAATTACATAAACCAACAAATTCTAAGTTGGGTTTTCCACCTTTTGTAATTAAAAAATAAAACAAAACAAAACACTGCCTTATGAATCCTATGAAATTTCATTCAGTATAATCTATACACTCAAAGTGTGATGGAAGAATTTGACAATACACCAAACTTCAATAAAGAGAAAACAGATATTTCTAGGGAGTTAGGTCTAGAATATCATGGTAATTGAGTAAGTATAAACATAATGGATTATATAGTGGCCTGAATTGTGTTCTACTGTGTGAACTGAAGAAAGACAGAACATAGAACCCCAAAAGTCAGAAATTAGCCAATGGTCATTAGGCTCAGATAAGAAGAAAAGGTGCCTTGGCTTACGGACTCAGTATTTCTGGCAGGTCTATACCTGTTGCAGATCAGCCAACTACAGCCTCTTGTTCAGATTTCAATGTTCAACACAAGAACTTTGTGACGATTACTTCCCATTAACATGATGTCCAGGGAGAAACTATGTTTATCTCATCAATATCCAAGCTGCATAACAGTTTGAGATTTCATTGTGAACAATAAGTCTGGTTTTATACACCAGGTTCTATAAACTTGATTAATTTGATATTTCTCCTACGGTATAAGAACAAAATCAGTTTTCTGGCCCAGGAAACTGATGGCCAGATCCCAGATGATGTTGAGTTCATCCTGAAAGTCCTCTTTGTACACAAGTGTTCTAATGTCCGTAATTTATTTTAAAGCATTTCAGCATTTACAATGTGATATTATATATATATTTCTTAAGTTAAGCCAAAACCCTGAGACTAATCAAGAAAGAGCAGTGAAGGGCCAGCAGTTAGCATTACATCAGAGCATGCTGTGCTCTGGAGCCAGTCTTTGCATGATCACATCTCAACCAACAACCAGTAGGTTTCCAATAAGTATGAGTTTTTATTGGGAAACTGAGCATGAGTGATAATGAAAAATGGGCTTTCTGGAACTCAAGGAACTCAAGGTAGGTAGCTTGCTAAAAGGGCTGAGATCTAGGACTTAAACTCCCAGAACAGTTGTATGAACTGTGTCATGCCTGCTGGCTGGTGAATATTTATCTAATAACATCTGTACGTGTGGCAGGATTTGGTCTGAAACTTGCTTTCATTATGAACTAGTAGTGAGGTGTAGGGAAGTAGCCAATCCTCACCTTCCTCAAAACTCCTTTGGGAACTACCATTATCTACTGTTAAGAACCAAAAAGATGACCAGAGTGTCTGATTTCAGATCTCCCCACCAGGCTATAATTCCAACTCCATACCATGATCACTGTAACTCAGGCCTTTTATACTGAAAGCTAATGGCCGGCACATAGAAAGGCCCTTAGCAAATGCTATTTAATAAATTTTGTGAGTAAATAAATGAATAAATGATTTAAGTGAATGAATGGATGAAACTGGAAAGTAGAGTGATCATTGTAGTTAATGAGGCCCTACTCTCCAACTTCCTTTGTAAAGCTTTCCCCTCCTAATTTCCTTCCCGCCACTGTAGACTCATGAATATCACCCTTTGGGTTAGAGCATCTTAAATCTCCTTGGATATAAATTCTTCACAGGCAGAAATTATTAGAATATTTTTGAATATTTCTATAATATTATATATAAAGGATATGGTTATATTCTGTAAAAACAACAACAACAACAACAAAAACCTCATTTGCCAAACAGGATGTGTTTTATGAGAACTGACTGATGATGATGTAAGCCTAATAATACCTAATAATATTAAATATCTATTCAATGCCAGACACTAAAGTGCTTTTTAAGTGCTAAGTCATTGAATCCACACAATATCCCCATAAAGGAAGCATTATTATTTCCATTTGAACATTAAAAATTCCAAGAAGTTACATTACTTGTCCAAGGCCACATGGCTCATAAATTCCAGGGCCATGTAACCTACAGCCAGCCCACGCCCCAGTAATTATGGTTATGGAATCTCTGGCTGTAGGGTGTTTGCCAGAACAGGAGGTCTGACTCAAGGTCAAATTCTATCCTCTGTCTTAAGGAGTTAGTCAATCTCTTCCCAAATTCTCTAAAGACGTAAAGTACCTAACTACTTCTCTCCCTTCCTTGGAGAGCTCTGGATTTCTCATGAGGAGCAGCAGTCATAGACTCTGCCAGCACACCTGTCTGCAAGATCTTTAGATGCTGAAAATCTGGGCATCCCTCAAGACTTCAAGGTTCAGAGATAAAGACTATTACCCTCTTAGCGAGCACTCAGCCTTACTTCAGACACCGATGGTTTTGTTTTGTTTTTCCTGGATTGCTGGGAACTGATTTGGAAAGCAAACAATGCCATGCTTTCTGAAGGGCGTTACAGAGGAAACAGATGTTCAAATTCAGTTTGGGTTCATGTTCTTTGTGGTGGATAATTTCTTGGCTCACTTCTCTGCCTGAGACACTGCCACCCACCCAATTGATGTTTTGTGGGGATTGAGTTGCCACAAAGCAAGAAAAGACAACAGCCTTCTGATAAGGGCACTGTGAAGAGACAACCTCTGGCTTCACCGGGCAGAGGCTCTCAGGAGAAGCCAGCCTTAGTCCCTGGGCAGGGATGTGGGGTGTTGTTGGCTGCCACTGTCGCTGGAGGACAGCCCTACAACTCATGCCAGGGCTTTCAGCGTGATGGACAGCAAGCAGGCTGATGGGTCCACTACACAATGGTGACCCTTGAGAATGCAAAGCATGGCTCAAACTCTGGGGGCCATAGGAAGAAGGAAATTGGACAGGCAAAAAAATTTCAGTGTTTCAGAACTAGGCTGAAAAACTCTCTTGCTCCTAATTGATTGGAAACTAGAAGATAAGATGCATTTCCGCCCATCTGCCAGCTGACCCAGGAAGCCCTCCTGTTTCCAATAGCCACTTTTAGCTACACTTCGACTGCTAAACACACGTAATGCTCCCAACAAACCATGAGGTCAACCTTTTAACTCTCTTCCAGAATTATGTGGGGAAGCGAATAATGCCAGGGGCTAGGAGGGTCATGGCAAAGGGGAATAGTTTCATCAGGGCTGATTTTTTTTTTTTTTTTTGGTGGTTCGGGGAGTTGATTGATTTCCTATGTTGAACTTGAACTTTCTAGCTATATTCTTTAACAGACCATCTTATAGACCAAAAAAACCTCTAGCACTTACTCCCAAATCTCCAACTCTCATTTGAGCCAGAGAACCAATTATGTTTCAATCCAGAAAAATCATATAAAATTTAGGAAATGTTAAAAGGTAATGTTTACATAGTTCCAGGCACAGAGCTTTATAAATAACTCATTTCATCTTTATAAAAACCCTATTATCCTGATTTTACAGAAGAAGAAACTGAGGCATAGAGAAGTTAAGGAATTTGCCCAAATTCACACAGCTAATAAGTGAAATAGCACAGATTCAAACTCTAGCAGCCAGGCTCCAGAATCTAGGCTCTGAAATATTATGCTCCATTTCTTCCTATAGTTCAGTTATTTGTATTTTTAAAGAATTTCTCAATTTCATCTAAGTTGTCAAATGTGTTGTCATAAATGGTCTTAGTCTGTAGTGATAGCTCCTCTATTGTATTTTTGCGTATTTTTTAAATTTCATGGACTCATGCTCTTATTTTTATTATCTCCTACCTTCTACTTACTTTGAGCTTATTTTGATCTTTTTTTTTCTGTCTTAAGGTAGAATTCTTAGATGTTGATTTTAGAAATTTCTTTTTGTCTAACATAAGCATTTGATGGTATAAATTTCCCTCAAAGAACTATTCTAACAGAATCCCACTAATTTTGATATTTTATATTTTCATTATTATTCAGCTTGAGATCTTTTATAACTTCTTTTATACTTTCTTCTTTACTCCATGGGTTACTTAGAAATATCTTATTTAATTTCCAAATATTTGGAGATTTTACAGATATATTTTTCTAATTTAATTATTTCATAATCAAAAAACATACTAAACTAAATTTATTGGGACTTATTTTATAACCTAGCATATGGTCTCTCTTGGTGAATATTCTATGACTACTTGAAAAGAATATGTATTCTGCCACTGTTGGGTGTAGCATTTTATCTATGCCAATTGGGTCATGTTGACAGATAGTAGTTTTGAAATCTATAAACTTACTGGTCATTTATCTTCTTATTTTATCAATTATTGAGAAACTAAATCGCTAACTATAATTGTGGATTTGCCTATTTCTCCTTTTAATTGTTAGTTTTTCATGTATTCTGAAGCTCTGTTATCAAGCACATACGCATTTAGGATTGTTATATCTTCATAATGAATTGGCCCTTTTATTGTTATGAAATGTCCCTCTGTCATTGGTAATCGTCTTTGTCCTAAAGCCCACTTTAATATAGCTTTATTTTGATTAGTAATTGCATGGTATATTTCATCTCATTTTTTTTATTTTTAAAATCTGTCTTTATATTTAGAGTGTTTTTTTCAGACAAACTATATGAATCTTGCCTTCTTTCAGTCTGACAATTTCTGCTTTTAATAGCTGTGGTTAATCCATTTGTATTTAACGTTAATTGTTGATAGTATTGGGTTTTTTTTTTTCGTCAACCATCTTGCTATTTGTTTTCTATTTATCTCATCTCTCCTTCATTCACTTGTTTTCACGTTTCCTGCCTTCTTTGAGATTATTTTATAATATGCCATTTAATCTCCTCTATTGGTTTATACATCTTTATTTTAATTTTATAATGATTGCTCTAAGGTTTACAATATGCATTTTTGACAGATAGTAGTTTTGAAATCTATAAACTCACCACAGTTCACCTTCAAATAAAATTGTACTGCTGCATAGATAATATTAGACCTTATAACAATCTGCTGCCATTCTGCCCTTCCTTTGTCCTACCTTTTACTTGTGCAATGTTATTGATCCCAAATATATTGATGTTATTTTTGTTTTAAATACCCAGTTATCTTTCAAGAAAATTTTAATAATAAAAACACTTTTACCCACATATTTATAATTTTCAGTGATCTTTATTCCTTTGTGTGGAGCTGGTATTTTTTTTTCATATAAAGAAGTTCCTTTTCTATTTCTTGTAGTGTAGGCAATAATTACTTTCTAATAATTAGCTATTGTTTATTTTAATCACTAGCTATTTTAATATAGGCAATAATTACTTTCTAGTAATAAGCTTTTATCTAAAAATATCTTTCATATGCATTTTTAAAGCTTATGTTTATTGCATATAGAGTTCTAAGATAACATTTTTTTTCTTTCTATATTATTCTGTATCTTCTAGCTTACATCATTTCTGATATGAAGTAAATGGACATTCTTATCTTTGTTCCTCTGAAAGTAATGTGTCTTTCATTTTTCTGGCTGCTTTTAATATATTTACTTTATCATTGGTTTTCAGCAACTTGATTAAGATATGTCTTGATGTGGTTCCTTGTGTTTATCCTGTTTGGGGTCTGTTAAGCTTATCACCATCTTTTGGTAAATATATATTTTTAAAATAAAATTTGGGATTTCAGCTATTATTTCTTCAAATATCTTTTCCACACCCCCTCCTTTGGGGACTCAAATTACATGTGTTAGATTGCTTGATATTGTCCCACAGATCATTAAGGCTTTTTCTTTTCTTTCTTTCTTTCTTTCTTT
>CM053513.1:45925702-45995054 GCA_028627145.1 Eidolon dupreanum
TTTCTTTCCTCTTCTTTTCTTTTTTGGCTACATTTTTAAGTTCACTGATCTTTTCTTCCATAGTGTGCAATCTCCTGCTAAGCTCATCTAGTGAATTATGCATTTCCGATTTTTAGGTCTAGAAGTTACATTTGGTTCTTATAATTTTCTATGTTCTTCATTGAGTTTTTCTTTAAATCATTAAACATAGATCTTTTAAAGTCTGCTAATTTCATCATTTCTGTCATCATTTCTGGATATTGACTAGTTTTTCTCCTGGTTAAGGACCATATTGTCATGTTTTCTAACATGTCTGGTAATCTTTTTATCAGATTCTGGACATTGTGTTATGTTGCTGAGTATCTAGATTTTTGCTATTTTCCTTTAAAAAGTGTTGAGTTTTATTCTTTGAGGCAATTAATTTAGTTGGGGATTGGCTTGATCTTTTTGATGCTTATTTGCAAGCTTTTCTTAGGAGGGTCTAAAGTACTCCTTACTTTTGGACTACTTTTGCCTTACTCCTGAGTATGGTCTTTATGGAGTCAATTTAATGTCTAGCTGATCAGAACTAGAATGTCTCTCAACCCTCTGCAAGCTACAGTTCTTGTTCAGTTTGCAGGTCCCTGATAGTTTTTCTTTCTTTAGTAACTAATTTATGTGCCTAGCCCATGGAGTCTCACCTTATACATGTACAGCCTAGTATTTGGCCAAAGACTCAAGGGGACTCTGTGAAAACTTACACAGTCCTTTTTTTGCATACTTTCTTTCTCTTGGTAACTTGTCCCACAAATCTCAGTTGCCTCAGCCTCCCCAAATTCTCATCTATATCTGTCTCTTCATTTCAATGGGGCTGCCAGGCTCTCTTTGCAACCTCCCTTCTCTACTATTGTCCAGAAAGCCAGAGAAATCAGAAGGCTCACCAAATTTGTATTTCTTCTCTCAGGAAACAAAGTTCTGTATGCCTGTTGTTCAATATCTGAAGAGGGTTGTTTCATATATTTTGTCCAGTCCTAGTTATGCTATCGTGACCTCAGCGGAAGTCAGACTTGGCTTTTATTAAGATAACATTTACTGAGTCCCTTATTCTCTATTAGGTATCATTTTAAAAGCTTTATTTACATTGTTTTTCTTTCATCTTCACATAAACCCAAGGAAGTAGATACATTTTTTTTCTTATTGAGAAAAATTAGGCTTAAGAGGTTTAAGAAACTTGCCCCAGGTCAGGCAGCTGGTAAGTCATGAGCCAGGGCCCTGATCTTCTGACTCTCTCTCCATCTTTTAAAAGGCTCTCCCCCTTTTTAATATTGAGTTATTATTTTTCTGATTATAAAAGTAATACATATTTATTAAATGAATGTTTGAAAATATGAAGACATGTAAAAAGAAAAATACAGTTCTTATATTTGCACCACTTAGGGACAGCCAATGTTAATATTTTTTGTATATACGTATATATTTTCAATATATAAAATAAAGAGAAAGATTTATCTGTTTTACAAAACTGGAATCCTATGGAATCCTACCATGTATCTACACATACTATTTGATAATCTGCCAATTTCTACTTAATAATGCCTTATAAGCATTTTCCATTAGATATAAACATCCTTTGAAAACAAGAATTTTTCATTTTTATTATCAAAAATTTCAACCATTCCCCAAGGTACATATGATACCATAATTAACCTTCATGTATGCCTCACTTAACTTTAAAATTAACCTTTTATAATCTTTGAATAGAATTTTAATGGTTACCTCATATTCTAATACATAAATGTAGCATGGTTAATTTAACCAATTTTATATTGTTTAACATTTGCTGTTTTTCATTATTGTAAATAACACTGAAAAGAATAACTTTCTGAATAAGTCTGTGCAAATATGATGATTGTTTTCTCAGGAAAATTCTTGGAAATAAAATTACTTGATTAAAGAGGATGGCCATTTTAAGGCTTTTGAAACATGTTGCCAAAATGCTCACTAGAAAGTTTGTATTAATTTGCCTTACTTCCTGCCCATAACAGTTTATGAGCGTGCTATTTTACCACACTCTAAAGTAACGGAGTATTATTCTTTAACCATGCATTTGCCTATTGGACAGGTATTCTCTCTACCACCACCTATCCTCATTCCTCAGATTAGCTACAGAGACACTGGTTGTCATATCAATCAAATATATTTGGGGCTGAAAATCAAAACAATACTAGAGAACACCATTGTTTGTTCTACATATTTCTCCTATTGAAACATACACCATACTTACCCCATACATGAGATCCTGGTGCCTGACATTTGTCCCCATTTAGAAAAGCAAGAATCCTTTATTTTGGCATTAATGGAGGACAGCTAATCAGCCACAGATCCTGGAAAAAGTGGCATCAGCTGCTGTCTGGGACCAAAGTTTTGGGTCCTAGCTAACACTGTGTCCAGATCTGCATGTGCCTTCCCGTTTTCTCGGCTTACATCTAGACTCACTAATATAATCTCCAAAAGTTGGTTCCAACATGGCTTACAAACATGTTTAAATGAGCAAAGGAAAGTTCAGGACACAGACGGCTTATGAGAGAGAACCATTCTGTGAGAACCTAGGTGCCCCTCGAATCAATCCACTCCCCCTCTCTGGTGTTGGCAGTCAAAAGGAATATCTGAAATGATGCCAGATCAGTCCTAGCATTGAAACTGGGCTCCGGACAATAAAAGGACAGGGAAATCTACAGAAACTAGTCTCAAACATAAGGTCAGAGCATCTAGATTTCAATATACAAACTTACATTCTCCCTAGAAAGTGAACTTCGTAATGACAGAATTTTGTCTTTTTTGTTCATGGATTTATTCCAAAGGTAAGAAAAAATGCATGATACATCATAGGCACTCAATAAATATTTTTTAACAGATTCATTAAATGTAAAAAAAGAATTGGGAAAATGATACATTCAACAATTATGTATTAAACACTTAATCTATGTATATCACTGAGTTAGGAGCAAACCAGAAACTCAGGGAAGGATTAAAAAACAAACTTTCCTCCTGGAGAAGCTGACATACACACAATAAAAACCCAAGTCCCCAGCAATGGTCCAGACAGCAAGTGCTCTTGGAGTTCAGAACAGGGAGAAACACTTCTATTTAGGTGAAACAGGAAGGTCATAGGAAGGAGGGAGATTTGGGGCCGCATGTTGAAGGATGGAATATTAGATTCCTAGGACTGCTGTAGAAAATTACCACAAACTAAGTAGCTTGAAACAACAGAAATTTATTTATCACACAGTTCTGAACTCAAGTTGTCAGCAGGGCCGCGTTCCTTCCGACATCTCTGGGCGAGTACCTTTCCTTGCCTCTTCCAGGTACTGGTGGCTTCTCGTGTTCCTTGGCTTGTGCCAACATAACTCCAGTCTCTGCCTCTGCCTTCACATGGCCTTCTTCCTTGTGTCACCCTGTGTCTTTTTCTTTCATAAAGATACTTTTATTGGTTTTAGGACCTGCCTAGTATGATCTCATTTTGAGCCTTAATTACATCTACAAAGACCCTATTTCCAAATAAAGTCACATCCTGAGGTTCCATGATATGAATTTTAGGGTGATACTATTCAACTCACTACAAATAGGTAAAACAGTGATGATAAACAAACAAACAAATTAACAAAAAAAAAATTTTCTAACCACAAAAGGTTTTTATTTGAGACTAAGATTCCCCCAAACCAATGTTCAGCCAAATACTGAAAGCTTTCTGAATCCAAACTGTAGAGCAATCCCTGATGAACACATAGGAAAATGGAAAACTTGAAATTGTAGGGTTCCCAATAGACATGTAATCTTCTGAACTAAATTTCCAAAAACTGAAAACAATTTAAAACCCACATGGCATGCATAAAATTAGAATTTTTACTTCAAAATTATATTTCAGCTTGAAATGGGCTACTAATGATTTAAAAATCTCAAATAATTAAAAGCATAGAGTCTGGTTTAGATTCCTGGTTCCTTAACTTACTTGCTCTGTGATTTGAGGCCTATTACAGCCCTTCTCCATGCCTGCTTTTCCTTATCAGTGAAATAGGGATAACAAAACTGCTGGTCTCCTGGGGTTATGTAAACAAAACCTCAGTCCTGTGTTTTTCCTTTACTATTACACTACTACCATGGCTCACAACTTCAGACACCAGATGCATGTGGTGGAGGAGGACGGGGAGACTCCCCACAACAAGCAATTCTCTGTGACACCAGCTGAGTGTCTTACCGTTTAACTCAGTTCTCACACTATTTACCTGAACGGCATCAGATTCCACAGGTAAGGGTTCATTCCCACAAGACTGCCCCCTCTCCACTTCAGTACCAATCACAAGTCCAACCTGTGCTTCTGACAAATCAGCTATCCATAGGAGATTTGCATGACTCCCTTCTTGGGTTCGATTATTATGTTAGAGCACCTCACAGAACTCAGGAAAACACTTCTTATTGTTTACGAGTTTATTATAAAAGGGTATAATAAAGATACAGATGACCATCCAGATGGAAGAGATGCAAAGGGCAAGGTATGTGGGAAAGGGCACACAGCTTCCATGCCCTGTCTGGGAATCCCACTCTCCCAGCATCTCCACGTGTTCACCAACCTGGAAGCTCCCTTAACCCTGTACTTTTAGGAGTTTTGTGGGCTTCCTCATGTAGGTATGACCAATTATTAACTCCATTTCCAGGCCCTCTCCCCTCTCTAGATAACTGAGGGTGGGGCTGAAAATTCCAAGTTTCTAATCAAGGCTTAGTCTTTCAGGAGCCCACCAAGAGTCACCTCCAGAACAAAAGACACTGCTATCACCCAGAAAATTCCAAGGGATATCCTTAGAATTGAATTCCTTAGAATTTTGACTAGAGCCAGAGATCAAATATCAGAACAAAAGATGCTCTTAGTGATCTCATTACTTAGGAAATTACAAGGGTTTTAGAAACTCTGTGCCAGGAACTGGATGGGAGACCAATGTATACATTTTTCTATCGCCTCCTAGGTTGGTATAAAAATGAAAGGAAACAATGCATGTAGAGTGCTCAGTCTAGGACCTGGCTTGTAGAAACAGCTCAATAAATGTTGTCTCATTATTTTAAGATGTTGATAGCAGTGGAGAATGGATTTGATCAGGGAATGGAGAGGGTTATAAAACTAGAGACTAAGAAGATATTATAAGAGCCAAGCAAAAGATTGTTTACATTCAAGAAGAAAAAAATAATTTATGGTTTCTAAGGACTAAGCTATATTCATCCTAACTATAATATCTAGAGGGGAGGTTCTCGAAATATGGTTTGAGGACATCTGGGAACCCCTAAAACCATTTGAGGGAGCCTGTGAGGCCTTTTTCACTCATTTTCTTATGAAGGTGCTGTGGAGTTTTCTAGACACTTCATGACATGTGATGTCACACCTGATTGAATGCAGAAACATATACAGAAATCCATCTGTCTTTTATTAAGCCAGACATTAGTGATATTTGCAAAAATGTAAAACAATGACCCTTCTATTGTTAAATTTTCTTGAAAAGATTTATGTTAAAATATGCATTTATTATTATTTTTAAATGAGTAAAGAAATTGAAATATTAACTATTTCTGTTTTAATTTTGTATATAGTAAATATCAATAGATATAACCCACATAAACAATAAATTTTAATAGCATAAAAAGTTTCCAAAACCAAAAATTTGGAGAATCTGTAGTCTAGAGAAGCACATGACATGCCATGGGGCTAAAACAGCTTTGCCCCAACATACCAGTCAATTATTGGATAGAAGTGGGCTCTAACTGTTCAGAGATTATTATCTCATAGAATAATTTTTAGGAATTTTAAGGGGAAAGTAATGTAGAATTAAGGGGAAAGCAATGTACAGTATATCTATTTCCTTTTCTTCTGGGCAATTGTTCCAATAAAGGTACAGCTCCACTGGTTGTAAGGATCAGCAATCCGCCCAACATAGTTCAAGCAAAGAGGAACACGAAGGCCACTGCTGAACACTCAGAATGTGACATACATCTGTGCTATAAGTTTTCAGCTTAAACTCTCCTTATTTCTCATTATTTCTTGCTTTGTTTGTATTGGAATTGCTCATTTCATTTGTCATAAATTGAAAACCACTCAAGCCTTTACTCAGAAGTTAGATCACCTCTTTGCTTTTTGTTGTCATTGTAATGCTTTCAAAACTGTTGACATTTCTTCCCATGGTATAAATGGTCATATTTTATGGCATGTGATGCCATCCTACTTGGCCACAGCATCCTACCTGGAACTGGATACTTAATCCAAGGGTAGCCCATCCATGGCTGATCGATGACATGTATTCTCTGATAGTCTGATAATGGCCTCCCTGTTCAACTCATAAAAATCACCTATTTTAGGTAGGCCTCCAGAGCAACATGCTCAGAATTCTCTGTTGATTAAAACAAAAACAAAACAAAACAAAACAAAACAAACAAACAAACAAAAAAAAACAAAAAAAACAAGGGGGTGGATTTAAAAGACAGATTCCCAGGCCTCTGTCTTGGAGGTTCTGATTCAGGGGTTTGAATGGGGCCTGTGAATGAGTTTGTTTAACAAGGCTCCAGGTGTGTCTATCATCAAGGACATTTGGAACACAGGAGCTTATTTTTTAAAGGCATTGGGAAGTCCTAGGTATGGAAAAGAGCATGGATTTTCAAACTTCAGTAACCATACCAGCTATCTGGATCCTCTGCTTATATTCTAGGTAGATCTGGCCTGGGGCCCAGGAATCACCAGTTTACTTCTTCAGGTGACCGATGTATATACTCAACTTTGAGAACAGCCAAGAGTAAGATGATGTCATCAGATTATTTTGCTTCTAAGATTCCCTGCCATGAAAAAAAGGAATTTTTTTTTTTAAATGAAAGATAAGTAATAGAGTAAGGAAATTTTGGCACAGACTCTGCTATCTTTGCTATGGGGAAAATGAAACATGATGAAGAACCTTGAGAAACTTAAGGACAGTTCTGGAATACTTAGGGCCTGAGACTGAGGTCAGGCTGAGGCAAAAGGGACACTGACAGAGAAGCTCCATTCCTTCCCTCCTTTATAGCAGGTCCTTGGTCCAAATGCCACCAGACACTACCACCCCAACTCTAACACTGAGCATGTACCTAACTGATTAGAACTGGTTGGAACATGACATTGTAGGTGCCTTTGTAAACTGCAGCTGGACTCAGTCTTGTTGAAGACAGCAAATTACACGCTAGAGGTTCTCAGTTCCTGTAATCCTATTTATCTCATATCTGTGGATAGCCCATGCAGGCCAAAAGTCAGGATGCCATTTCTGAGCGAGATACTTACCTTTACTATCAGATCATATCGCCTATTTTCCAAAAAGATCCAATTACATGTTGCTTATTCTACTTCCTGGAAAAAAACTTAATCACTTGTGCCAACTTGATTTGATGTAATACGTATTTGTTTCTCCCACTAGAAAAGCATTCTTTGGTCACCTCTCAAGAATTCACAGTGAACCTCTACCTCCTGGTTTCTCTTATTCCCAACCACGGTGTCTTGGGTCTGGACCCACAGGTTCCATAATAAGTTTATGTTTCTCAGTAGCTATCTATCCCCACCTATCAAACTATATATTGGCCTACTTATTTTGTTTTCTGCCTCCCTCTTCTAGAAAGCACTTTCCACATAGTTTTGGACATAGTTTTTATCTGTTTTGTTCTCTAAGTCTAAAAAAGTACCTGGTTTTTAGTAGGTCCTTAGTAAATATTTGTTGAAGGGATGAATAAATGGGTTTTATCTCTGACCAGTTTGGGAAGGGGAGGGTTGCATGGCTTAAAGCTTGTTGAGCAGAGGGAACAGGAGAATGTGGTGGGTTTTAGAGTCCAAGGTCTGAGGAGGAACATTATTTAATGAATAAGAGATGCCATGAGTGAAGAGACAGTCTGAACCAAGGTTTAGCATAGAGGAACTTCAATGCCCTAATCCTGGATAAACACATAGTATTAAGACTGAAGGCGCCAGTGGACAGGAGACAAGGTTGGAATGATGGAGCCCAGAGAGTGAACATAAGGTCAGAGGGTGAGCAGGAGGGGAAGAGTGTGGCAGATATAGGAGCAGAGTTCTATATTTGAAAGACCAAATTCTGCTTCCTACTGGTTTCCCTTTGTAAATGTAGGGCTTTAAAAACTGGTTTTTGTTTTTGTTTTTTAATTTATGTGGAGAAGTAGCAAGTTATTATTGGCACTAGATAAATTAATATGGAAACTTCTGAGTGTAAGGAAATACAATACAAGATGGGGTAAACTTACCATTTTCCCCATTTATTATATCATAGAGCCTGATAAATTCATAAATGTTGTAAAATTTTATTTGAATCTCAGAATATTTATTATACATATTTTACTTTTTATTTTTAAACAATTTCATTTTCACAGAAAAGTCGAAAAAAAATTCCTGTATACCAGATTTCCCAAATGTTAACATTCACCATGTTTAATTTACCATTCTCTGTGTATACTTTTTCTGAACTATTTGAGAGTAACCATTTGAGAGTAAATGTCCCTAAACATTTTTGTGTGTACTTTCTAAAAACAGGACTTTTTTTCAATAACAAAGTACAATGATCAAACTCAAGAAATTAACACTGACCTACTACTACTATATTCTAATCTACGAACCTTATTCAAATGTTGCCAATTGTTCTACTAACATCTTTATAGCAACTTGCTGGAAAGGCCCTGCACCGTAACTCCCTTCAGTTTCAGTCACTGTCTGGGAGCAGCTCAGCATGGATGCCATGGTAGATCCAGACACCTGGGCTGTCAGGGAGCTCTCCTCCCACAGAGAGAAATCTGGGTAGAAATTTCCATGGCTGCCACAGGAAGTCTTCTTGTGACCAAACAAGAAAGGCCAAGAGCATCCCAGAGGTCATCCTGAGCAGGGTTGGACTATTAAATCTGTGCTAGCAACTGCCTACCTCTATACCTCCTGCTAGGCCAGAAACATAAACCGCTCTGCACTTAAGCCACTGTAATTCAAGTTTTTGTTGTTGTTGTTGTTATTATGTTCAAAAGTATTCCTAACTGATGTAATCCTCCAAAAGTGGTGATACTAGATTTTTATACCTATGTTGCGCATATGCAAATATATGTGTGTGTGTGTGTATGCACATACATTTTCAAATTGCTTTCAAGAAAAAAATTTAATGAATGAACTATATAATACATGAGTACATCTGTTTCTCAGTATATTCAATTTATTTTTTATCACTTCAATTTATTTTGATGATTTTAATAGGCATAACACCTTTCTTTAACAACAGTTCTCACAGAATCACATAATATGAGAGTTAGAAGAAACCTGAGTGATTATCTCATCTAAATTCCTTCACAGAACATGTAATTTTAAGGAATGTGTTTATGAGTAACAGAAGTAGTCACAAAAGGGAAAAAGTGATGTAAGAGCAGGTAGGAGAGCGCTTAAACCCAGGTAAATGTATTTCAATGATCTCAAACCAAAACGTCAAAGTCTGTACTCATAATACGTTCATAAAACATTTTCCTACAATATTTGTTATAGTCAGAATCAGTACACTCATTTTTACAAATAATAGTAAAACTTTAAAGAAATTTACACTGATAAAGTTTTACTATGTCATTATATCAATATAGTGTGGTGGGGAGAAAGAAGCAAATTCTTTGATGTTGGCCTCAGTCAATTTTATTGTGGCTCTACCACCTGCTAGGGCTGTAACCTTGGGCAAAGGATTTGTTCTTTCTTTTCCTTAGTTTCTCCATCTATAAAATTGGAATGATATAATAGTTATACTATTATATAATAGATATAAAGTTGCTGTGAAAATTAAATGAATTGATAGGTATAAACATTTAGAACCTGTTAGCTATTATTATGATGATGATGTGATATGCTAAGCCACATGCATTGTTTATGCCATAGAAATGAATGTGGATTATTAAATTATCCCAGCATTTATTGGCCTTGGAATGTCCACTACAAGGCTTAATGCATTTTGTGCTCTATCTTTCACTAGGTCTGACTGGGCCCCAGTTCCATGTCTTTCCATTGTTGACAGAAAGTTGGACTTTAGATCTTTGTACTTTAGGAACTTTTGAACGTGAAATTGCAACAAATGGAGGTCAGTTTATTCTGTGAGACTTTGTTCGTGTTGCTATGGAAATGGATCCCTTTTCCAACCTTCTGTCCACACCCTCCAGTGCAGAGTAACTACTCCTTAGTATACTTAAAAGACACCAGTGAATACCCTCATAAGCATCTAAACATCTAAACTAGGACCTGGGGCTTTCTGTGCAGTCCATTCTGATTTTTACAGATCATTTCTCTAGAACTCATGAAATGTTGCAACTCTATATTAATAAGCGGAAGTCTATACCTTGAAAGGGAAAATGTTTGTGGTCCAAGTGTCGGTTCAGCTGAGGTGTTATTCATTCATGAAGGCAACAGAAACACATTCTCAGTTTTCAAGGGCCCACCTTCATAGGAGTTCTGAAAAAAATATTCCAAGGCATATTCAGCAAAGTGGAAATAAGGTAAGTTTAATAATGGAAAAGTTGTGACATAAAAAGCACTAGTGATGAGCATTGAGACTTATGAATTAAGGCCAAATAAGTGTCACACTAGCTTAAAAAGTAACTGTGCCTTAATTATCTGGGCTCCATGTGCAATGATTTGCACTTTATAGGTTAAAAAGAAACAAGTAATAGTGATTCTTGGAAACTTAGCTCAGTAGCTACAGATTTCTGGGAAATTTTCCTGGTCCACTTTGTAAAGGTGGTTTGATCTTGTCTGCAGCTTAACATGATCTAATTAAACAAAATTTTTAAAAAGTCAAATAAGTTCTTTACTTACATTTACTAAGCTGGAGCTAATACTGTTTCAATTCTAAATAAAATAGAATTTTATCTCATGGCTTTGGGTCAGATTATCCATCTTTCCCCACTGTCTCAAAAATAATACATATAGTGAAGGACAAGTTGAACCCAAAGAACTCTACTACTCCCGAGCCTTTTGGGAGACCAAATGACATAATGGAAATAGCAAGCCAGTCAGGCCAGGGAATCAATATTGAGCATACAAATTATTAGCCGCATAACCTTAGATAAATCACTGCTCTTTGCCTCAAATTCTTAATTTGTCTCTATTTCTACAGCAAAGGTTGAAAAAGAGTTTTCCAATTCTCTCTATTCTGGACCCTAGGGGGGAAGAGAAATTATCAATAGTATAGTATAGTATAGTATAGTATAGTATAGTATAGTATAGTATAGTATAGTAATCAGTACTATCTAAAGTGATAAATTGTTTCAGCAATCAATAGGGAGATGAATTCACACACTTAGAAAGGGTAAAGAAGGAAGATTGACATGAGAAAGAATGTAGAAAATTTATATTGTCCTTAAAAATGGGCATAGCAAATGCACTCATATTTGTATAACTTTTTGCAATTTCTTCAGTGAGCCTACCTGTGTGTATGTGTGTAATTTGATCTTTACAATTTTCTGTGGAATGAATTATTATCTCTATTTTTTTTCAAAGGGAGAAACAGAGACTCAGGGAAATTAAGTGATTCACTCAAAAACAAATAGCAAGATAGAGGTGGAGAGGCAGTAATGGTAGTGGGAATGGTGGAGAAAGAACCTCTGAAAAGCTGCTCTTTCCTAAAAACAAGGATACTAACAAAAATTGTCAAAAACAAACTGTTTCAGAACTCAAGATGTTACCAAAGGGGAGCATTTATTTACAAAAAAATGGCTGAATCTCGGCGCAGTGCACTTTCTGGAATTTTGACTTGCCCCATTACTACCCTGTTGCCCCAGCAACATAGCAGCCTTGAAAACAAATAGCACTCAGTGAAAACTAACTAGCAGCCACTGGAAGGAAAAAATGGGTTTGGAACTCCCCAAAACACCATTCTCAGAGAACTGCCTTTATTTGACGTGTGTAGCAGTTTACTAGAAAACCCTGCCTTGTCTTTATTTGACCTAACTCAGAACAGAGTTTTCTCGAAGGACATTTGTCAAGAACAATCAGTAGTAACTGTTTAACATCACAACTGCCTGAGGCCATGATAACAATGAAGATAAATAATCTGACCAAAAAAATCAAAAGGAAAAGCTGGGGAAATGAGATATTCATAGAGTGCTTTGAAAAGGTCCATATTCTTAGAAATCTAGTAGTTCACAAATGGTAGGGCTGTGCACATCCCCAGGAAAGACCTAAAAAGAGATCTTGTTGTTCATGGATAGAAGATTTAATATTGTTAAGATGGTAATACTCTGCAAATTGATAATAGATTCAGTGCAATCCCTATCGAAATCACAGGTGCCTTTTTTGGGAGGAGGGGTGGGCCTAAATTGTTGAGTTAATCCAAAAATTCATGTGGAAATGCAAGGGAACCAGAATAGCCAAAATATTCTTTAAAAAAAAAAAAAGAGCAAGGTTAAAATCACAATTCTCAATTCCAAAAGTTACTACAAAGCTATTGCAATCCATGCAGTGAGATATTAGCATAAGGATAGATGATAGATCAATGGAGTTGAACTGAGTCCAGAAATAAATTATTACATTTATGGTCAGTTGATTTCTATAAGGGTGCCAAGACAATTTAATAAAGGAAAGAATAATCTTTTCAACAAATGGTGCTGTGCTGGGACACCTGGATATTCACATGTAAAAGAATGAAGGCAAGTTGACACATAACGTTAAGCATTACATCACACAAAAATAAACTCAAAATTGATCAAAGACCTAAATGTAAGATCTAAAACTAAAAAATTCTTAGAAGAAAACATAGGAGCAAAACTTCATAAGCAATTGCTTCTTAAATACAACATCAAAAGCATAGCAACAAAAAATAAGTTGTACTTCATCAAAACTTACAACTTTGTGTTTCAAATGACACTATCAAGAAAGTGAAAAGACAACCCATAGGATGGGAGAAAATATTTGCAAATGATATATCTGATAGGAAATTAGTATCCAGAATATATAAAAAACTTATATAACACAATAATAAAAAGACCGATAACCAAATTTTAAAATGGGCAAAGTATTTAAATAGATATTTTCAAAAATATATACAAATATCTGTAAGCACATGAAAAAATACCCAACATCATTAATCATTAGAGAAATGCAAATTAAAACCATAATCAGTTAATAGTTCATATCCATTAGGGTAGATATAATCAAAAAGATGAATCGTAACATGTGTTGATGAGGAATAATGTGGAAAAATTGGAACCCTCATCCACTGCTGCTGGGAATATAAAATGTTTCAATAACTTTGGAAAATAGTTTGAAGTTCTCAAAAATGTTAAACATAAAGTTGCTGTATGACTTAGCATTCTACTCTTAGGTATTACCCAAGAGAATGAAAACATTTGTTCACACAAAAACTTGTACACAAACGTTCATAGCAGTTCATAATAGCTAAAAGTGAAAAAAGCCGAAATATCCATGAGAGGATGAATGGATAAACAAAATGTGGTATATTAATACAATGGAATATTATTCAGCCATAAAAAAGGAATGAAGTACTGATTTATACTACAAAATAGATAAACCTTGAAAACATTATGCTAAGTTGGAGAATCCAAATGCAAAAGGCCACATATTACATGGATTCATTTATATGAAATTTTCAGGACAGGAAAATCCACACATACAGAAAACAGATTAGTGACTGCCTTGGATTAGGGGAGATTGGGATGAAATATGAATGAAAGACTGCTAATGGGTATGGGGATTCTTTGGGGGATGATAAAAGTGTTCTGGAATTAGAGCATGTAATGGTTATACCACTCTGTGAATATTTAAAACTACTGACTTGTATACTTTAAAAGGAAGAATTTTATGATATCCGAATTATATCTCAAAAAAATTTTTTCAATTAGAAAAGATAAAAGAGGTGAAGCCAAGCAGCAAGTAGTCCAACTGTGAGATCGAGAGGTCTCCACTACACTACAACAAATGAAATGTGTTGTCATCACAAACTACCATTTGCGAAGATATACAAAAGAAAGGGAATTACTCTCTTTTCTGAATAACAGGCATTAGTATTTGAGAGACAAGTAATAATTCTCACATGGTCTTTATATATTCTCATAGGCCTCGCTGGGAACTGCACATGGTAATTGCCTAATAAATATTTGTTAATTGTGTTAATGAACTAGATCTTTGGTTCTATAAGAGAAAAGTCTCATTGCCTTGATATTTTCAATAATCTCTTTTTTTGGTAATTGTCATCCTTCCTCCATGGAATGCTTAGGTAAAAATAAGAACACCAAGGAATTAGAGTATATAGCAGCTCTTACTAAACTGGAAAGAAATTGGATTGCAAATCTTCCCATGTATGTGGCTTATCATCTGGTTTATTATTCTAAACTAATCTCAGAGAAGTTCTTCCCTTATTTCTAGGCATGACACATCAATTGTCTTATGGAGTTCCAGAAGAGAAACTCAACATAAGCTGTCTGTGTGAGGAGCTACTCTGCCAATTATTAAAATATGCTTTTTTCTTTTTTAATGTTATTTTTGGGCAAATAATACATACATCAAATATACAATATTTGTTAAAATGAAACTCCTAAGAAAGTACAAATGGAAACAATAACTAATGATCAAATTTGTTCCACAATTAAGGACCTTTTTACCTTTATGGAAATTCTATGATTCTTTGTATTCTGCTTATTTTTTATTTCAAGTGTCAATATATGAAAATATTAAATTCAATATGTGTGTTGAATGCCTTCTATGTTCAAAGCACTGTGCTAGGTATGAACATATATATACATACACATATATATTTATGTTATATATATATATATATATATATATATATATATATATATATATATCCCTTGATATATAGAAACTGTAGACCCTGGCATAAAGAATATTATAGTCTACTTGGTGAGGCCTTCTCTGGTCATCCCACTGAAAAATTTAAACCTCCACACTGGCCTTACACTCTCTACCCTCGTCCATGCTTTATTTTTCTCCTTGGAAAAATCTAACATACTATGTATTTTATCTATCTATCGTTTTGTTTACTGCCTCTCCTCCCAACAGAACATATGCTCCATGAGGACAGGCATTTTTGTGCGCCTCATTCGCCACTGTATCTCCAATGTCTAGAATGGTGATTTTATATTTATATATATGTATATATTTGATATGATATTCCATGAATAATGCTGCTATGTATATTTGTATACAAGCTTTTGTGTGAACATATGTTTCCAATTCTTATGAATATATTCCTAGGAGTGGAATTGCTAAGTCGTATGGTATCTCTATTTTAACTTTTTGAAAAACTGCCCAACTATTTCCTCTCCAGGATGATTTTACTGGTCCCTGGAATATTTTGAATGTGTCCTTCCTTAGCCGGGTACATTCATCCTTTCAGGTCCCAGCTCAGACATTACTTCCTCTAAGAAGCCTTTCCTGACAATTTAACTTGACATTAGATGTCCCCAAAATCTGGGGTAGGAAATACTGTCCCAGCACTCACCATATTCTTTTGTACGACTTGTTTTTCTCCACTGGCACATCCCTAGTTTATAAGTTCTATTCATAATCTATATATATTATTCTCTAGCACAGTGCCTGGCATCTGGGAGACATGAAATAAGAAACTATTAGATTAAATAGTCACAAAATATATTCTATTCAAAGCAACAAAAGCCTCTTGCATGATTCTTCCACTAACAAAAGTCCATGTACATTCATTTGTGGAGTTATCACAAATGGTAATTAATGAATTGTTTATATATGTGTGTGTATATATATGCCATTAATATTCATGTCTAATTTAGGCCGATTTTTTTAAGTTTTGAAGAATAAAGTTTAGGGGCCATCTATTATGCCCAGAATGAAACTGCATTAATCTGTATAAATGTTTCAAAAAACAATTGCTACTTCTTTAAACCCAGTAATTTTACTTCTGAAAATTCTAAGGAAATTATTCAAAATGCAGAAAATGTTTATGCATAAAGGTATTAACTAAAAATTATTTATAAATAATTAAATATTTTAATAAGCTTTCTAATAAGTAATAGAGACATAGCTACATATTCTATAGATATTAAAAATAATGTTCAAGAAGAATCTAAATAATGTGGTGGAAGTAGTATTATACTGTGACTACAACTAAAAAAGGAGAAAAACACCAAACCTATAAGAAATATATAACAATGGTATGGTTTGTGTGATAGGACAACATCTGGGTTTCCTCTTTAATTTCACTATAAATTTTAAATGCGATTTGATCACATTACAGTTTTTTTTAAAGTACAATAAACATTGAAGCAAATAACGTGAAAACTTTTTAAAACCCAATATGCCTAAAATGGTTGTCTCTGATAAAAGTTTTGTTTAGAACTTTCACTTTGAGGGTATAGGGACAAAGATTTATAATGCCTTACGAGATGATATAGGGCAACTGGAAATTCAGAAAATACTTATAAACTGAGAAAATTAACTCTCATTAAGACTTGTGACAAATATTGATACTCTTATTTAAACAAAACTTCTGGATTTCTTTTTATTATACTATGCCTGGGAAAGGTAGAGCAAAATTTGTCCTCAAATTTCAGTGAGCAGAATAATTACCAGAGCCTCTAGATTAAATGCGATTCCTCAGTCTTGGCCCCAGAGATTCAGATTCATTAAATCTAGACTGGAGTTCAGGCATCTACCATTTATATCTAACAAGCAAAGTAATGATATAGATGAACCATGAGAAAACACACTTTCCATCATTTTCCAAGGTCTTGACTTACCTCTAATTCAGAAGTGGCCAATCGTAGTGAACGCCACCATGAAAGACAAATTCTACAAAATTCACCAACATATAGCACAGTTGACCCCAGCAACCCCAAGCTGGATGTTTTCAGAGCACCTCACATTAGTTTGCTTGCCATTAGGGAAAAACAGAAAACAGAAAAATAGAGAGAGAAAATGCTTATGCTTTAAATTCTAAGGATTGTCTTGTGTATTGTCACCTTGGGACAATAATACAGTAGGTGAGCAGTTACCTTTATCATTTGTAAATTTGCCCCTTCGATGGGTCTGTCAATATAGATTATTAGCCAAAGAACTACTTTTTATTTATTTATTTATTTATTTATTTACTTACTTACTTACTTACTTTTTGCATGAGCTTTGAAGGAAACAGGTCTAGTTGGAACACATGGTTAGCTTTTTGGCCTTGGATTAGTTATAGAACTCTTCTGGGCCTGTTTCCTTGTCAGTAAAACAGGAGTGATAAGATTTCTCACATACTTTTGTTGTGGGGTTAAATGTGTAATAGCAGAAAAAGTGCTCAGTGCAGTGCCTGATATGTCTTAAGCATTTAATAAATTATATTTATCAATAAATTCATGTTGTGGCTATTCTTTTTAAGATTAAAAAAAAAACAGCAATTGACCCTGAACTATGGATTGCTAAAGTAATTCAACATATAATTTAAATAGAAATAAGAGAATCCTTTAGAGAAAAAAAAAAAGCACTACAAGATGAACGAAGATTAACTTGTAATAAATGCAAATCTAAGCCAAAGGATTGAGATATAATAAATTTAGTCAATAAGTGTCCATTGAGGCCTTCTGAAGGTTTTATTAGATCTGTCTAGGAGAACTAACAAAGCCGTAGATGCCCACATTTGTAAAACTGATTTCAACCCCTGTGTAAAGGAGGTAAAGTGTGTAACTCTGACATTGTGACTAGAGTAAATGAATTGTATTAGACATATCCAGTTAAAGCCAATTGATTAGGAATATAGTGAGTTTCACATATACTCTTTCATTGCAATTTTTTATGATGAAATTGGTTAAGTGAATAAAAAAATAAAAATAAAATTTAAAAAATCAATACAAAAGACATCCTTGTTCAGCTAAAGAACTACTTTTAACTTTTTTCCCTAATTCCAAGAACCTTTGCTATTCAGTCACTGTTTGGACATGGTCTTTGGATAAACAGGAATAACATCTCATCAACACAGCAATGTAATTTTATTATCTTAAAACTTGGAGAGTTCAGTGAGAGTCTTCCTGTTTGGCCAGAAGTCCTCTCCCAGAGGTGAGAAAGTGAGAAATCCACACATTCTTTGTGATCACAATCTCAGTGCTTGCCAAATACATATCCAGCTGCTTGGACTCTGTGCTGAAAGGAAAAGGGAATCTATGGTGGAAGATTTCACCCAGTTCTAAAGGAAATTTAATTTGTAGACAGCCCTGAGTTCTACTTTTCTATCAGGTGTGTAATCAGGTGCATTGATTCCTCAAGAGTCAGAGCTACAAAGTAAAGCTTGTTAAGAAAATACTTCAACAAATCTGTCAATTGCTATGTTGTTGTCATTCTTACACTGTATAACTTCTCCTCCTTTTTTTTTTTTCTCTTTCCTAGAGCCAAGAGGGTGGTGCCTTCGTGCGCTTCTACCTCTTCCCTGCCCCAGAAGGCTTCTCTACCAAAAGCAAGACCGTAGGGAAGGAGGGACCCTTGGCAAACCGCCAGCAGTGGGGCCAAGCGCTCAAGATACCCTTTTAAAACTCAAGTGGCTGCTGGTATATACCTTTTGGAGGGCACGTACACCTTTATTTACCTGGCTGAGAACCAGCCCGCCAGTGGCTATCCTTGTTTAGCCCTGTTCCCACCCGATTGCTGGGAGCCGGAATTCTACCTAGTAACAAGACATTCGAAGTTCCCATTGGCTAAGACTAACCTTTAATAATAATAGTCCCTTATTACATTAAAGAATTAAGTATTGGTGGGCATTTAGATTAGATGTAGTTCAAAAAAGAGATAGTGGATTATATATTTTTAACTTTCTACGTTGAAATAATTTCAAACTTAGAGAAAAGTTGCAAGAACTGTGCAAAGAACTACTTACACTTCTATTCCTCAAATGTTTAAATGTACTCCTCTTCCTATATTTTTAAATAGATTTTTAAGAACAGCTTTAAGTTTACAGAAAAATTGAGCAGATAATATGTAAAGTTCAGATATAATCTTTCCACATACACACAATTTCTCCTGTTAAAAACATCTTACATAGGTATAGTACATTTGTTACAATTAATGAACCAACATTGATATATTGTTATTAACTAAAAATCTATAGCTTACTCGGATTTCTTAGTTTTTACTTCCTTGCTAGTGTCACTTTAATCTGACTTACTCTTTCTGAAGTACAAGCTGGTAAATGTAATAAAAGGTATAATTCTGCACCTAGGAGAATAGCCAAGAAATAAAAGAACCTTATGATTATTTTTACAGAGATATTTCTTTTAGTACTATTTGTAACAGTGAGGAATGACCCAAATGTCAGAATAAGGAAATAGCTAAACAAATTGTCACATATTAACATATTGATATACTTTCTGGCTATTAAAAATATAAACTAGGAAAATTGCTTTAATCTATGGAGCATGCTATTAATGAAAGCAGTGAAAGATAACAAAAGTGCATGTTGATTAGAAATAGGCAACCAAAGTTAAAAGGGAATTTATGGGATGGAAATAATTAGGACTTACCTTCTGTGAGTATATTTGAAATGCAAATAAATAAATAAATAAATAAATCTAACAGCAATTCTCATCTTCATTTAATGTGTTAAGTAAAATATCTGTATCATTGGGGGGGGGGGGAATTAGATCTCTAGATTCCTTTCCACATCCTTATCTTGAGTGATTAAGTAGTTCTAAAATATTCTACTTAGCTATCAGGAAAAATAAAGATAAAAACCAGTGATACTGGTAGATATAGCCCATTTTAAGTTGTAATCAAGTATAATAAATGTTCTTCAATCATATCTGGCTCACATCTGTCTCCTGTCTCCACTGTCCCACAACATACAGAAAATCTACAGATAAGCAGTCACAACTGGGCGTTCCTTTTTGTCTTCCTGCTATGAGTGGGTATAAGCAGTCAGTTTTCTGGAGAAGAGACCTTCTGCCTGAAAAGGCAGGCACCCAGAACACTGGGTGAAGAAGCTGGTTAAAAACAAAAGAAAATTATTATTTCAAGTCAAAGGAAATCAAAGAATGATCTTAAAATAATAAAAAATTTAATACATTTAAAACATAGCCTTTAAACTGAAAAGAAAAGAAGTGGCATTGAAGCAAAAGTCTGGTGTAGACATGAATTCTGAACTGGCCCACTTCGGCCAGCTGAAGACCTAAACTTTTCTTTATTTTGAACTCAATATATAATATACAATTTATTTTTCAAATGGAAAAATAAATATATGAAACAATAAAATGGGTCAGAAATTACTATGCATTATGGTTTCATTTTGTTATAAACTCTGGAAGGTTACATAGCAAAATATCATCTATAATTACCTTAAGGTAGAGAAATTAGGGTAGTTTCATTTTTGTCTTTTTTTGTTTTCCTTCACCTGTGTTACCTGATTTTTTTTTACAATAAACGTGTATTATTTGTATATTTTTTTCAAGTCTTTAACATATAAAAAAGATGTAAAATTTCTAAAACTCAACCTTTCATCAACTGACTTTGGTTCTGTGCATCTAAAAATGTAAAGATATTCTTAATAGGCACAAAACACTTAAGGATCTCATATGGGTTTTTGAAACACACAAATTACTTTGTGTTTCATTTTAGTGCTGAGTATAGTTCACTGTAGTTCAATTTTCTTAAACTGTTAATCATATAAAATATGTGCAAGAAATTTCTATTAACTAGAATAATTTATTAATCAAAGCAATTCATTTCCCAAACCTACTAGATAATGGTAGTATTTATTGTGGTACCTACTAGATAATGGTAGTATTTATTGTGGTACCTACTAGATAATGGTAGTATTTATTGTGTTACCTTCTGACATTACAAAACACTCTTCACTTCTCCTCATATAAATGTTCTGTTTTCTTTTAGGAACACCAACAGTTTGTTACTTCAAAGCCATTATCCACCATAAGCCAGTATTTAGACAGTATGGCTTTAAGTTTATAAGGGATAATAATTTTCTTTTCTCAATTCAGAGAAAATGAATAAAGACAAGGAGTTTTTAATCCAAGAGAATACCACATAAATACCTCCAAAACAGAATTTAAGTCAGCCTTATATCACAATAAAGAAAAAACATTAACTATGGCAGAATAAGAGCCATCCTGTGCCCACAATGTAAGGATTGCCAGGTGATGCTTGTCCACTTGTTCTACCACTCTGCTCTTCCAGGTGGCTTTATAAAGCTTTTATCAGGAAAACACCTGGACTCAATAGACCACAAGAAGGTGTAAGTTGACACACATGCAAAAGACATAGGATTATGGGTTAGCCAGTACCTAATGCTACTTCTGCCTGCAGATGTTTGTCTTAGCCCTAGAATTAATCTTTTTCTCAAAGAATCCCAGGCTGTTCACAGGATTAGGAATTTTAGTAGTCACTGGGTCAGCTTCCTTATGCAAATGCCTTTCTTCACTAAGAATCTGGGAGACATCTTATATAAATACAATAAATCTTGTGGTGTAAAAGTATAGATACAACCAACTCAGTTCCCCATTATCCACGCTAGAACTATATGGGGTGGGGGTGAAGTGACATTGAATATCAATAACACTAATAATTCAAATTTTCAAACAATTAAAAAATCTTAACAAGTAGCAGCTGTCTTGAGTTTCAACCTGTCAGTATCTGATTGATTGCCACAGCTGGCCAAAAACAAAGATCAGAAGAAAAATGCCTGTGAAAGACCACTTGCATTGAATATACTGCTTCTGAAAGAGATGTATACAGCATATCCCAAGTTTGAAAAGCAGTTCTGGGACTCAGTTTTTCCTGACAGGTATCAGGAATCATGCCCGCCAAAATCCAGGGTAATATTTTGTGATCTCTCCTTAATGCATAGAAAGATGGCTGTGCAGGTAGGCTCATTATCCATTATCAGGAAACATTACCCTCAGGAATCTAAAGTTAAAATTACTATTGTGAAAAGATTTGGCCTAGGAATAAGGCAAAATCAGCCTTCTGTTTTTCCCTTTTCCCTGGCCCCTTTTGCTACTATCTATTATAATGTACATTTTAGCATGGTCCAGCCTGAAAATTGGAGGCCAGCTTAATGCTATTGGTATGTTTTTCTCCTTCCTCTCCTCTCCTTTCCCCACAAAATCAATGCTCATAGACATTTTATATTCAACATAAAACCAGTGAGAGTCAAACCAGGTGGGAAACAGAAGAGAACCCTCAGTCAACATCCAAGCACTGTAAGGGCATGACTATCCTATGCAGGTAGATATATTCTAGGTCTTTCCAGAAAGAAAAATCAATGTGACTCTCCCTTGACCATTAGTTGAGGCAAAGCTGTTGTCATCAGCTGAATGAACATTCATCTTGCTCACTTTTAAAAATTCATTTTAATTAGAAACTCCAAATACTCTGATCTAGATTCTCTTACATGATTTGGTAAGCCTACGTCTTCAAATCACTAGGAAAATGGGACTATTTCTGGACCAATTCCTCCTTGCCTCAGACCTACCCAGCCAGTCGAGTCGCTTAGGCAACGAGACCCATTGTGAGAGTATGGCAAGTCACTTGGTTCACCACATTCACATCTCTGATTGGTACCAAAGGATAGTATTTCACTAGAAATCTAATTGTATTTGGTGACATAAATATAACAGCAAAAAGCTTCAAGTCCTATAAGATTTAGCTGCTAGATTTGGAGGTGTTCATTCTCCTCGAAAACAAAAATCAAGGATGTGTTTCCACCCTGAATAAGCCTGATCTCTGATCTCAGAAGCTAAGTGGAGTGGGGCCTGGTTAGTACTTGGATGGAAGACCACCTAAGAAGACCAGGTGCTGGAGGCATAAATAATAATAAATAATAAAAAAAAAAAAAAGAAGAAGAAAGAGAAATCAAACTCATGAAAGAATTAGACCTCTCAAAACAGGGTCCTGGCTTTGGCCCCAACAGGCAATTTGAAAAATCTTTCTCCTTATTCAACATCTTATCATTTTCTTGACTAAGGTATAAGTTACATAGCTACACCTTTAAAAAACAGTCAAACAAACAAACAAAAAAAACAAGTCTTAAAAGTAGAAAAGAGAAGTCAAACTTGGGAGCTAGAAATCAAGAAGTACTATTTTCATACGAAGAAGGTCAATAATTTTTAATCCCAGATAAAACTTTACCTTGACCAAGATAGTGAAATTTTGATAAAGTTTACTGTATGGCTGAATTTAGATATTTCAGATTTCTTAAGTGATGGTAGCTTTACACCACACACACACACACACACACACACACACACACACACACACACTTTCTCTTTCTCTCTCTCACCCCATCAGAGCTCTGCCTGGGTTTTAGTTCCTAGCCACATCAGAGCTGCTTGTTTGATGGGTATTAGTTTATGTGACTTCAATTAGACATAATTCTGTTTAATGACATCTCATAATAGCTAACGATTGTCACACACAGAGATAGTTGAATAATCTTTTTCATTTGAAATGAGAAACATAAGCATATTTTTACATAGTATAAGGGAAAATGTTTGGCTTTATCAGTAAATCTTATTCTTGTAGCACCTTTTATTTTTTGTCTTCAGCATAGATGAAAGTTTAAAGTGAACTATATATTTTGAATGGTGTTAAAAATAATAATAGCTAACATTCATTGAGGATTTACTATGTGCCAGGTATTTTCTAAGGACTTTGTATTAATTTATTTGATTATTTCAAAAATCCATCTTAAAAAATGAGAAAATTGAGAAGTTGAAGATCTTATCCAAGCTAGGACAGGAACCCAAGCATCCTGGCTTCATTGTCATGAACTTAAGTACTACAGTATCATACCCTTTCATTACACATTCTTAATCACTTGTTTGATGTCAGCAAACACAAATACACACATTGACACTGCTATGCTAAACAGCCTGAGATTGCCTTTGCATGCTTAGGCCAGTGTCGCCATAAACCCAAACTATCATCACAGTCGTAAAATTATCTAATCACTAAACCAGGCATTTTGGAAACAAGAGGAAACAGAGAGGTCCTTTCGGATTTTACTTAATTCTTTCTAATTCTTATCAATCAAATCAGCCTCTCCAACTAAAATTTTCTTTCCTCATTATAGACATACAATCTTATTCTCTTTATTCAGCTGATTGAGTCAACATCCCTAATATTTCCAATATGAAACTAAGATGCTATAATAACTGATTTCTGCTTCTAGTTTATCTTCATTACTATAGCAAAAGAAATCTTTGTTTTATCTCAGCCTATATATGTCACTCTCTTGCAATAAACTATCCATGGCTCCCCATTGCCAGTGTCAATAGTTCTTAGACTCACACAGGAATTTATTGTGGTGATGGTTGCACAGCTCTGTGAACATACTAAAAACCATTGAACAGTGCAGTTTAAACAGATAAATCGTATGGTTGTAAATTATATCTCAATAGTGTTGCTTTTCAGAAAAATTTATAGAGGAATCAAAGCATCTGGAAGTCATGGCATGCGATGTGTAACATCCTGAAATGTTTACCCATAATCAATTTTCTTGAGCAAAAATAAGACTATGGTCTACACTGTATATATTTACAAGATTAAAATTTACTACTTCACAACTATGTTATTAAAAAGCAAGTGGTTGAGCTAAGATTATCAACAGTTTCTAATGTTTATCTTTGATATTAAAATGCCATTTGTCATATTATTTTATTGCCTGCTGCTATTTGCTAGGAACCAAAGACTTGAGAAAAATTTGAAAGGAAAACTTTAAAATTAAGTACATTCTATATAATATTTTGATGTTTTTTTTTTGTCTTCAAATTGAGACTTTGGGAAAACATCTGTATTTGGAATAACACTAAGGTTTTCTGGAGGTGCCCTGACAATCCTTGGATTCCTAGAAAATGTCTATATTTCTTGGCATATCATAAAAGATGTCCTTTTACAACCCAAACTTAAATTACCTTTCTAATCTTCATCTCTTTCCACACCGCCTCACTGTGCCACACAGCAGTGGCCGTGTGTCCCCCACAATCACAAGTGGCTGAGTATTTTCCAAACACACCCTGTGGCTTTGCTTCTGCTCCTTCCTTCTTCTAGAATATTCTTTCCTCCTTTCTCCACTTGGACCCTTGAAGCACACTTAACTTCCATTTTGCCTTCCTGACTTGCTTTGTTCAGGAAGGTGCCATGAGAGAGGGAAAAATGTATATCTTACTGAATGTTGTATTTCCAGCATAAATATAGAGACTAGTACATAGAAAATGCACCACAAATATTCCCTTCTTTGTATTCCCACAGTCTTGACACACACGTCTATCTACATACCTGACTGTGCTTGAATTATTTTTCAATGACTCCACCTTCATACTCTCCTTTCCCAGTAGACTAGACTATAAGATCTTGAAGGCAGGAATTATATCTTTATTGAATAACCAACGTGCCATAAATATCTGGTAAATTTAGATGTATTGAAAATACATTCTTTAATCTCCAGATGTTCAAAGTTGTAAGGAAAAACGAAACATTCAAGCAATTTACTAAAATACTCAATGGCAAAAACTGTAAGTGGGATGTGCACACAGGATTATAAGAATTCTGATGAAGGAGTTCTACTTCTTCTGGCTCAGAGGTCTTTACCTTGGAATCTTAATGGAGACTGTGACATTTGAGCTGGAAAAATAACAGTTCACCAAGAAAACAACAAAAGGGATTCTAACCTGAAGGAATTCAGCACCAAGACAGAAACTGAGAGGGTAGGGTGGTTATTACCCCACAGTGGACTGGGGTGGCTTCAGCGCCTCCACTCTTCATGGCAAGGAGCCTGGAAAAAATGTGCTGAGCCTGGCAGCTCTCCTAGCCTGAATTTTACATGAGCAAGTGGGCGATTCGATCAGATCTGTGTTTTATTCTGTGCTCAATACCCTCTTCAGCCCTGCTCGCACCCAACACACGTTTACCATGTAAGAAAGTTGACAAGAGTCACAGGTATGACCTGTGGACAAAGGCCAGAGAGACCTGAATTCCCAGAAGAACCAACTTGAAACCATGGACTGTGGTCTAACCATTGAGCTGTCAGCCAGTACCAGTGCTATGCAAATCACACTGAAGCAGAAGTTAAGAATGTGGTAGAACCAACAAAGCTGGTTCTTTGGGAATGACAGCATCATTCACTAAAGGATTCCTGGCCTCAGTGAAGCCCTCCCTGAGTCTCTCAGCCCAGAGGAGTCTCTCCTCTGAAATTCTCTGGAGCACTTAATTTTGTATTTATGACACTTTGAAAATTTTTTCTTGCACTATGGTTGTTTTATCCTCATTCTTAGTACCACCTTTTTTCTCTCTGCCTCATTTTAAAAGCTTACATGTAATATAGTGCAGCTTTAAAAGATACCCTGGAGCAAGATAGGTATAAATCACTCAACGACAAATCTTGTTAGGTTTTAAGTTCCCAGAAAGGAGAGATCCTGTCTCACTCACCTGTATAAATCCTACACCACTGAGCAGAACATATTTGTTGAATAAATTGATGTAGTGATAAAAAATATGGTAAAGTAAAATATTCTTTGGCTTTTAAAAGAAGTTCTATTTTTGTGATTCTTTTTTTTTTTTTTTTTTAAATCATCCATTTACTAAATATTTGCATAGATGTTTACCTTTTATTCTTTTAAGTTTTCATCTCTCTTAACCATGGCTCTACAGTCTGGGGTTGTTCCCCTTTTTTCTTGATTTGATTTGCCAAAGTTTCATCCCTTGTATAGATCTCTATAAAAAACAACTTTAGATTTCTTTATTATGTCTATTTTTTAATGTTTTCTAATAGAAGATATATCTATTTCAGCAAAATTATAAAGTAAAACTACAAAGAAACAAAAATATTTGACATTCACTGAGGCACAATTTTGTAAAGAGGAAAGTTAACAGTAATCAGCATAAATACAATAAGTTATAAAGATTTGTTGACAGTTTAATGGGGGGGGGTAACCAGAAGAAATACAAAAATACTTTAAAAATACACCATCAATGCCACAGCACAGGAAACATTTTCATAAAAAATTAACAATTTCCACTTGGACATTTCATTTTCAGCACTCTTCGAATTTATTCTGAAATCTGAATGTTCTACTGCAGTTAATAGACTAGCTGTTCTCTTATATTCCACAGACCCACAAAAATCAGTCCTGTCATAAGCAATTAAAAGGGGGACTTCCTGTTAGAGATACAGCATTTTAGGCTAATATTTAATCTTAATTGGCAACAAGTTTAGTGCAAATAAAATTATATTTAGCAGCTTAGAAAATTCCTAGTGGAGAGGCATTCACCTCTTAACCCTCACTGCTTCCCAAGAGGAAAATCATTTCTCTCCTTTCATGAGTATGAATGTTGGCCATTCAAACCTATTGCAAACTACTAATTCTAATTCTGCTGTTTGTCACACAGGGAGTTTCCATGAAAGATCTCAGTCACTAGGCAAATGAGTCAACAGCTTTTACATTTGGAAAGTTTTCCTTAAGTTGATTTAAACAAAAAACCAGGGCCTGGATGTCAGTCAGAACTGATTCTTACCCAACTGCTTCTCTGATCATGGAGAGGAGACCCCAGTGAGGCAGTAATCATTTCATGCGTTAGCCTCCATAGGCTGCATTCAAAGGAGGACTAGGATGAAACTGAGGAATCTCTTAAATCAAATTCTGCTCTCCAGTAATAAGTTTATTTCACTAATTTGAAAGGAAGGAAAGAAGGGAGAGACGGAGGGAGGGAGGCGGGGAAGGGAAGAAAGGAGAGAGGAAAGAAGGAAGGGAAAGAAAAAGAAAAAGGAAAAAAAAGAAAGAAGAGACATCTGATTTCAAATCTGGTGCTTTTCACTCAAAGCCAAATTATTCTCCAAATGAATAGAAGCTGGAGAGCTACCAGGCAAAGTGGAGTTTTGTTTGGGCTTTGTCAATTTGTCTATTCCTCGAAGTGCCTCCTTTTTTTGTTAGACATCTGTTCCCTCTCTAGCCAAGGCCTGGGATTGCTGCTTACTGTGCCCAGATCCTTGGTGGCAAGGGAAGAGGAAGAACACCTACTGGGTTTTAAGCACCTGACTAGGTGCCTTAGGAAGGATTCACTGGCCCAAGGACTTGCACCCTCAGAAAGTTTGTCTGATCCCTGAGGAACAGGATGTGCTGACACAAAATCCAGGCAGGTAAACACTAAAGTAGGCCATCTCACTTAATCTCTCTTTTCACCAACTCAGCAATTTTTCTATTCCCCCTGAATTCTTTTACTGAATAGCTCAAGGATGGAGGTATGGTGGCTACATTTTGAAGACAGGGGCCCACCTCAGTCACTATACTCTTCTCTTTCCCTTGGAGTGGGAAATTTCTCATACTGGTTGGCCAATTTCCATTTGCTATGCTGACTTTTGAGCAGTGCAGCAAAGGAAGTCTTTCGGGTGATATTTCTAGATATTTCCCGACTCTTGGCCTTCCGGGTGGGGGAAGAGCTTCGAACTAAGGAATAGACAGGAAAAATAGGCTTGCCTCGAGGTGCTCCCAGTAGCTGCCATATTTCCCCAGAGGTATTACTGGTCAGATACTGCCATGGCTTCTTCCCACTGCTGTCCCGAACATTCACGCGAGAAGCCAACCTTTGCACTAGCAACTTCATGACTCCTTGGTGGCCGTGAATGGCTGCAAGGTGCAGAGGGGTATAGCCACAACTGGACTTCACATTTACATCAAGAGCAATTCCTGCTTTCTGGGCCCCCGAGACCAAGTCCTGAAGTGCCCTGAGGTCACCATGTTTGGCTATCCAGTGCAAAGCTGTATATCCAGTTAAAAAGTCCTTGTGCAAAGCCAGTTGGGGATCCTCCCAGAACAAAGTCAACACCTGGATCCAAGAGCCAGTGGCAAGCTTCACAATCCATTCATGTTCCCTGGCATCTAGGGGGACGAGAGATGGCTTGTGCTCAGATGGTCTGTGGGGAACCAAGGCTGCAGGCTCCTCCCTACTTGGGGCCCACAAGCTGTGCAGGCAACTTCTCTCAGCAAGAGCAGCTTTAATGTCAGCAGGTTTTGGTGTCAAAGCAGCATCCACCCTGGGGCTGGACATCGCTCCTGCCTTGGAGGGTTTCCTGGATCGCGGTGGGCGCCGACTCCTTTTCAGCAAGTCCTCCGCAAGGCACTCCTCATCAGAGGAGGACAATTTGGTTCTCTCTGCCCGAGAGCCTCTCCTGAGGGACCTCCTAAACTTGGGAGCTGGCCAAGGCAAAGGCTCCTGGGGGTGGCCTACAAGGCCATTAGCCCTTGTTGGGACCTGCTGAAAGGTGTGACCATCCCTTCTGTTCCTGAGGCCCTGAGGGCTCCTGCTGGAGCTGACCTCCTTTAGAGAAAGGTCTCCGGCTGGATTCCTGAGCTTTCTCCAATCTGGGGTTCCCAGGGCCTCAACATGCAGCCCTTCTTCAGAACCCCCAGGGGACTCTTTGGGCCCACTGCTGCTTTCCTCACTGCCGTGGCTCTCCTGATCCACAAAGTCATCCAGGTCTTGGAGGGACAGCTGACAGCGAATGCTACGAAAGACTGTCAATGGAGAGTCCCCAGGCCATGATTCAGAAACAGGAAAATGAGAATGAGGGGAAAGAGCAGGGTCTAGCGTCGCTGAGTTAGGGTCCAGGCCCCAGAAGCCCAGCTCCGAGGGGAAGTTGTCTGGCAACACCGACCAGGCTCTGATGGGGCCCTGGTCCCGGGCCTCGGGGATATGAGGGTGTCTGGCCACCCATTCTTGAGTGCGCTGCTGCTGCTGCTGCAGGGTCAAATAATGAAAATCTCCCGGAGTCAAAAGCTCCTGCAAATCTCCAGGGTAAAGAAGGCGGGACTGGACGGCAGGCGGAGAAACCTGGCTCTCACTAGCCCGGACGGTTGGAGGAGGCGAGAGGGGCGCTGCCAGCACCCGCGTGGGCTCAGCGGGAGCGCCTTCCCGCTCTTGCCTGGGAGCCCTGCGGTCATCCAGGGCAGCGGGAGCCTGCGCCAGCTCCTCCCCAGCGGTGGCGAGGTCCGGGAGTGCGCGGGGCAGCGGCTCGCCGGGGACTGCCCCCAGGCCGTTCTGGAGACATTCCCAGCAGCAACGGCCCTGCGCCTTCGCCGCCGCACACCTCGCTCCGACCTGGGCAGCTGCCGCCGCAGCTGCGGGCACCAGAGCCCTGTGGCTAGAGCTGCCTCTTCTCCCGCCGCCTCCCAGGGCCGCCTCCTGGGCGCCAGCGGCGGGGAGTCCATTGCAACCTGCGTCGGCTGCTGGGGCTGCGGCACCTGCTGGCTCCTCCTCCCGCTCCTCGCGCCGCCGCCTCCCGGGCTGCTGCGGCGGCGGCGGCGGCTCCCCACCGCGCGCGCCTCGCGGGGAGGGGGGCGCAGCTCCCCCTGCAGGGGCGGCGGCCACTGGCGGGTCGTGGGGTCGCTGCAGCCCCTCCTCCCCCAAAAGGTCCCTGTACCTCCTCTTGAGTACCACGTACTTGGTGCCGTCGGGGTCCTGGCGCACTGCGGCGACCGAATTGACAAAGCCCTTGAAGAGCTCGCGGCGGCGCTGGTGCTGGCTGGGGGTCGCGTCCGGGTCTCGGAGAAAGCTCTTGAAGTGGCTCAGCAAGGCGGCATTGGTCACTCGGCCCCCAGCCTGGCACAGAAAGTCCAGTAGTGCCTCCTGGCTCAACTCCCGGGCCATTGCTGCCTTGTCGTTACCTGGCCGCGAGGTTTCTGTGTCTCGCCCTCTTGTGCTCTCCCCCGCCAGCCGAAACCTTGGCCTGCCGTGTGTCACCTGCGCCCGGGGCGGCGCCACCCGCCTCCATCAGCCGCGGAGGCTGGCACTGCTTGCAGCCCCCGAGCGCGCCAAACCGGCCGCGGATCCCCGGGGAAGAAGCCCCGAGGCTGAGCCCTCAGGCGCAGCGCGGGTGGGAGAGGGCGCCTCGCAGGCCACGCCAGCGCGGCGCCGGCCTCTCGCAGCGAGTCCCGGCAGCGAAAGTTCCCGGGATAGGTCGGAGTCGGTTTCACCTGCGCCCAGGCGACGCCTCCTCTCTGGCTCGGGGGGAAGGGCAGGACCCGCCTCCTCCTGTCCCTCCGCCCTGCGAGGTCTCTCTCCCCCACCCTGCCACCCATCCCAGATGAGTCAGGCTGGTCCCAGCCGGGGAGAAAGCTCCAGTAGGTGAGGTCGCGGGCAAGCGGGAGTCGGCCGCGAACCGCTCTGCAGGACGCGCTACAGCTCCTGGAGGGGAAAAATGGGAGGCAGGTAAGCGACCCGCCGCTCCTTTAGGTCTCGGCCACGTAGGAAACAAAAGCAGTAGGCGGTCCATTCCTGCCCTCTCCTTGAGCTGCATAAGTTATGGCTGAATTCGATGGCTGGGGGAAAAGGTGTGAATGAACTAGCATTCTGCGGTCTCTCCAAAAGGCGCCTTTATTACTGAGTGCTGCAGGGTGATAATTTCCGATTTCCTGAGGTCGGGGAAACTCACTGTGCATCCCAAACAAGCCTCTCTTGGATCTGGAGATACTACCCGGGGATCGGCTCCAAGGGGTCCAAATACACCCAAGTCTGTACTGAGAAAAGAAATCACCCTGAAGGATACAGGTTGGTCTCCGCCTTTCCTTTTCCTTTGTCATTGTCTCACGTTAAGGTGCAGGAAAAGTCAGTTTGACAGTTGATTGCCCCAGCAGCTAAAATGACCAGGAATTATGTCTTGACAGCTAAGGTATTTGATACCGAGTGTTACTTTGTTTTATTTACTCTAAAATTTGTGAACAAAATAGATTTTTGTGCAGTCTATTTTGTGTTGACTTAAGTGAAGTTGTCTTCTCTACAAATGAAGGGTTTCCCCCACCCCTTCAAAATGTTAAGCATGTTACAAGCTAGCCTGATTTGACCCCACTGCTTGGAACATTAGAATATCTACTTGACTCTAATTCTTCATCGAGAGGTTGTGAACTTCCTAATTGCAAGTCCAGTTGTAGCCTAGAGATGTCTTTTTCATTGGCCTTTTCAAGACAGTGGAATTAGGACACTTTTCCTAACAGCTGCTTTCCCCCTTTATTTTACCTGTCCATATGTTGGTTTTGCCCTTCCTTTTATTGAGGTCCTTGAGTTGAGATCCTGTTTCTTTTTCAGTCCTGTTTACATGCCCAAGATACTTCATTGTTTTATCCACTTATCTGTCTGGCTGCATGCCTTTCCCCATTCTTTCTTTTAGCTGTCTTTCCATTCCTTTCAGTTATGACCCTCAGCCCCAACTGTGACAGCAAATCTTTCTTGGAATCCTCTGTCAGCTGTATTTCCTATTATAAAGTCTCTATATTCTCCTGCCCTGTCATTTGCCACTCATCTTTCCTATACTGCCCTCAGTCTTTTCACTTTCCTTCTTTTCTCTACCACTTCTGATTGTGTCAAGAGTCCTTGTCCTTTTTGCCAAGGGAGGGTATTGAAAGTATGTTGGCCCCACACTTGTCAACATGTTTTAGCGTAAACCAATCTTAGTTGCTGCCACAGAGGCCACATTAGCTGAGATTTATTTTAAGTGCCCAACAGTAGTCTAGTACTTTTCCATGAATGAATTGGAATCCTTGGCTTTAAATTATCTAGGTCAGAAAGAAGTACTGGGAAACATTTCTGTCTATTTTTGTTATTTTCCAGAATCCAAACCCAATACTGGGTTTAGAGGGGGATAATAGTTTCCACTGAGGTGGAACATTAGCTTCAAGCTTCTTGGATAGTTATTAAAATGGAGGTTTTGTATTAAACTTCAGCTTCCTTTTGTGTTTATTTCCTGGTGTTGAGTCTTGGTGGGACCCAAAAGTGTGTCCACACCTAGGGCAGCAGGGTGTCCAAAGGGAAAACTCAGGTAGATGATTTAGAGTATGAAGTAGAGAGAACTCCCCCTTTGATACTTTTAAAGACTTCTGTTTAAAAATAGGGGTGCTGTGGCAAGAGGGAATGATGATATAGACTGAAGTATTTAAAAGGACTAGAAAGACAGGAAGACATCGTTGAGGGCATGGTTATTGAAATCAGATTATCTTTAGTCGAGGGTGAAATTAGTAGGTCTGGAGGAGCCGAAAGCAGGGGCAAGGGGGCAGGGGGTGGGGAACAAACAAAAAAATCTAATTGCTTTAGATTTTTGGGTGCCCAGGTGGTTTAGCATCCAGACTTTCTCTCCTCCTTTTTCTCTCTCTTGGTTAAAGGAATGGTTAATTAGAATGCTTTTTACCTTATCTTAGGGAGCATATTTATGCCTCCCTCATGTACAGTTCGTTATTTCCAAACATATTTATGAAGAGTTCATGTTGCCCTGGTTCTACTGGGAATGGGTGTAAAGAAGAAAGCATGCTCACTATTTATTGGGAGCAACAAACAAGAGAAATGACATGAACCTTTGTGTTAAGTGATTTAACAAAGACATGCACTAGATGCTGGAGTTGAGGGGTGATACGTAACGGAAGAATGCAGGCTCAGCTTGGAGGATAAGGACATTTTCCAGTAAGAGGAAACTCTGAATCGAAGAGGTGAGGAAGAAACAGAAGACACATTGGTGCAAAAACACAAAGATCTGGCTCAGCACAGTGTATCCGGGGAACGAACTGCAAATAGATCTGCTTGGCTTTAAAGAAGAAGGTGTATGCGATGTGCTGGAAAGGAGATTGCATATTAAGAGGGAGTTAGAAGATGAAGTGGGGGAAGCAGGGAGGGGAGCTTTTGAAGAATTTTTGGGAGGGTAGTAACCTGACCAGAATTGTACTTCAGAAAGATCGTCCCGGAGGTAAAGTGCTGTTTTGGAGTCATGACCCACATTAACGAGTAAAATCACATTGCAAAACAATAGTGTATTTAACTAGATCTAAGACACCATTGATTGTATGACACATTTTGGTTTCAGAGATATTAAAATGTGAAAAAGAGTGCCTCTTAAAGTATAAGAAATACAGAATGTTTAATAAGATCCTATTTGGGAGAAAAAAAAGCATTTGTGTATTTGAGAGTAAGATTTGGGGACTGTATCGGGGTGACTTTAACTTTTTTTATAGCCTTATAAACTATTTGGCTATTCTGCATTGAGAACATAACATATTACTTTTTAGTTTGAAAAAGACACTTTAAAAAGACATAAATGAATTACAGTGACAAAGAAAAAAACAATATCAAATCTTTAGGCTGGAGGAGGGGGATGAAGCTGCCAGCATGGAGAACAGTCCAGAAATTACTAAGATGATTCAGAAAAGGGATGCAAAAGGTCTGAGTTCAGCAGTGTCAGAAAAAGGAAGAACAGATGGATCAAAGAAATAGTGGGTGAATTTAACAGGATTTAGAGTCAGGGGAGTCTGGGGGTGAGGAACAAGCTTGGCTTCTCTCATGAATCTAACTTGAGCTGCTGGATGAATTGATTGTTATCATCTACGTGGATAGAAAATATAAAAGAAATATTATTAAAGAAATATTAAAGAAAGAGTCAGTTTTGGAAATGGGAAAGACGATAAATTCAGTTTGGGGCATATTAAGTTCGAGGTGCCTGTAGGCCATAAAAACAGGAATGTCTAGAAGGCAATATAGGTTTGAGGCTCCAAGAATGTCTGACGTTAGCATATATAAATGGTCATTTAAGCCACAGGTAATTATAAAATTGCTTAGAAATAGACATATAGGCAACGAGAAGAGAAGTGGGTAGAGGGTGAATCCACATTTATGAAAGAGGAAAAGGAAAAGAAACCTGTTAGGGAGACTTAGAAGGAGCAGCTGGGGGGAGAGGAACACCACTGAGTGAGGTGTCACAGAAGCACAGAGGCAGAAGGAGGGGACAACTCTCTCAAGATGACACCAAGTTAGATAAGAAGTGAAATATGACCACAGCCTGTTAGGTCACTAGGGCCTGGTCTGAAGCAGTTTCAGAAGCGTGTGGTGAGAACAGAAGTCGGGTTATGGAAGGGTGAGAGAATGAGTCAGGTGAGAATGGGGTGAAAATGACTTTATGAAAGGAAGGAGAAAAGAGAATTCTAGATAAGAAGAATATCAGATCATGTACACTAAGATTTTTTTTTTTTTGGTAGTAGTTAGAAGAGTTATGATCATGTCTATGTGCTGAGGGGAAAAAGCCAGGAAAAGATAAGTTGAAGACCTAGAGGAGAAAGTAAATCATTGATGAAATGGTTTGGGGGTGGGGCTGGAGTCCAGAGTTCAGGTGGAGCAATTCCCATGGACAGAACGGGGGACAGTGACTTTTTTCATTGAGAATATAAAGAGGAGAAATGGCTATTGCATTAAGAGATCAGGAGAAGAAGTTTGAGGAAGTCCTGGAGGGGTGGGAAAGCAGGTACAGTGGGAGTAAGGGAAATATAGAGCTATATGGGTAGGATATTGTGAGCAGAACATCAGATATTCTTAAGTCTTGAGGCTTAAGGTTTCCAAAGTAGAATAGTTTGGAGGTGATGACAAGATTCAGTGTGTGACCATGTAGATGAAGCATAATGGAAGTGAGAGCCATCAGAGGTGATAACATCATGGAACTGTGAAAGGGGAATTGAATGAAACTTACAGAGAGATACTGAAGTCATCTAGGAAGGCAGAAGGCATCAAGAATCATCTGTGTAAATCCTTAGCGTTATGGCATTAGTCACACAGGTGACATTTTGCCAGGAGTACTCTCTTTGTTCCTCATCAACAGACACACTTAGCAGACAGTGTAATATAGTAACTTACACACATGTGTTTCATTCCAGACAACTCTCCTTCATCTGATCCTCAGAAGAAGTATGGGAAGTGTGTAGAACAGAAGTCATTACCTTGCAGAAAATAGCTCTTCTTGCTATTCATATGTATGTATTTGTATTTCTTATAGGATGTATTCTGTTGTGCTTATTCTTCACCTTTAGTCCAAACCTCTGTGAATGTAGAGTAACGTCCCCACCCAAGAAGGTAGAACTGCTCAGGATCAATCATCCAGGTAGGTGGGCAGATCTCCAGGTGAAACTGGGGCTAAGGTGGACCATAGAAAGGCAAGAGAGAAAACCTGGGCACTCGCCTACTCTCCCTCTTACTTTTTCTTTCCCTTTCTTTCTCTCCATCTTCTCCCTCCCCCCATCTCCACTCCCTCTCCTTCCCCTATCTCCCCTCCCTCTCCTTCCCCTCCTCCCTCTCCTCCTTCCCCTCCTTCCTCTCCTCCCCCTCCACCTCTTCCTCTCCCTCCTCCTCCTCCCCTTTCCATTCCTCTCCTCCTCCTGCTCCTCTTCTCTCTCATCAGTATTTACTGAACACCTACCGTACGTATGCACTTTCCTGGGATTAAATACACAATGGTAAACGGAACAAACAAAATATTTTGCTTTCAGGAAACTTACATTCCAGTGGGGAAGAGACAGACAATAAACATAAAAGTAAACAAGAAAATATCACTAGCGATAAGTAATTAGATATAAAATTAAACCGATGTGGTAGAGACTGACAGGAGAGCTACTCTTGGAAGGATGGACAGGGAAGGCCTCTCTTAGAAGAAGCAACAAGCAGAGACCTCAGTGGTAAAGAGGAGACTGCCACATGAAGATGGAGAGGAAGGGAGCAGGATGGGGAAAGCATTCCAGATAGAGGGAATAGGTAACGTTATATCAGAAATGAAAGCAATGTGTTTGAGGAACAGAAAGAAAACCAGGGGCTAAGCTTGAACATAGCAAGAGAGAGGGGGAAGTGTGGAGTGAGAAGTCAAACTAGTGAGCAGGGTCTGGTTCTTGTAAAGTCTAAGGGATTTGGGTTTTAGTCTAAGTGTGATGGGAAGCCGCTGGAGGTTTACAATCAAGAGAGTAGCATGTGATTCATGTATTAAACAGATCATCTGGCTACTGTGTGGAGAAGAGGTTAAAGGGGATACTAAAATAGAAGCAGAGAATCCAGTTGGGAGAGTACTGTAGAGGGCCACACGAGAGATGGTGGTACCTTGGAATAGCAGAGTTTCGGGTGTAGAGAAGGACTGAGATTTGGAAAATGTTTTGGAGATAGAACCTGGAGAATGTGTGGGTAGGTTGGATATAATTTACCAAGATTGTTAATATCAAGATAAGACCTGGCTTAGGGGCAGAAAGTCAAGTGTTACCTTTTAAAAGGTTAAGTTTGGGATGATCATTAAACATCTAAGTAATGATCTAGAATAAACAATTGCTCAAAGGTGAACTCAGAGCTGGAGGTTGAAATTTGAGTCTCGGGCATTGAGATGGTATTTTAAAACTATGGGTTAGAAGAATTTATGGAAAGAATATAGAAAGAGACTAAAAGAGTTCCATGACCAGCCCCAACATTAGGGGTCCACCCGTTAGTGGTATCTTGCTCAAATATTGTAACCTGCCTCAGCGATACTATGGCAATGAGAGGAATGGTGAAATCCATGTTTTGTTCCCCTAAGGCCAGTCTGCTGGGTGTGGCCGCATCAGACATTAGTGTGAGAGATACTCCAAAAGTAAGAGTAATTTCAGGGTCTAGAGTAAGGCCCATCTACCCCTTACTAGGAGGGAAATCTCCCTCCCTTGCCAACTTTACAAGGAATGGGTTTAAATTCATTAGAGTTTTTCCATGTATATTTCGATTTTACAAAAAGGAAAATCAAGTTTCAGATCTCATTGTCTTGTGTACTTGTGCTCGAATCAAGTTGACCTCAAATCTAGCATTTTGCACCAGAGTCATAATCTTTCCTCAACTCTCTGGGGGTTTTGACTCAGTTGACTATTTTCTTCCTTTGAAACCTCTGTCTTGGAGTCTACAGCTGTTAGTCTTTTCTGGTTCTTCTCCTTCCTCCCTGACCCAACTCCAAGTCTCCCTCTTTTTTCCACATTCTCTATTCATTCTCTGGGTTCCACCTGAGTGATGTTGTTCATTTTCCTATATCCAATTACCACCTTTCTTCTTGTGATGCCCAAATCTTTATGTGAAGCTCACCTAGAAAAAAGCATAGACTTTCCAGCAATCTAGTCTTGGCTCTACCCCTAACTATCTTTTTAAACTGGGCCAGTTTACAAACTCTCTGGGCCTCAGTTTCTCCATTTGTACAATGAGAGAATTAGATTAGAGGATTCTGCAGTTCCTTCCAGTATTCACATTCTGATTCTAGTCCTGATTCTATTTCTAATAAACTCAGTAGTAATAATGACACTTACTGAATACTCTGTGCATGACATTGAGTCAAGTACTGTACACATTAATATATTTAATTCTCTTAACAAGTTCCTATGAAGTAAGAGCTATTATTATCTTTATTCAAGAACTCAAGATACAGATAATATAATTTCTTACTATTTTATAACCGGTAAGTGGCAGAGCCAGGATTCAAACCCTGTTTTCGCCCGGAGTTGCCATCATTTAGTCCCTACTCTGTTATTACTGTTTCCTTCAAAGACCCTGACCCCTGTGCTGCTCTCTCACCTTCGCCCCATATCACTCCATATCACTTCTGTCTCCTCTGGATTCTTACTGCTGTTACCCACTCCCTTAAATCTTCATCCTCTTTCTCTCTTCATCAAGAGTTATTTTCTTCCCTACAACAAAACAAAACAAACAGAAGGACCTTGCTTTGAAGGACCTTTGCTCTTTCAGTCACTGGCTTAGCTTATCTTCATTATTTCTGCATATTTCTCCCAGAAGCCTTTCCTGTCCCTCTTGAATAAATCAGCTTCCAACCTCCAGGTACCTCCAGGCACTTTTATTTGGGAAAAGTTATATTTGAGATGTCCATTAGACATTTTAGTAGAGATGGCAAGTGGGCAGTTGGATATGCAGTTCTGGAGCTTAACTTTCACAGCACCTAATACTCCACTATTAAATTTAACTTACGTATTTGCTCATTTTTGTGTGGCCCCCTCAACCAGAACACAGACTCCACTGGGTCAGGACTGTATCCCATTCACCACTCACAAAGAATTTGTTTTGGAGAAGGTATGGTAGTGTCCTGAGGCTGCTGTTAATGCATGATCACAACCCGGGTCACTTAAAATAACAGAAATCTATTCTTTCACAGTTCAGAAGGCTAGATATTAGAAATCAAGGTGTTGGGGGGACCACATTACCTCTGGAGACTCTAGGAGAGAATCCTTCTTTTCTCCTTCTAGCTCCTGATAACTGTCTGCATTCTTTGACTTGTGGCCACATCACTCCCATCTCTGGCTTTGTGTCCACATGGCCTTTTCTTCTGTGTGCCTCTCCTCTTCTGTCTCTTACAAGGATATTTGTCATTGGATTTGTCATTATCACTCAGATAATCCAGGATGATCTCATTGTAAGATCCTTAATTTAATTACATCTGCAAATCTTTACCTTTTTACAAATAAAGTAACATTCACAGGTTCTAGAGATTTGCATGGGCATATCTTTTGGGGGAGCCACCATTCAACCCACTACACAAAGGAACAGGAGGAAGTCCAGGAATGTCTTTCTCCAACCTTTATTCTGGCTCACTTCAAGATTTCCTTCAAGATTCAGCTCAGTGGTTGCCCAGCCAAGAGAACTACACTTCCATTCCCAATACATGCCCCTTCTATAATAATAATAACAGTTACTGCACATTTAGCAGTTTTAAGGGCTTTATATGTAGGAATTCTCTGAATTCTTGCTATAATCCTATTAGATAGTCACTATTACTATCCTTATTTAACTAAAACTCTGTTTAGTCTTTCTTCTCCAGTAGACCTCCCCCAGAGCAGCAACAAAGACTCAGTCAGTCATCTCTCTGTCCCCAACACACCTCATGGCATATCCAGTCACTCTGTAAAGCTGGTGGGTTGAATAAATGACTGAACAAAACAGGCTGTATTAGACTGGGTAAGGTTTTGAGTATCAAAATAAGACATTTGGATTTTATTTTTAAATCACATGTGACCAAAAGAGTTTTAAAGCCAAGAAGTGATAGGATGAACTCCTCTTTAGAGTATATCCTCTCCTTGGGAGAAATCTCATCAAATATGGTTTTAATTATCACTTCCAAGTACATAGCTTCATGTGCAGCTTCCTCCTGAGCTTGTCTCATAGTGCCAGCTTCTTGCTGGGTCTCTCTGGGATGAAATTCAACATGTCCAGACCAGTTCTCATTATCCTTCCCTTCCCCTAAAGTCACTCTTTCTGCATTATCAAGCTCACAGGCATCCAAACTGGACAACTTGAATTAATCTCAGGTACTTCCTTGTTCCCCACTGCCAGTTAGTCATCAAATCTTGTCAACTCCATCTCCTGAACTTTGTCTCATATCCATTCCCTTGGCCACTGCCATATTTCAGGCTCTTGCATCTTTTTCTTTCTTTCTTTCTTTTTCTTTCTTTCTCTCTCTCTCTCTCTCTCTCTCTCTCTCTCTCTCTCTCTCTCTCTCTCTCTCTCTTTCTTTCTTTCTTTCTCTTTTTCTTTCTTTCTTTTGGAAATGAGAAAAAAATTATTTTTTATTTTTATTTTTTTATTAAAATTATTGGGGTGACATTAGTTAATAAAATCAAATAAACTTCAAGTGTAATGATTCAACAATATATTATATATATACATATATACATATATATGTATATATACATATATATGTGTGTATATAGATGTATATACATGTGTGTGTATGTATGTATGTGTGTGTGTGTATATATATATATATATATATATATATATATATATATATATATATATATTGCATTATGTGTTCACCACCCAAAGTTAAATTTCATTCTGTCACCAAATATTTGACCTCTTTGCCCCTGTTGACCTGCCTCTTTCTTCTTTCTCGAGGACTATTGCCCCAGCCTTCTGAGCAGTCTCCCTGCCTCTAGTCTTCCCTCTCCAACTCAAGTCCATCCTCCACTCTGCTGCTCATCTTATAAACCTAAAAAACATATCTGCTCATGTCACTCTCATGTTAAAACAACAAAGCTCCAAACTAACTCTGCAGTGGTTCTTCATTGCTTACAAGATCGAGATCTTCAAGATTTACCTAGAAAGATCTATGTTTCCTCCCTCTTCAGTTATTCAACACACATGTACTGAGTGCCTACTATGTACTGAGCTCATTGCATTTATACACTAGTGAGGGAGATGCACCAGACATATATAAATGACCATAGATGTTCTCATTGGGACTACCTTATGTCACAGGCAGTTAGGGAAGTAATAGAAGATACTATAGCTGGAAGAGATTGATAGTGGCATCCTCGCATGTTTGCTTTCAATATATACTGTAACTTTATTGCTATGTATATGCCTGTTAAGTGGATGTATAGATTATATTATCGGGTTTTAAATTAATCTTCACCAAGAAGGCAAATGATTTAAAATATTTCTCACAAAGAAACTATGAGTTAAAGATAGTACTAAACTTTAAGCCCAAGAGACTGAGGCTGTACTTAGTATGAGCCTTCAGCAATGTTCCTTTAGAACATACCTTATTATAGTACATCTCACTTTGGATTACACTTGTCCTATTAATGTCTCTTCTAGTGGACTGTGAGTTTCTAAAGGGTAAGAATCATTTTTAGTCATCATTTTGTCCCTGATGCCAGGCAGTTTGAAGTTGTAGGTGTTGCAAGTGTTAATTGAATTTAATAATCTCACAACATTCAATGTCCTAAATTTCAAACCAATGTGAGACATATAGAAACATATGAGATAATATGAGATATAAAGGCATAAGAAACAGAGGGCTAGATTTAAAGCAAGAGGCTTAACTTCACATATAGCTTTTTATAAGAATGACTTTCAAGGTATGATCTGTAGGTCCTCCTAACAGACTGCAAATTTAATAAATGCACATCTTCATTCATTACATGTGAAGGATGTGTAATTTCACAGATTTTCATTTTTGCATGCAACTAAGGGATACTTAGTAATCTAAATGTGTTATTAAAATTTGATATTTATAAACTGCATCTGGCACACATCTAAAGAGTGCTAAGGATTCTAATTTCGTACTAAAAAGTCTGGCAGCCACAAAAATTCTTGGCAAGTGCACATATGCAGATAGTTGGATTTCCCCCAAATTTCAAAAGGCCAATTTCAAATCATGCATCATCACTATTATATTGAGGTAGCTGAAGTCTGGATTATAATTCTTACTTATTGATTATGTATTACTGTTAGTTTAGTTTTATTATTGTCAGTTTGTTATGGATTTCATTAATTTGTTAGTGTCTCAGCAGGATAGTTTCAGACATGGGCTCTGGAGACAAACTGTCTTCTGTGTAAAATTGATATGCACTTGGGCAACTTGTTTAATTATTCTTAGGCTCATTTTTTCCATCTCCACGTGGGGTTGGGTGGTTATCTTATTGGTTTGATGTGGGTAATCATTGAATTAATGCATATAAAGTGTTTTCACAGAATGGCACTTAGAGAATATGCTGGCCCATAGTTCATGGTTATATTAATCAGGATTTGGTTCAGCTAAGAATGACAGAACCAAAATAAAATGAGACTTATTGAGATAGAAGTTTATTTCTTCACAAATAAACATGGACCACCTAGAGCTGGTATGACAGTCTACAATCATCATATTCCTCCTATCTTTTTGTTCCACTATTTCTCAAAATGGGATTGCCATTCCACATCTAGAGGGCTATTTCAGCACCAGGCATCCTATTTGCACTCCAGCTAGCAGGAATGAAGAATGGCAAAGAGAAGGGCACAAATCCTCTCCAAGGACACTTCCCGGAAGTTATGCACAACACTTCTGCTTACATTCAGTCGGCCAAAACTTTATCACACAGCCACATCTAGATGCAAAGGCAGGCTTGCAAAAAATTAAAAATAAAATCTTTGTTTTGAATAGGTATATTCCAAACTAAAAAAATGAGTTTATCACAGAACAGGGTTTATTAACTGGAATAGTATTACCCTTTGGGTCAGGACAAATCTTTATTGAATGAGATTAAACATTTCAGGGCACTTATACCTCAAGGGCCCAAGACACTACCTAAATGCCAGTAGCACCTTCCCAGTCATTGTGTCAAACCAATGGTCCTACACATCTACAATGACACTTAGGAGTGAGCACTATCCTTATATTTTAGGTTCCTGTGTCAGGCATTTTGTCTGCGCAGTGTAATAGTGTATAAATTTCCAGGGAAACACTCTTTCCCACAGCCATGTGTCAGGTAGCCATCTTTTCATGTGACATTTTTTCTAATAACAGCGATGAGAAAACAGGTCAGCATATGACACAAGTCAGGCCAAATAAAACCTTTTTCCAGGATTTTTAAAATTGGACCTAGGGGAAGAATTACAATTTCTTCATGTGTGGAGATATAAGATCCAGTACTCTTGATACACTATTGGTGGAAATGTAAAATGGTGATGCTGCTCTGAAAAACAGTCTGGGAGCTTTTCAAAAGGTTAAATATAGAGAAACCATATGACACAGCAACTCCACTACTTATATATCCAAGAGAAATAAAAACATGTTCATATAAGCACATACATCAATATTCTTAGGAGCATTATTCATAATAGCCAAAAAGTGGACACAGTCCAAGTATTCATCAACTGATAAATGGATGAACAAAATGTGGTATATTCCTATAATGGAATATTATTTGGCAATAAAAAGGAATGGAGTACAAGTAAATGCTACAACATAGATGAACCTTGACAATATGCTAGGTGAAAGAACCCAATCACAAATGATCATATAGTATATGATTCCATTTATATGAAATGTGCAGTATAGGCAAATTCATAGAGACAGGAAGTAGATTACTTCCTGGCTGGGGGAAGGCAGGAATGGGGAGTGACTGCTAATGGTATGGAGAGATTGAGTCCAATCAAATGGCCAGTGATTTAATCAATCATGCCTATGTAATAAGACCTTGATAAAAACTCTGAGGAGGTCAGAGAGCTCCCTGGCTGGCAAATGTTTAGCGGGAGAGTGGCACAAGGTCCCAGGCCTCCCTCATTCAAGACCTTGCCTCTTGTATATCTCTCATTTGGCCACTCCTGAGTTGTATCCTTTATTTTAAAAATAGCAATTGTAAGTACAGAGCTTTCCTGAGTTTTGTGAATCATTCTAACAAATTATCAAACCTGAAGAGAGGGCTCATTGAAATCCCCAAATTTGTAGTCAGGCACATGGCTCTTGGGCCTGTGGCTGCCATCTGAAGTGGGGACAGTCCTTTGGGACTGATCCCTTAACCCCTGGGGTCCACATAGTGTCAGATTTGAATGAAATTGTTAGACACCCAATTGGTGTGGGGGAATTATTGGAGCTCATTGGAGAAGGTAGCTTGCTAAGTGGGCCATTATCTAAAAAGTTTAAGAACACTTCAGGAAAGTACTTAGTAAAAAACAAGCACCCAATCTTGACTAGAGATGGAAGGCAGCAACTGTGGGACTTTGAGGCACTTCTTAAAGTGAGAGATAAAAGTATTGACATTTTTAGAGTTGACATATTAGAGTACTTTATAATATGATGTTTACTAAGGGTACATTTCAAAAGATACTTTCTCTTATCAACCTTTCAAAGATAATGAGGCCTGTGTATGCAAAATTATTTAGGGGTAGATCTGCCTGAAGGTGAAAGAATGAAATGAGAGGCTCTCTTTTAGCCATATGATTATTATGTTTCCATCAGGAGAGTCTCTCCCTGGATCTTGAAACAAAACATCTGCAGCTATCCAAATATGTATGAATGGTGGTATGAATGTAACACATTGTATTTCTTTCAATAGATATATTTATTATACTGATGCTTTGGAAAAATTGATTGTTTCCATACTTATTCTGTACTTTCCTCTCCTCTTTGGTCTCCTCCTTTTGTACCCTCCACTCTCAGGTAAGAAAAGGACCTTCTTGGAAATTCATGGATAAAATGGCAGAAATACTCAAAACTTTAAAGGGATAAGAAACAGTCCATTAGAAAAGAAATTATATCACTCCAAGAAGATGGGAATAAAGGATGTTACATCTGCTCTGTATGGCAGTGAATAGGGAAAAGAAGGAACATACTTTCAGATTTGAACAAGGATAAAGCTTCAGAGCAATCTATGTGGCATAATATAAACTAAATATTTGTAAAATGAGTATAAATAGGGGAGTTTTTTTAAGCAGCTACAGAAATAATTGAGAAAATAACTGGTCAGAGTCTGTGGATATAGGATCTTCCTTATGAAGAATCATATCATTATCATATGAGTGACTTTGATCTTACTAAATCAGAACCTCCACATGTGGCATTAATTCATAAGTTAAAATTTTAATAAAAGATTTGTTCCCACCTAAACACAGCCATGGTTTTAGTGTTATTTCAAATGAGAATATTCATTGCACTTCATTGTCTTAGTTCATCAAGTCATGACAAAAAATGGTATGACTTTTTTTTTTCTCATTTTAAAAGATTGCAGTTTTAGTCTTATGATGGGTCTTTACAGATTGCCTTTTGTGGTAGAGTAAACATATTATTTTCCTAATATTTTAAAACTATAGGACTATTCACAGTACCTTGAGGAAATAGTGAACGTGAATAAAATTATACAGACAATTTTTAGTTTGCTAATTGAATAACACTTTAGTTCATCAAAGTGATTCATAGAGACTCTAACAAGTAGTTCATTTATTTTTAATTGCTAATTTCATTTCAGCTGTAACACTTTTATTTAGGAAATGACTTCATAGGAGAAAGTGTTAGACAGCAAGAAGAGAAATAATCAAACATAATAATCTTTAAGATTCCATCAGGCACAGGGCTCATGATACTATTTAGGAAAAATGAGCCCATTCTGTAACTTAAACTTTCAAATGTAATGTATATTACATTTGTAATAAAAATAAATATGTATGTTTTTATTTCCTTAATGAGTTAAATATATTTACAAAAAGAGTTGTGCATTGTGGTAGAGGAACTCTGTATGGAAGTCTGTGATGTTGGTTCTAGGCCCTATCCGAAACCACCCAACACTATGATCTCAGATTTACAAGTCAGTGCAGCATTCCTGATTCCTTATTCTAGGGAACAGACTCAAGAATCCCTAATGTACTTCCTAGCTCCAAATTTCTGAAATTAATTCCATAATCTTCAGGGTGTGCCTACAACATTAACGTGTTTCAGGAGTCCTAATGGGCATAGGATTACAGTCACAGTAAATGGATATCCAGTCTGCCACTTACTTGCAATATAACCTTGGGCAAGTAACCTTTCTGAATTCCAGTTTACTCAACTTTAAAATTGGGTTACTGATATTATAGCAGACATTGTTGGTGCCCTGCCCCCGTAGCCCCTGAGTGCACTGCTGCTGCAGGGGACAGCTCCCATGCCCTGTCTGCTGCCCGCCTCTGGGCCTGCCTTTGTCTCCTTCACTGCCTCTGGGCTTTTGCTGGTGCACTGGACATGCGCAGTCAGAAATGCCAGGAATTAACAACCCTCCCACAAGTGACAGTCTTCCTGACTTCTCAGTGGGACGATTCAGAGGCACATTAACACAGTTCTCACTGGTCCCCTGCTGGATTGAGCCTGTTTTCCACAATAACCTAATTTTAAAAAACCCTCTCACCTACCTGTCTCACTTTTCCTACTCACTCATTTGTGTTTCCTGGAATCACCTCCAAATAATCAACTTGCACATAATTTCCTGTCTTAGACTTCACTTTAGTAAACTTCATTTCACAATTGTGATGTTTAATTGAGAACATGTATGTAGAGCACCTACTAGAGCCTATAGTAGGACCCCAGCAAATAGAAATTATTATTATATCTGACAATTGAAACAGAATGTCATGGTTCTAGGCAGTGTTTAGATTGTTTCTATAGTTAAGTGATGTTTACATCCTGCTAAACCATATTTACCTAATTTTATGAGACATCTAAAACACATAGAAAATGTGAGTGGGGAAAATTTAGGTATGATTAAAATTTAAAATTTATAAAATGTTTAGAAAAATATTTGCTAAAAATTTTTTACTTTTTCTTTTCTTTCCTTACTTCTCCTTTTCATTGTGTTTCTATAGTGAAGTTATAATTTTACTTCTATATGAAATGTCATAAATTGTGTACTATTTCCTTGAAGAAATAAATGGAAGAGCATTAATAATATAAGAAACAGCCCATGTATAAATATAAATTTCCTGATTACCTTTCAGTGATTCCACAAGTTTTTAATCATGAAAAGTTCATTTATTTGACTTTAGCATGACAATTCTACAGAGAAATGGTAGATATTTTGTATTTCCTTTAGTGCTACGAATGAATTCCTTTCATTTCTTGGTCTATATCTTTCCTAAGGAAGTGCATTTAACAAGTATGCTGTTGTTTGCTGTTAATATGCCCCTATTCAGTTTAAATTACATTCTTAGCTTGTAGAAATTCCATGAATGAACACATAGCTTATGTGGAAGTTCTAAAAAATGATGAAGTGAGGTAGCATGAACCTCATAGAAAGCAGCTGTAGGCAAGTCAATACGACCAGCTCTTCATTACACATGCTAACTGACAAGACCACTCTAGGACTTCTGTACTTAATCTGCACAGGCTTAAACCTTCTGGGCCTGCTCCAGACCAGAAAGGAAACTGTTGGGCAGTGCGAGGTGTGTGCAAAGGGAATAATTTTTTATATTTTTAACAATTACTTTTATTGAGATATAATTGGCATATAATATTATGTATGTTTAAGTTGTACAATGTGTTGATTTGATACGTTTATATATTGCAATATGATGACCACCATAACGTTAGCTACCACCTCTATCACTTCACATAATTATCATCTCTTTTTTTGTGGTGGCAACAATTAAGATCTAGTCTCTTAGCAATTTTGATGTTTATAATACAGTGTTATTATCTATAATCACTGTGCTGGAAGCAAATATGCACCCTGAAATAATACCTCCCCAATTCCCTTAAAACAGAGAGTAACCACCATTTTAATCTCTGTTTTTATAAGTCTGGCTTTTTTAGATTTCACATATAAGTGATGTCATACAGTATTTGTCTTTCTCACTTAGCATAATGCCTTTTAAGGTCTATCCATGTTGTTGCAAATGACAGAATTTCCTTATTCCTCATTGCCGAATAATATTTCATTGTAGATATACAGTATATGTCACATCTTATTTATCCATTCATCTGTTGACAGATACTTCAGGTGTTTCTATATCTTGGCTATGGTGAATAATGCTGCAACATGTGAGTGGAGATACCTTTTTGAAATCATGCTTTCATTTCCTTTGGAAATATACCCAGTAGTGGAATTGTTGAACCATATGGTAGTTCTATTTTTAAGGAATCATTTTTCTTTATGAAGGTGTGGGAACCCTTCATATTGGTAGTGGGAAAAATAATTGGTTCATTCTTTCTGAAAAATTACTCAACTCTATCTATCGAGAGTTTTAAAAATATTCGTACTTTTAGATCCAGTAAGTTCACTTCCAAAAACATTTCTTCAGGAAATAATTAGAAACTTAGACACATGAGTGCAAAGATGTTTATTGTGCTTTTTATGATAGCAAGAAGAATGAAAAGAAAGGAAGGAAGAAAGAAAAAGAGAAAGAAAAAAAGAACTTGAAAACAACCCAATATTCAATAACTAGGGAATGATTACATAAATTTTAACACATTCACATTATGGATTATTTTGCAGCCAGACAATTTTACTTATCTGTAACAGTAATTGATATCTTTCATGCATAACTCAGGAAAAAAAGTTAATCACTCTTTATGGAAATAATAGGCAAATGATATAAGTAGGAAATTTACAAAGAAAAAATGGCTAAAATTATTTTTAAGATTCAATCACTGTCATATAAATTTAAAATTAAAAATCTACAAGCTGTTCTTTTGTACTATGAAAATGGCAAGGATTTTTAAAAATGATAGCCAGTGCTACCAAGAGGGCAGACAGCCTTTCTGTAGAACAGCAGCTTGTGTCAAAAGCTTCAAAATGTACCAAAAAAATTATTCATAGCCTAATTAAGATTTGTTACCTTTTTTTTTTATAGAAACTTGTTTGTACATCAAGTTAGTTTGATATTGAATAAAAGGTGAAAAGGAAGTATGGTACATGTTGCTATCTGAAAAAAGCAAGTCTAATAAAGGCTATATAATGTGTGATTCCATTTCTATAAGATTTTGGAAAAGGCAAAATTATAAAATCTGTAAACAGATTAGTGGTCATGAGAGGTTTGAGAAGGGTCAAATAGCTGTAATACCGAGGATGTTTTAGGGTGATGAAACTGTTCTGTATGATACTATAATGGGTCATATATGTAATGGATACATGACATTATGCATTTGTCACAACCCATAAAACTTAACAGCATAAAGAGTGAATCTTAATGTATGCAAATTTAAAAAATTCATTTAGGAGGTTGGGGAATCCCAGGATGGCGTAGAATGTGACAAAAGAATCTAACCAAATTATAAATGTGTGAAATATCCTCACTGAAGGAGTGGGAGGGCAAAGGTACTGACCTAAGTAACTTGGGAAATGAGTGGAGTCTGTAGATTAAAGGCAAAAGAAACTGTACATGATGTAGAGCATATAAATACTGTGTTTTAATGATAGTTTTTGCTCATGGGATATATGTTAACAATTCTGAAACTACTACACATGTACCCTAAAATTAAACAATTAAGTAAATGGATAGTGGTGAGAGCCAGGCTCTTCACTGTTGAAGTGGGAGTTTATAGACAAATAAGGAAGGTGGCTAGGATAGTATACGTGGTAATGGATTTGATTTGGAGACATCTGTATGAACTCATGTTTAACTCAGTAGAAACCCAAATGGCTACACAGTAGAAATATTTATAGATATGTATATATACACACACAGGTTAGCATTCACATTATTTTCTTACTCTGACCCCTGAGAGGGTCTGGAAGCAACCACACCCCAGTTAGCAATGAGCATACCTAGTGCCCAAATCTTGGATTCTAATACCATTCTCCAATAAAGAACCAGAGCCCATTAGAGAAATGACAGATTCTAGGACCCAGGCAAGGAATATACAATGTAAGCTTGTAGCATTTTGTACTGCCAGAAGGTAAGGAAATGCTCAAACTAAAAGAATGATGGGGTATGTTAAAGAGCTACAGTGGCCAACTAAAAGAGCTCCCAATGTTATTCTTGTTACAGCATATCAAGGATACTGCGCTATCACAACATGACTCATTGTCGTTGATATTGACCTTAATCATTTGGCTGAGGTGGTGTTTGTCAAGTTTCTCCACTGCATGATGTAATGAGAATAGCACTTTCCTTCTCTGATATTCCTACCAGAGACTCATAACCTCAGTCTGATCATGAGGAAAATAGCTGGCAAATCCAAACAGAGAAATATTCTACAAAATACTTGACTAGTATTCCTCAAAATTGTCAAGGTCATCAAAAGCAAGGAAAGTATGAGAAAATATCATAGCCAAGAGGAGTCCAAGGAGACATGACAGCTAAATGTGATGGGGTGTCCTGTATGGGATCCTGGAATAGGAAAAGGACATTAGGTAAAAATGAAGGCAATCTAAGTAAATTATATATATAAGCTAATAATAATGTATCAACATTGATTCATTAATTATAACAATATACCATAGTAATATAAGATGTTCTCGACGTATATCTTGAGAACTTTAGCCAGTGTCTGTCTCTGTTGCTTGAACCAAAACCAAAATAATAATACCACTACCATGCCCCTAATGGTTGTATTTCTAATGTATAATTTTTACACATAGTAATCCATACAAATAAAGACTATTTCTACAACACTCCTGAAACGTGGAGGAAGTTATTGCAAAGTACTGAGTGCAGTTAGAGGTAGCTAAAGATGAGGATTTTTCTCAGGGCCTACAATAGCCACCAAACCCACTTCCAGGAATTTATTCTAAAGAAATATCTAAATAAGCAGTGAAAGATACATGTGCTAGGCTGTTGACCATAGAGTTACTTATAAAAATGAAATATAAAAATAATCTAGATATCAATGGCTAGTTGTGGCCATTAAAAATGTAATAAAGGCTAATATGTATTAATATGGAAATTGTTCCTATATACCTTTAAGTGAAAAAGGTGATTAAGTGAAATAGCTCTTTTCTTACAAATATATCAATATATATATATGTAAATACGCATAGAAAATATCTAGAAATGAATATATGGAAACAGTGACATGACTATCTGAATGGTAGAATTATGACTGATCCTTGTTTTCATATTTTTCAGAGATTTCCAAACTTTTTTTGCAAAGAGGTCATAGTACATCTATATTCAGAAATAATCAATGGACTTTTAGAGAGTAATGTTCTTGTAGGATATAAAAATAATGTTATATATAAAATATAAAAATAATGTTAAGTAGTGAAAAGAATAGGTACTATTTTCAGCATCACTTTAATTATATAAAAATATTCAGTTTTAGAAGAAAATATACCAACATATTAATGTGTGCTTTTCTCTGAGAGGTTAGACTATTAAAGATTCTAAGAGTCTCATATATAAATAAGTAAATAAATATGAGTATATCTCTATACACAAACATACACAATATATAATTTATCTAAACAAAAATAAGTTAAAAGAAAAAAATTTCAATCCAGACAGAAATATAAACCCTGTTATTGCATAGGACCAGAGAAAGAGTTGATTATACATTTAAATTCAATTGCTTTCATAATAGTTGCTTTCATCTAACTGGAGAGGATAATGATAAGAAGGATGAGAGAGAAGAAAGAGAGAAAGAGAGAGAGAGGGAGGGAGGGAGGGAAAAAGAGAGGGAGAGAGAGAGAGATGTCAGATATAGTTTGAAGTTAACCCTAAAAAGAAGTGATAGATTTGGCCTCTTTTTCTTTGCAATCCTCTCTGCTAAGGCCAATTTGAATCATGTCCGGCCCCTCTTCCAGCTTTCTTAATTATTATTATTAATATAATTTGCTCCTATTGAAACTAGACTATCAACCAGGCATGCACAGTAGCCATGTCAAACCTTTGTAAGAGTGTGAGCCCTTCTATATTTTAAAGTTGATTTACTGGATGGATGGATGAATGAATAATTATTTACCAAATGTCTACTATATGCACAGCCTTATATGAAAAATTAAAATTTACAAAATATGGTTAGCCCCAAAAATTAAACAATAATTGAACAGTAACATAACAATTTAGTCATTCTAGGATGGTAGGCTACCACATCCAAGGCAGGATGGCATTGTAGCAAGTGCATGATGAGTCAGACTGCATTGGATTCCCATCAGTCTCTACTACTTTTTTATGGGATGTATGACTGACGTATCTCACAGACCTTGTGATCATCTATTTTCACCTGTAAAATGTTGAAAAATAATAGCTATGCTTAATAGTCTACTTTCAAGATAGTCTTTAGTGATTTTTGCCTCTTGCTATTCACACTCCTGTGTAGTCACTTCCTACATTGAGTAGATAATTAAAATTTTTTTAATTAAAAAATATATTCAATTACAGTTGACACACAATATTCTATTAGTTTCATGTGTGCAACATAGTGATTAGACATTTATATGACTTACAAAGTGATCACCCTGATAAGTCTAGTACCCACCTGACACCATATATAGTTATTACAATACTTTTGACTATATGTTCCCTATGCTGACTTGACATCCCCATGACTTTTTTTATAATTGGAAATTTGTACTTCTTAATTGCTTCCCCTGAATAGAAGTAATTTGATACCCAAGAGGACATGGCAGTAATGATAGAGTGTGATTTTCTAAAGCTAGGTTGTAAAAGACCTCATGAGTTCCACCTTGCTCTTGTCTCTGTCTTGGATCACTTTGTTTTTGTAAAGCCAGCTGCCACATCATAAGGACACTCAGTTAGCCCTAGGGTGAAGTCTATGTGGTGAAGAACTGAGTCCTCTCACTAACAGCCAGTGTCCTTTTAGGCAGTCGAGTGAGCCATCTTGGAAACCATTCCTTCAGCCCCTGCCAAGCCTTCAGATGACTGCAGCCCCAACCAACCTGTGACCGCAGTGTCATGAGACCCTTAAGATGGTTGAGCTCATTGAGCTAGAACCATCCAGATAGGCCACTTCTGATTTCATGACCCACAGAAACTGTGAGATAATCACTGTTTATTGTTTTAAGTTACTACCTTTTGAGCTAATTTGCTATGCAAAAATAGCTAACCAATACTCTATAATATATTAGTGTCTTTTTGTTTTCTTTACCTGCTATTTCAATATCAGACAATTAAGAGGACAGGGTCTGGGGATAGCATCTTTGGAAAGGAGGAGGGATGCAGAGGTGCCAATTTGTATTTGAGGGTGAATTAAGGCACTTCTGGGAAGATCTGGTTTTCTCTGTAAGTGGAAAGCATGGACTAGCTGCTAGAAGAAATGATAAGCAATAGAAAAAAATAAAAAATAAACAACAACAACAACAAAATGGGTAGACAGCACAAATGTGTAGTGATCTGATCTACAGGGCTCTTACCTTTCTCCATCAATTCTCTGTGACGTAGAGGTAGAAATGATGGAAACAGCCAGCAACTGGGGAAAGCCCAAGGGAAAAGTTCATCAGTGCCTAGCATATCCAAAACACCAGTGGGAGGGAGTGGTGTCCCTGGTAGTAATGTGTGTATAATTTCTTCTGGGTGAACACTATTGTTAGCGATTTATTGCCAACATTTGATGATTTTGACCTACAAAAAATGTCAGTTTCATGTACTTCAACCTATATTAACACTGTAAAGGGTAAACACCAGATTGTCCTCTATACTTGTGAGTCTGTTTTTATTTATTTATTTCCCCCCTCTCTTTAATTCCCCTCGTCCCACTTCCACCCCTGATCTATAGATGTTGCTGTCTCTCCTTAAGAACTGGATCTCTGAAGGTGGGGCATCTCCCCCCACACCCTCCCGGTGTTCACCCAGGGCCTGGCACACCCAGGGCCTGGCGCACCCGGGGTATGGTGGCTCCACCTGGGGTGCGAACCCAGGACCTTCTGCATGTAAAGCAGACAAGTAGACGTGCTAACCACTACACTATGGAGCTACCCCCTTGTTTGTCTGTTTTTGATTAGTTTGTTTTTGTTCCTTAGATTCCACATATAAGTGAAATCATACGGTATTTATCTTTCTGTCTGACTTATTTCACTCAGCATAATAACCTCTAGGTCTATTCAGATCATTGCAAATGGTAGGATTTCATTTTTTTAATGGCTGAGTAATATTCCATTATATGTATGAACTATAACTTCTTTATCCTATTTGTTGATGGGCATTTAGGTTGCTTCCATATCTTGGCTATTGTAAATTGTACTGCCATGAACATAGGAGTGCATAAATCTTTATGAATTATTGTTTTGGTTTTCTTTGGATAAAACTCTAGAAGTGCAATCACTGGGTCAAAAAGTATATCCATTTTTAATTTTTTGAGAAACCTCCAGACCTATTTCCATAGTGGCTGTAATCCCACTAATTTGCAATCCCACCAACAGTGTATGAGGGTTCCTTTTTCTCCACATCCTCACCAACACTTGTTATTCTTTGATTTATTGATGATAGCCATTCTGACAGGTGTGAGGTGATATATTTTCATTGTGGTTTTAATTGCATATCTCTGATGCTTAGTGACTTTGAGCATCTTTTCACATGTCTATTGGCCATCTGTATTTCCTCTTTGGAGAAATACCTGTTCAGGTCTTCTGCCCAGTTTTTAATTGGATTGTTTGTTTTTCTATTGTTGAGTTGTATGAGGTTTTTATGTATTTTAGATATTAACCTCTTATCAGGGGATTTTTCTTGACTACTTTATATTTCCCAATGCCTGGAACACAGTAAACTCGTAAAATTTTTTAAAAATAGATGCACATGCACATTTAAAAAGGAAAATACGAAAATCATTTAAAAGGAAAAAAATATGTCTCCATCTGCACTGATTGTTTTCAGCTGCAAGTAACAGAAACTTTACACTTGACTAAAACTGGCTTAAATGATAGGGAAATGTATTAGTTCATTATCAAAGAGATGGGAAATAGGGTTCAGAGTTAGTTGATTAAGCAGCTTAACAGTGTATCATTTGAGGACCCAGGTTTTTTCCTCCTACTCTGATCCCTAAGTGCATGGGCTTCAGCTTGAAGCTGACTTTCTTTCATGATTGTAAAATGGAAATATCGGGGCTTCATGCTTTCCTTGTTTGTGTCCAATAGGAAAGAGAAAAGCTGACCTCCTGTGAATTTCTCCCAAGAGTGAGAAATTATAGTTCCAGAAGTTTCCAGCAAACCACTCCTTTCATTTTGCCAGATAGAATTGGGTCACCTATAATAGTTCACTGACAAGGGAATGGAACCATACTTATGCCTGTGAAAGCCATCCCTGACAGAAAAGTCAGTTTTCCAAATGTATTTGGGTAAAATGGATATGGTTGAGTCACCCACAATATTTACCACCTTGGCCCACGCCTGCCTCATGTGCCCTTTCACAGAGGTAAACACTATTATGTTTCCTGTGCTTCCTCCTGAAGATAGTCTTCTATGCATGTTCATTTAGATTTTCTCTTTCTAGCCTCTTTTTATAGAAATGGTAGTGCAGCATATGCATTGCCTTACACTTTTCTTTTCCTTTGTAGTACATTATTGGTAAATGTTTAATTAGTAAATGGTAACATATACTTTGTAAGCCAGATGGTTTTATTCTTAATTATGCACTTTGCTTATTTGTCTTTTGTACTTCACTAGCATTAAAGTCTTTTTTTTTTTTTTTTTTTTAAGTTCTGGCTGATTTCAGTTGAGCTAAGGGGGAAATAGGGCAGGGTTTTTATATGACCTGGGGCCAGAGCATTAAATAGTATCGGCAGACCTTGGGTGTCAGTATGGTAGTGACACAGGAAGGAAGAAAATCTCAAGAGTTAGGTGAAAAAAATAATAATAATAGCAAATGTATGAAGAATGCCACCTACATTCCAGTTTGTGCTGAACACATACTCAGTAAGAACTGAGTTAGGTCTGCTTGATCAACTGTCTCTTCACATCTGAAGATTCTCCTTCAAACCTTGTTTCTTAAGGTTTTAATAATGGAGATGATTCTCTAGGCATGGTAAGTGAAACTCCAAAGATCTGCCTTAAGGAGATGTGAGTGTTAAGGAGGGAACATAGCATGATAATGAGGGTTGTGGATGATGGAGTCTAAGAAGCTTGGGTTTGAATCCTGGCTCTGCCACAATAATTGGACTTTGGACAATTTTCTTAATGTGCATCACTATCTTCATCTGAAAAACTAGGAGATATCAAAGGGCTTTTGTGATGAATAAACGAGATATGCATGTGAAATATCTTGCATGGTGCCTGAAGCAGAGTAAGCACTCAAATCAAAACATAAGTATGGTGGTATGCAATGACTTCTAAAGAGACCTACTCTTACAGTTTTTGATATAACAATTACATTGGCACAGTAATTTTTTAAAAAAATTTTATTGCTGTATTATATATGTGTGTGTGTGTATGTATATGTATGTATGTGTATATATATATATATATATATATATATACACATACATATAATGTACATATCCATTTTAAGTATACAGATCAATGAACTTTGACAAAGTAGTTCACCCATGTGATCACCACCACAATCATGATACGGAACATTTTATCACTCCAAAATTCCTCTCTTGCCCATTTCAAGTCAATCCTCCCTACCTGAGACCCTAAGCCACCACTATTTTGTTTTCTATAACTTTAGTTTTATGTTTTTAAAATTTCATGTAAATGGAATCTTTTTTGTGTCTTTTTTTGTTTGTTTGTTTTTTTAAGGCAGGGCAACCTTTGGTTGACCTCACAGATTACAAGGACCTTATCAGCTTACAATCCCTTATTATTATTTTTTTTTTTAATTTTTTACGCCTACAGCACCTGGTCTTCTTAGGTGGTCTCCCATCTAAGTACTAACGAGGCCTGACCCTGCTTAGCTTCCGAGATCAGATGGGATCAGGCTTGTTAAGTGTAGCATGGCTATAGACATGTCTGGCTTCTTTTACTCAGAATGCTGTTTTGAGATTTTACATGTATCATTATTTTATTGTTGAGTAGTGTCCAATTGTATAGATATACCATATTTTGTTTATGTTTATCAATTAACCATTTGAAAGACTCTTGGATTATTTCCATTTTTTGGCAATTATGAATAAAGCTGCTATGAACATTCTTTTTTTTTTGGATATGTGTTCTTATTTCTCTTGTGTAAATACCTCTGATCAGAATTTTGAGTTATATGGTAAATATATGTTCATAAGAAACTGCAAACTTGTTTTCTCAGTCGTATATTTTACATTCTAACAATGCACCAGAGTTCCAGTTGCAGTTATACCACATCCACCCTAACAATTGGTATTGCAAGTTTTTCTAATTTTTACCATTCTAGTAGGTGGCATATAATTGTGGTTTAATTTGCATTTCCCTAAAAACTAATGATGTTGAGTATCATTTCATGTGCATTTGCCAAATATATATCTTCTTTTATGATGTCTTTGTTCATATATTTTGCCCATTAAAAAACTTTTTTGCAAGTTTTTTAGTGGATATTTTCCACCAGTCTGTGGCCTCCCTTTTTGTTTTCTTAATGATGTCTTGTGAGGAGCGAAAGTTTGAATTTTGTTGATATCCATTTGGTTAGTGCTTTCTGTATCCTCACTATGAAATCATTGCTTAACTCAAAGTCATTAAGATTTTTCCTATGTTTTCTTCTAGAAGTGTTACTGTTTTGGTGTTTACATTTAGGTTTATGATGCATTTGGATTCAGTCTTTGTGTATAAGTGAAATAAAGGTTGAGGTTCTTTTTTTTCTATATGGATTTTCAAATAGTTCTGGCATAATTTATTGAAAAAGACTGTCTTTTCCTATGAAACTACCTTAGCACTTTTGTTAAAAATCAATTCAACATACACATATGGGTCTGTATTTGGTCTGTCTATATGACTGTACTTTGGCCAATTCAACAGTGTCTTAATTATTATAGCTTTTTAGTAAGGCCTGAAATCAGGTAGTTTAAGTTCTCTAACTTTATTCTTCTTTTTCAAAATTGTTTTAGCTATCCTAGGTCTTTTGTGTTTCCATATAGATTTTAGAATCAGGTTGTTAATTTTCATTAAAAAGCCTTTTGAGATTTCAACTGGGATTACATTCAATCTATAGATAGACTTAGGAAGAATTACCATTTTTAAAATATCGAGTCTTCTAATCCACAAACATGGTAAATCTCTCCATTTAGGTTTCCCTTAATTTCTCTCAGCAGTGTTTTATACTTTTTAGGTATAAATATTCCACATATATTGATAAATATATCTCTACTTTGTTTTTGATACTGTTGTATAACATTTTTATATTTAGTTATTTCCCTATCATAATGATCCTACTTATGGGGTAACTATGAACTTCATTTTAAAAGAAAATGGGATACAAAGAGATCAAAAGATTGGCTCAATATCATATGATTGGCTAATTTCACTTTTGGAAACCTATCTTGCAGACAGGCTTTTGCATGTGGAAAGTGACAATCACAAGGTCATTGCAGCATTGTTTGTAATGGCAAAAGATTAGAAACCAACCTGAATTTATCAATGGCGCTGTTAAATAATGATGACACATCCTTAAAAATACTAGGCTGCAAAAAGAATGAAGAAGATAACTATGCACTCATATGAAAGAATGTGTAAAATACATTAAATAAACAAGGTGCAGAATGATATACATAGAATGTTTTTCTTTTATGTAAAACATGAGGTAAGGGAGGAAATAAAGATATCTGCTTGAAGTTGCTTAAGAAAACTCTGCATACACAAGACACTAATATTTACATCTTGAGGAGAGGGGTGGGAACTGGAAAGATGGTGAGTGGGGTGGGAGACTTTATTTACACCATTTTATATTATACATTATTTTTTAACTATGTAAATACATTACTTCTGAGACTGCTGGTTTCCCCCATGTCCATTTTTCATTTCTTCCTTTTACAAATAGGATTCACCCCCATTTTAGTGGGGCATATTGTTGCCATATAAGAGATTAATATCCTAGCCTCCACTGCAGCTAAGTATGTTCATGTGACCTAATTTTTACAATTGTGAGCCCATGTCACTTCCTTAAAAGGAAATTGCTTTTCCACTTTCTTTTTCACCCTTTCCATGGGCTAGACTATGGATATGGTATTGGTGAACTGCTCTGATCAGAGTAGAGGAAGTAACAATCAGAAATTGATGGAGTAACAAGAGAAGAACAAGGAATATAGACTCCTGGATAACCATAAGAAGCACAGCTCAGACCTCTCCGGACTGCTCACCACCTCCTGGACTATTTCATGAGAGAAACATCTTTTTTTGGGCCACTGAGTTTTGGGGTATCTCTATTACAGCAACTTACCCCATTCCCAAATTAATATACCAATTTAAATACTTACAAAGCTTATGATATTTGGCAGTGCAATAACATGCACCTAATTATGCTGACTCCCAAGCTTGTGTTTTTTACTGTGGATGATCAAAGAGGTGGCTTTACAATAGCCAATTCTGCTATCTTACTAAAGGTTATAATGATGAGGCAGGAAGCATACTCTGCCAAAATTTATCATACCAACCAATCAATATCCACTCCTCTTGATCCAGGTGGGACTAAATCAAACAGACAGAAAAAACCTGAAATACAGTGCTGGTGACTTTTGAAATCTTAGGTAGGAAAGGGAAGATTAATAGAAAAGTAAATTGAACTTGGAAAAATTAACAAAAATAGATGAACACAATCCAATAGCTACTGGTAGATTAGGTAGCAGGGCATTTATGACTGAAATAAAGGATTTTTTACCTCATTAAAAAAAAAACAAACCCAAATCTAGAAGAAGGGAGATGAAGGGGCACAGTAACCCCATGCACTAGAGTTTTATTCAGCTGATGGAAACAGATGCTGGTAGAATGGTGGATAGTGAACAGTTTGAGACAAAAGGTGAGAATACAGAATTGATACTGATGTCACAATATACAGGTATGTATGTATAATTCTTTTCCCGGTTCAGTGGCAATACCTAGTAGTCTGGGGACTGAAATTACATAAATGTTCCAGGCTCACAAAAAGGAACAATAACTGGCACCACGATGACTAGCTGCAGGGAGAAAGGAATTATCTGAGAATTAGAAATGCCAGAACTAGGGGAACTGACCTAGCTCTGGGGCTGGCTGCCAAGGAGACTGGCCAGAGGTCAAGTTATCATACTCCAGGGAGCATGTCATTTCACAGGACACTCCTTAATGAGATCGGATTTTAAAAGAGCATGTATCAAAGAGTAGCAGAAGCCTACAAGAACTGATACTTTCTTATAAGCTTAGATAATTTTTGCTTTTAAAAAGAATACCAAGACATTTTCAAACTTTGTTTTTTGTTTTTCGAGTAATTCTTGCCACAAGAGGGTGAACAAGAAAGGATGAAAGCCACTGCTAGGTGCCGATGCTATTGGATAATGCTATTGGATGACAAAGAAAAGGCAAACCCCTCAACTTTTGTCTCCTTTTCAAAAACAATTTTTTTTAAGTGAAAAGAGGGTTAGAATAAACATGACTAAAGAATGACTAAATGGATACTGAAATCCAGTGTGGTAAATGAGCAACCAGTTGTTTAAAGTGAGTTAAACTTCCCAGTCCTGAATGTATTATTCATGAAAGACTTTGCAAAAGTGATTGTAGAATCTATATTAGTCAGCTTTGGGAAGCCAGAGAAAAATAAGGAATGCCAAAAAAAATAAGGAAGGGCAAATATTGTCTTGTTTTCAAAGAAAATAAAAAGTAGCAGGAGCAGGGGGCAGTTTGAGAAGTATTGGAAAATTTAATTGAATCTAGAATAAATTTCTAAACAAATGTTTTAACAATAGGGAAAGAGATTGAGCTCGTGAATGACAATTTCAATTTTTTTGTTTCCATCTGTATCTATCAGGGTCTCAATAGAAAAAAGAATTTACTGTAGATGTTATGAATGAAGAGACTTAAATAAAGGGACTACTTAGGAACTGTAAACCCTTGCTAGTCTTGTATGATCACCAGGTCAGCAGTGTCAGCATCACCTGGGAGTCTGATGGAAATGGGGAATCTCAGGCCCCAGACCTACTGATTTAGAATCTCATTTTAACAGGATCCCTAAGTGATTTATATGTATTAAAATTTGAGGAGCACTGAAGTAGGCAAAGTTAGAAGAACACATAAGAGATGGCAAGTCACGCAAAGATTAGTAACATTAAGTCATTACCGCTCCTAGGGCTGAAAGAACAAAGGGAGGAAATTATGAGACTGGAACTAGTAAATATATTAAACACCACTGAATTGTATACTTTAAATGGATGGATTGTATGATATGTGAATTAAATCTCAATAAAACTGTTAAAAAATGAGAAAAAAAAAAACAAAAAATACACGCACAATCTGTATGCTGAAATCTCCAAATTATTGAAGAAAGCAGTGGAAATGAATAAAGCTATATACCATGTTAATGGACTGGAAATTTTGATATTGTTAAGATGTTAATTCTCCCCATGATTCTATAGATTTAATGCAATCCCAGTTAAATCCCATTATAGTTTTTTTGTGGAATTTTACAAGCTTATTTTAAAATTTATATGGAAAGCAAAGGAACTAGATTAGCCAAAATAATTTTGAAAGAGGACAAAATTGGAGAGCTCATTTTCCTTCATCATAAGACTTATTATAAAGCAACAGTAATGAAGACAGTGTGATACTGTCAAAACGATAGACACATTGATCGATGAAACAGAATAGAATCCAGAAGTAGACAAGCACATATATGCTCAATTGTTTTTTGACTAAGGTATAAAGGCAATTCAGTGGTGAAAAAAGTCTTTTCAACATGTAATGCTGGAAAATTTGCTTATGTAAAAACACTAACGTCAATCTTTATCTCACATCATACACAAAAATGAATTCAAAATAGATTGTCAACCTAAATTTAGAAACTGAAACTATAAACTTCTTGAAGAAAAACAAAGATGTGGCACAGATTTCTTATGCACCAAAAGTATAATTCATAAAAAAAATCAATAAATTATATTCCATAAAATTAAAATCTCTGCTTTTAAAAGACTTTATTAAAGAAATGAAATGACAAACCTTAAAAAACATTTGTAAAATACATATCTGATAAAGTACTATATCCAGCATCCATAAGAATAAATAAGAAAACAATTCAATTAAAAAACAGGCAAAAGGCAAATAACCAAGGAATGATATATATGGATGGCAAATAAGCAAATGAAAAGATCCTCAATACCATTAGTCATTTAAGAAATGCAAATTAAAACCACATTGAGGTACCACTGCAAAACTATTAGAATGGCTAAAATTTGAAAACCGAATGAAATACTGCTATTTGCAACAACATGGATGGATCTTGAGATAATCATGCTAAGCAAAATAAGCCAGACAAAAAAGTTGAAAATCACATATCACTTATATGTGGGATATAAACCTAAAAGCAACAAATGAATAGGACAAACAGAGACTCATGGACATGGACAATAGACCAGTGGTTACCAGAGGGTAGCAGGGAGGGGGGAGGTAGACGGGATAAAAGGGGTCAAATATGTAGTGACAGAAAGAAATCTAACTATGGGCGGTGAACATACAGCTGAAACTTACTGGATTTCATTAACCAATGTCACCATAAAAAAACAACAACTGATCATTGCTGAATTGAAATATAACTACACGGGGACTCCTTACACTATTTTTTGTATTTTCATATTTAATATTCATGTTTAAATGTATATTATAATGTACATCTTTAAATATGTTATATATTTAAAATAAAATGCAAAAAATTATAAGAACTGAATATATCTACTTCTGGTGGAGAGGAGAACAATGGAAATCATACACATCACAATAAATTTTAGAGCATTTTTCACTTCAAAAATAAGTCCATACCCTTTAGCCGTAACCCCCTATCACCTCATCTCCTTCTGTCCTGAGCAACTGCTAATGTATTTTGTCTCTATGTATCTGCCCATTTTAGACATATAATATAAATTAAACGATACAAGAGGTCTTTTGTGACTACCTCTTTTCCCATAGGATGTCTACTTAAATCCTTTTTTATGGTCAAATAATATTCCATTGAATGGATATACCATTTTGTTTACCTGTTCATCAGTTAATGTACATTGGGATTGTTTCCACCTATTAGCTATTGTAAATAATGGCTATTCCTGTATAAGTTTTTGTATGGATATGTATCTTAATTTCTCTTGGGTGTATACCTAGAAGTGACATTGTGAAGTTATATGGTTAACTCTGTGTTTAACTATTTGAGAAAATGTCACTGGTTTCCAAAGTGGCTATACTATTTGATACTCACCAACAGTGTATAAGGGATTTTATTTCTCCACATCCTCAGTGACACTCGTTATCCAATTAAAAAAAAATATTATAGCCATCCTAGCAGATATGAAGTGGTATCTCCTTCTAATGATGTCAAGGATATTTTCTTGTGCTTGTTGGCCATTTGTAATATATTCTTTGGAGAAATGTTTCTTCAAATCCTTTTACCATTTAAAAAACTGGGTTGCCTTCTTATTATTTAGTTGTAAGAGGTCTTTATATATTTTAGATACAAGTCCTTTATCAGATACAGGATTTGCAAATATTTCCTATTGTATATGTTGTTTCACTTTATTGATAGTGTTTTTTGAAACACAAGTTTTTAATTTTGATGAAATCTATTTTTTTCATGTTACTTGTGTTTTTGGTATCATATCTAAGAATCCTTTGCCAAATCTAAGGTCATGAAAATTTATCTCTATATATTTCTTCCAAGTGTTTTATAGTTTTAGCTATTACATAGGTCTTTGATATATTTTGAAATAATTTCTGTATATGATATGAGATCAGGGTCTGAATTTATTCTATTGTATCTGTCTATATAGTTGTCTCAGCACCATTTGCTGAAGAGATTCTTTCTCTATTGAATAGCTTTGTCAAAATCTATTGACCATAGATGCTTTGATTTACTTCTGGTTTGTCAATTCCATTCCACTGATCTTTATGTTTATCCTTATGCCAGTACCACAGTCTTGATTACTGTTGCTTTGTAGCAAAATTTGAAATTGGAAGTAGGGGTTCTCCAAATTTTTGCCATTCTGGGTCCCTGAAATTCTACATTAATTTTAGAATAAGATTGTCAATTTCTACAAATAAGCCACATGGGATTCTGATACGGACTGTGATGACTCTGTACATCAGTTTGGGGAGCACCGCCATCTTAATAATATTAAATCTTCCAGTCTAAGAACATAAGATGTTTTTCCATTTACTTAGATTTTAAAAACTTTATTTCAATAATATTTTTGTGGTATAAGTTTTACACTTCTTTTGTTAAATTTATTTCTTAGTATTTTATTCTTTTTGATGGTATTGTAAATGAAATTGTTCTCTTAATTTCATTTTTGGATCGTTCACTGAAAGTGCGTAGAAACACAATTCATTTTTGTGTATTAATCTTGTATCGATACAATCTTGTTGAGCCCCATCATTAGTTCTAATTCTTTTTTTAGTGGATTCCTTAGGATTTTCTATATACAAGTTCATGTCATTTGTGGATAGAAATAGTTTTACTTTTTCCTCTCCAATTTAGATGTTTTAAAATACTGGAACATTTTTACATGTAGTTTTGCAGGAAGGGTTCAGGATCTGTTGCCAGTTACACTGTCTGAAAGTGGCAATAGCTTCTAACTTATTCCCTGTCTCTTGCCATGTTCCTTTCCAACTCATTATTTTTACTGCAGTCAAGGTGACCTCGTGTTAGACAGGGTTCTTTGATTGCAAGCTACAGAAACAGACCCTGGACAATTTAAAGTGAAAAATAAAAATGAATTATGGAATGCAGAAACTATTTGTGCTATTTTTGTGTCACTTGACTCAAGATTCAAACTTGACAGTGTCTGATTGGCCACACTTAGATCACATGCTTTCTTGGGTGTATTTTTTTTTCTTATAAAAGGAAGAATTTGATGGAGAGTAATTTTAGGAACCTCTTTTGTAAAGGCATTTACTTTTTGCCTCTACATTTCCATTCTGCCTCCGAACATTCATTGGTAAATCTCCCCAAATAAATTGGGGTTCCATTAAAAAGGGAATAAATCCTATTTTACTAACGATGTCAAATATTCACTAGAGATCTCTTCTAAAATGCAAATCATAATTCATATATCTTTTCTAGGATATAGCTTATTTATCAGCATTGTTTAAACATCTTTCAGCAGATTGTGCACTGGTTAAGAGTCAAGAGAAGCATCCTCATTTAAACATTTTTAGTTCCTAGCACAGTGCTGGACACAGAGTTAAAAAGGTAATATAATCCCTTAGCAATCCTAATAGTGAGGAACTATTATTAAACAGATTTTAAAGATGAGAAAATTGAAGCACTGAAAGGTTAAGTAACTTACCCAAAGTTACACAGCTATGAAGTGATAAAACCAGGATTTTGAACCTTAAGTAGTCTGGTTGTAGAATGATATTAAATAACTTATGAGAACTGACATTTTGAAATAGCCTTCCTTGGCCAATCGTAATTACATTGTATTTTTATTAAACACATTTATGACTACCTGCCCTCAAAAGACAGGGAAGTGGGAATTTGAGGCATTGTTACTAGTCAGTGAAAAATTTTAGGCAGCAGCTGAGTAAACTGTAATGATTTTGTCCTAACAGAGTTTCCTCAAACAGATGAGATCTTGGAATAAGTCACTTTAAGCCTTTGGGATGAGAATAAACTAACCTATGTACAAAGGTAGAAAATTCAGATTCTTAAAAATCTAATCGGCTCTTTTCAAAATAAGCATTTACAAAGTAAATAAAAATAAAACAATCAATTAGTTAAATCCTGCAGTATACAACACAAAATGGAGAATTGGTTTGCAATTGCCCTTACATCCGGTTGGCAGCCTGTGAAGCTATCTTTTTATCGGGTTTACCTGAGGCTTCCTGTCCGTGGGCAGTGCCGCTGTCTAATCTTCTCTATGGGAAGAACAAAATGTCTATACAGCAGATACAAGTATTTTTCTCTTGCTCCTCCATTTGCATAGCACCCATTCCCGCGGTGATCTTAATTCAACAGTTACTGAACACCTACTGTATGCTTGACATAAAATGGTGGTACCTGATTTCAAAAAATTTGAAGTGTAGGGGGCAGAAAGGGGTCAAAACTGAAGAGGTTAGTGCTGTGGAAGTCTGGGCCCGCCCCCAGACTCGACCTCTTTTGGGGCAATCCAGGGTCTGCCTCGTAGCAGCCAGACCTGCACTTGGATGCCACTCACCCTTAGCCCAAGGCGGCGCGGCCCATTTGCGTACTGCGTTCCCCCCGGGCAGAGAAGGCAGGAGGGGCAGACACAAAGCCCAGAGAAATCTGGTTGCGTGTCTGATCAGACTCCGAGGAGCCCCAGTCTAAAGCGGTATGCCTTTCGCCCTATTCAATAGGCCTGGGTTTTTTCTGAGGGCGCAGTCCAGAGGTCTGATCACAGCCCTTCACCGCCTCCCTACACTCTCTACGCTTCAATCCAACTGGTTACCCACCCCCAACCAGTGGCTGTCCTCAATCACTTTATCGACGTGGGTCCCCTCTCCGGCCCAACAAGGGGCCACAGAAATCTACCGCACCTCTGACACACCTCACCGCCAGGCTCTGCGCCACCCGGCACGCACAAAGACCCTGCCGTTCTGCCCGCCACACAGTCACACGGTAACGCCCCAACATCTGCTGGAAAGATCCTTCCCCACTGCGGAGGGGCTTCCCAGTCCCCCGCGCCCGACTCCACTGTCACCCGCCTGGCGCCGCGGCCGCGTGTCCCAGCCGCAACTCCCCGCCCCGCCGTCCGCGCGCCTGCTGGTCGCTGGGTTTGTCTCTAGCGACCAAATAAAGTCGGATGAGTCCCCATGTGTGACCTGCGAGCTCTCGTTACACCCGGGGAGGCCTCGGCCCCCACGCTCCCGCGCAGTCCACGGCTGTGCTAACTCTCCAGCGGGGGCGTCCTCTTCTTCCTCTCAAGCGGCGGTGGTTGACTGTTCACAGCAGCAACTACTACGGCCGCTTCCTCTCCACTGTGGTCCTCTACCCGTCCGAGCGCTTCAGTGACAGCTTACAGCTGCCTGCCTTTTAGTCTCTTCCTTTTGAAGAGAACTGAATAGGAGCCACTCTTCCCTTGTTGGGGTCCTCCCAGCCCCACCCTATGGCCCGCACCCTTTCCAAGCCGGTTCCTCCGGGTGGGGCGTGCTTGCCCCAGGCTAACTTTCCACGAAATGTTGTCCCCTATCTTGCTCCAGTGTGCCTTGCCTCTCTCCGCAGCGGCTTTAGCTGCTCGCCTAGCCAAGCGCGTGGCTGGACCCGGGGCTGGGACCTCCGCGCCCAGGCTTTTACTCGGACTCTAGCACGTAGTGGAGCGGGGGTGGCGGCCAGCGCACAGGCTGGGGGCCTCTCGATGGCACCGGAGAGGGTCACTTAGGGGCCAATGGCTACATTTCAGGGGGGCAACCCTGCTGACCCGGTCTGGAGGCCTGCCCCGCATCCTCCCTCCCACCACCTCAGGCCTTGCACTCAGACTTACACCCCTTTCTGGGGAAGCGAATGGTCCCTTCCAGGAGGGAGGCCATGTTGCTCTAATAAAGCGGGAGGGGCGGCGGAGTGGGGGGAGCAGATGCTACTGGCTGCGCGCGGGACCCGGGCGCTAGCAGAGCGCAGCCGCGAGGGAGGCGCGGGGGAGGCGAGCCGGAGCCCGAGCCCGAGCCCGAGCCGGAGCTGGAGCTGGAGCTGGAGCTGGAGCCGGAGCCCGAGCTGCTAGCAGCCAGTGTTGGCGGAGAGTACCCGGGCGCAGCCAGAGCCATAGCCGCAGCCACGATGGCCGTGGCCGTGGGGAGACCGTCTGCTGTGAGTGCTGGGGCCTCGCTTCCCTCTCCTGCTGCTCCTCTGACTCTGGGTGACCCCGCTTTCGGGAGGGTGCTGGTGGGAATACGCGGGACCCGGGCGGGGGCTCCAGACAGTGGCGGCTGTGACTGTGGGTGTGTGCATGAATTTGGGCGCGCGTCTGGGACTGAGGGAATAGGAGCCCCAAGGCTCGCCTAATACGTGATGCAGCAGTGTATCGCTTCGTTGCACTCGGATTACGGGGGTGCGGGAGAAAAAGGACCCCTCTCTTATTTTCTCTTTAAAAGGATTCTTTTAGCCACGGCGTTTCTCGGCTTTTTCCCTTTCCCCGCACACATCTTTTCTCTCGTGACAGTCAAGAAAGGCGCCGGGTGCTGGGGTTCCCTGCCAGCTCCCCCGGGCCGAGGGGTGACCGGGGCATGAGAATTGTTAGCCGAAGCGCTGTGTGGCACTCGGTTGTAGAAGCGGGTCAAAAATAAAGGGGTGGGATTTCCATGGTGGTTTCCCCAGTGCATTGTGAGATCCCGACGGCCTCAGGCACCCACCCGGGTGACCCGGCCCTGCCCAGGATGTGAACAAAGTTTTCAAAAGGGCTCCTTGTCGGGGTGGGTGGAGGTATTAAAATACTCTGCGGCTGGAAGGCCGGGGGCGGGGGGCCGAGAAGGCGGGGGCGCGAGGAAGAGGAAGGGAGGGCGGGTGCGTGGAGAATCGGCTGCCCCTCGGCGGGAGCTAGCGAGGAAGGGAGAGAGGGCGATGCTCCTGCCCCGGGTTTTCGGGTGGGGCAGGGACCGCGCCTCCAGGGGTGCAAGACTCAGTGCGCGACTTGGACCCGGCGGGACTTGGAGGGTGCGGTTTGAGTCTGTGCTCCGCATCCCAGGGTGGAAGGCGGGGGGAAGGGGCGACAATGGCCTTTCTTTTCAAGCAAAAGAACAGAGCCGGGTGGGAAAGGCAGACTCCTCTTTCTCTTTCCCCATTTCTTTGTCGATGTTCAAAGTCCACTTTCGCCCCACTGGCTTTGGGGGCGCCTCGAGCGAGGTTCTTCCCTCTACTCCCTCTTTTTTCTTTTCTTCCCCTTCCCACAACTGTGTAGCTGCAGGTGGTGGCTTGAGAAATTTTGTAGATATAGACAAAAGTCTTTCGGAGATACTGGAAGCACTGAAACCCCAGAGATGCAGGCTGTGCTCTCAGATTCCCGGCTCTTTCTGCTAACTCCTCCCCAGACACACGCCCCACACCCCCACCCCTTCCCCAGGAAGTTAACGGAGTTTCTCTAAGTATTCTAACTCATTTTGGTGATTCCGCTGCCTAGATGTTTTCAAAACGCCCTCCGTGGTCAGACAGTACGCAGTGCTCATACTGGAGTGTAACTGTGGGTCTTTCGGGCATTTTAAACTCTAATATTTAATGACATACTCTTAAGAATTCAGGTCTCCTGTTGCACACAAATTGTGCTCTTGATAATTAGTGGTTAGATATAGTTGTTACTGAGGAAATTTGTAGCCTCTTAGCTAGTGCTTTTTTTTCATCCTGGTGAGA
>CM053513.1:45995554-46053138 GCA_028627145.1 Eidolon dupreanum
TTAGTTACTTAGTAGCCATCTGGGTTATCAGATCGATGGTGGGTATCACAGTGCTTGTGTTTAAGTAACCCTTATTTTACTTAATAATGCCCCCACAGCGCAGGAGTCATGATGCTAACAATCAAGTATGCTAAAGAGAATTCATAAAGTGCTTCCTTTAAGTGAAAAGGTGAAAGTTCTCAAATGAATAAGGAAAAGAAAAAAATCTTATGCAGGGGTTGCTAAGATCTTCGGTAAGAATGAATCTGCTATCCACGAAATTGTGAAGAAGGAAAATGAAATTCATGCTAGTTTGATGAGAGATCACATTTATAATAACTTTTATTACAGTATATTTTATAATTGTCCTTTTTTATTATTATTGTTCTTAATCTCTTACTGTTGATTTATAAATTAAACTTTATCATAGATATGTATGTACTATCCAGGCAGGTATGTATGTACCCCTCAGGCAGCCCCTGGGGGTCTTGCAGCATAACCTCCTGCTTAGATAAGGGGGCAGTATTGTGTATTCGGTTATAATCTTTTAAACCTCAAGGCTAATTCAGATGTTTCTTAAGTGGATTTGTTGTTGGCTGAAAAACAAAAGTTTCAATTTATTGTGATGCTGTTTACTTCTGTTTTAATCTTGACCCCTAACTTCCCATTTTCCCACTGATGGTTTTGGGGCTTTTGGCTCGGAGTAGACCTGAAGCACATCTGCGGTTTCCAGAGTGTAACTGATGATTACCAAGAGCATTTCTCCCCTAGAGATGTGTTCACATTCTGAATGAGTTAGTATTTTTGCATCAGAGTCTCAGGCCAGCTATTATCTTTATTTTAAACACAGCATGGTAATTTACCCTACTTGGGAATCAGGCTTTATCTAGTTGATCCCTCTCTCTTAAGGGGTGGCGTTCATCCAGGTGTAGAGTTTAGGACTTAAAAGGAACTTTTGAGGTTATTTGGCTCAGCCTCTTCCCCCAATGTTTCCTACTTTATCCCTAACAGAAGGTAGATGTTTAAACTTTTCCAGTGGTGGAGATTCCCCTATGATATCCTTCAAGAAACACATTTAATTGTTCTTTTGTCTGTTGAGCCAAAATAAATGAAAAACAAAAACAAAAACAAAAGATTGTTCATTTGCTCATCTAACACTATTTATTGAGCACTTTCCATGTGCCAGGAACTGTGCAGGTGATACATCAGTGGGCAAGGAAGAAATTCACTTTTACTTGGAGATTTTATTTTCTGAGAGATTTAGTGTCCATGTGTATTAAAGTGACAAACTTTAGTGGAGTAGGTAAGCCATTTAGGAAGAAAGGGAATTATGTGCCTATTGCTGAGTCAAGAAATATGATGCAGGAAAAGGATCTTATCTGTCCAAGGATCATTACAGACATTTCCTGAAGATATGGTATGACTGACAATGAAATGTCATTTTCTCCTGTAAAAGTGCCATTTCTAGACTTGAGGATGTGGCCTCCAAATGGAGGGCTCTGGCTGTTGTACCTGGAGAAAGATTAATGGAGCTTTAAAAAGTACAGGGAGTGGCCATCCAAATGAAAAAGGGGCTGTCACCCAGGGGGAGGTTTTAAAAATTAAAACTCTTTATTGATATGAATCATATGCATTGAGGCTCTCTAAGCCGTTATTAAGGAATCTAAGACATGTTTAAGGTACAGTAATACTCTTTAAATCTTTTGAAAGTTGTGGATTGTTTTTTTAAATCTTTTAAAATATCGTCTTTAAAAAGTTGTGTCTACATCACAATGAAAAGTAGACTCTAGGAAATGATTAAAAGAACAAAACTACCCATATCCCACCAGCCTGATAAAATAGCTCTTAGATTGTTAGTGTTACTTTCATCAACTTTTTGAGGTTTACACCAGTAAGCGTAATCCATCTGGAATAAACTGCTACTTAGAAACCAAACTGTGTGCTTGGGTGGACTCTGTCTATTTGGACACTCATGTAATGAAGGAAACAGATGCTAAATGCTTTCGAAGGGACCACTCTGTGTCTGCACCCAGACAAAGGAACAAATGATTTGGATGGCCTACTTTGATTGATTGCCAAAAGACCCAGTGTCTGTACCCACTGATGATGCCGCAGCTGATAATGACCTTAGGGTTTAGACTCCATGTGGAGCAGGCTACAGTCCGAGTTTTCTGTATCTGTTTCTCTTTATAGGACCTTAAACTTGGTTGAAGGTGGGGTTGGGGGTGTAGGGGCTGCTCTTAGATTTTTGTCATTTATTGGGAACTGTCTTTCGTAGCCTTAGCTAGATTTGTCTCAGTTGGGGTAAGCAAAGCTGAACCATTATTTTAACAAAGACCCAGCAGATGTTTAGCTTCTATCCTTTTTCCCAGGGAGACCTACTTTATAATATAAATGACCCCTCCCCCACTCATCCCCCCATTTAAGTCCAAATTGACAGAAAACTCTCTTCCAACTGAACAATACCTCTCCTGACTCACTCAGGCTTGCTGGCAGCCCATCAATGCAGCTGCTGTGAATGTAAAAACAGTACTTGGGCTAAGGTGATATAGACAGTCTTCTAAAAAGAATTTGCTCTGTGATATAAAATCAAATTTGTATCATCTCAGGCCCGGCTTGTGGTAGAAATCAGGAGTCTATTCCCTGATATGACCAGAGCCAAAGCATTAATCACTATTTTAAGGGTCTGTGCCAATGAATGTGAGCACCTTGCTCAAGTCGAAGGATGCAGGAAGTTGAGTTGCGTGGATGAATTCTGTCCACCTGCTGAACTGTGACCATGTGGGACAGAGTGTGATATATTGATGGAGGGGGCAGGCTGAGGTAGAAGAGAGAAAGGCTTCATGCTCCAAAAAGGTCTTTGGTACCCAAATGGGAGCTTTGTTTCTGCCCTTTTTTTTTTTTTTTTTTTTTGCATTTAAAAATTGTTGTAAAAAATATATGTAGCATAAAATGTATCTGCTTGTTTTTTATAATTAACATTCCTTTGGGAATAATTTATGATTTTCTTTCTAATTTTTTCTTATAGAAGTAGAATAACAATAATATAGGTAGGTTAGAAATTGAAAAACAAAACCACCTTTAGTAGTCTAACACAGGGGTCCCCAACCTCCAGGCTGAGGCCTGGTACTTTCTGTGGCCCTTTAGGAACCAGGCCACACAGCAGGAGGTGAGGGGCTGGCCAGTGAGCGAGCCAAGCTTCATGTATATTTGTAGCCACTCCCCAGTGCTAGCATCACTGCCTCAGCTCCACCTCAGATCATCAGGTGTTAGATTCTCATAGGAGCACCGGTCCCTGGTGCCAAAAAGGTTGGGGACCGCTGGCCTAACACATCAGCAATCATTCTTGGCTTCCTAATCTGTCTGTTTTATCAGATATTTCTTGTGTACTTTCTTTGTGCAGGTGCTGAGGTTATGATATTGAGTATTTCATATGCTATCCTTACTGCTATCATCAAATTTCTCTGAAGGTTGAGTAAGCAATAGAACTTAGCAAGAAAAACAAGGTGGAAAAGTGTTCCAAGCCAAGGGAAAAGCATGTGCACAGCTCTGAAAGTGAGGCAGAACCTCTTAAGGAAATTGGTGTAGCTGTGACATCAGTGTTCAGGATGGGACAGGCAGAGTGGACAGACATGAGACCGGGCAGGAGGGACAAAACCAGACCATATGGTGCATTTTAAGATGTTTGCATATTCACTACACAGCTCTTTAAATATTTTATATTCTGCCCTTGTCTTTTAACTTTTAAAGTGTCTCAGATTCTTGGAGTTGGATGATGGAAGATACTGAAAATCTGCAGAGCACTAATTCTTCAGGATTCAGTAGAGTAGAGGAGAGATGACAAAAGATCAGGGGTGTTGATTCCTTTCATGGCCAAATCGGGCCCTTAAACAATAGAGGAAGTGAAGACTGGGGAACTACACGAAGAGGAGGAGAGACCCAGTGACAGCATCCCCAGTATAGGTCTTCCACTGCTACTCTTTTGTATTGAGCCCTTCCTCAAGATGTAGAACTAGAAATTCTTATTTTCTTAGACATGAAGCAACTGAGCCCTGAAGGTTGGGGGAGAATGGTAGGATTCTTCTCACCTTGGGCTGAAAATGCCCATTGTTGTTCATAAAGAAATTTTAAAGCCATTGGATTCTGTGAAAGTAGGAGAAAAATCTGTTACAAGCCAGAGTTCTCTTAAGACTTAACATCTTTTTCACTCATCTCATCTTTTTGTGTACTGTTTTTAGGCCAATATAAATTTCGTCGATCTCATTAAGGGTGCACATTAAATTTACTCAGAGCTGCTGTTGGAGGAAAAAGCCTTGATCAAAAACCTCTACACAAGAAGCCTGCTCAGCATCTTAGTTTTTAATTTTTTTCTATTTAAATTACTATCAAGACAATTATCTCAGTTATCCTCACAAAATTCCTGAGAAGTAAATAATACAGACAAGGAAACTGAGGCACGAAGATGTTGTCACTTACCTACTCTGGTACAGCCAGCTAGTGGGAGAGATAGGCTTTAGAAGCAATGGCTCTTAGGCCCAAATGCATACAGATCCACCATCTGTATCGGTCAGTTAGTATACATTATGCTGAGGTAACAAATTGGTCCCATGTTTTGGTGACTTACACAGCAAGTTTATTTCTTACTCAGAGTCTTCTGAGATCTGTTCCATGCTGTATTGACCCCAGTACCCAGGCTATGGGAGTATCCACTCTGGATATTGACTATCTGGTGGCAGAGGAAAAAGAGACATGCTAAACCCTGAGCCGACTTTTCCAGCTCTTAGGTGGGTCACTTCCATACGTACTTTACTGGCCAAAGTAAATTGTCACTCCTTAATTCAGCAAAATGGAGATGGATAATAATCCTTCTGCAGAGTGGATTCTGCCAGTCACTTGGCCAAGCTTGTGGGCCATGAGATTGGGAAGTGAACCCTCGCCTAGGGAGGGGCAGGGAATATGCTGCATAGTAGGAGTTTACCATACTTTCCTAGTCAGGGAGCCTGCTACAGATCCCAGGGTCTTTACTGTTTTTAAAAATTGTCTCCTTGTTTGTAATGATTCTTTTCACTCCATTTGTCCTACTCTGATTCGAGCTGGACATGGTAGAATGATGAGAGAGTGTGTGTGTATGTGTGTATTAAGGAACATGAATGAATTGAAGGCAGAGTGTGATTTTTCCTGTTGTTCACTCATGATGAGCTTCCAGTGGCATCATCACCAAGTAAGTGATGGGTAGTGACCTTCAGAAAGACCTTCTGTGCTGCTCCCCGTGGCCCCAGCTCTGGGACTGTACTCTCTGGGAAATGGTTTTGAGGCCATTAGGACTTCCAGCTGTGTGACAGAATTATTTCCCTTGGGATGCTTCCAAATCAGCCCTTTCCCAGCCTGTCTGTTCCTAAATGCAGACACATCAGATGTCACCCTTCTCTTCTCTGCTTTGTTTTCTCTTTAGTGAGAGGCTGTAACATATAGCATTTTGATCAAGATTGTGGGCTCTGGAACCAGACTGCTGGGGTTCTAGGGTATCAGCTTTGCCATTTAACCACCTGGGACCTCAGGCAAGTGACTTACCCTGTGTACCTCACATTCCTCATCTGTAAAATAATAACAGTACCTTTCTCAAAGATTCACCAGATTAAATGAGTTAGTATAGAAAGTGCTTACAATGATGTAGGAAATACTCGTCCTTAATGAAAGGGAAAGAAATACTAAAATAATAATGGCTTTCTACCAAAGATTGGGCTAAAACCAGAACTGCCACCAGACCCCACCCAGTAGGATGTTTAGTGTTTGCCCCTTTTCCTCTCCTCACCTGAATTGTGTAGTTCTCCCTTTTTCTAGTCAGAGCATACTTTGAGGCACAGATCAAATGTACTCTTTTCTCCAAACCTCCTCACTCCAGTTTAGGTTTTTGTGACTTTTCTGTTTTTAAATTCCTGCAGCAGTGATGCCTGCAGCACTATGTGTCACTCATGTGGTAATCTGGAGTGCCCCCCAGCTCCTTAGTGTTACTTTTTAAAAATAAAGAGGAATGATCAAATATAGTTGTGAATGTTAATCTACTGTAGCAATATGTTCTGCTACATATGTAGCACTTTGCTGTGTTCTTAGCCTGTATTACCAGACTTAAAGGAAGGGACTGTGTTGTACTTCTCCCCGGCTAATAAACATTTGATTGGATGGATGGGTGAACATTGGTCCTTTGGATCAGTAGGATTAAGACTTGTGCCAGCCCACAGCCTTTTGGGTCTATTTTTTTAGTGTCACTATTGCTATGCAAATTTCAGGCAGGTATCTACATATCCACAGCTTTCTGCCCCAGGCTCCTGTGCTGTAGCCACTTAGGTTCTGCTTAGCTCTTCTGACCTCTGCACATGTCTGGATGTCTAAGGGAGTTACCCATTCCATGGGCTAACCTTAGACCAATGGGGGATGGCAGTTGGTGGATAAATACTTCTCTCTTTTGTCACAGAGTTGACAAAATCTAAGGCAGAATCTTTGTCTCCTTAGAGGGCCCCAGCCTCAGCCCCTGGGGTGATTAGCTACTTGTATATATTAGCTACTTAAGTCTGGTAATACAGGATGGCTGTCTGTCCTTCCTGTTCCCAGTCTCCACTCCTGCTTCCCAAAATTGCTACATGCATGCAAGTCCTTGTCTTATTTTGGGGGGAAAGTGAGAATAAACACTGTGTTTCCTGGGGGCTCTTCTTTTACTTTATGCAAATGAGGGAGCACAAATGTTACTTTTTTAACACACCAGGTTACTCTAGACATTCAAAAAATATGCTCAGAACAAATTGATCTTTTATCAGGTTTTTACTACTTATTGGAGGGAAGATTTAAACTGTTGTCAAAACTAGATTTAGAAAAGAGGGAGATACATTACCTAAACTTTCTTGTAATTTTCATTTCTAGTTCCATGGAATGGAACTCACACGTTCTCTCAGTCTGAGAGTGTTTCTTAGTGTCTAGTTCCTAGGTGTTCTATAATTTATTTAACTTATCCATTTCACATCAATTACATATTATGTATTTTAGAAACTAGATACAGAGAATCGGGGTGGGTGGGGTGTGTGTGTTAGGGATATGTTTTTGGTACCTGAACTGTGAACTTGGGCCAAAGTTTAAAAGTCAGAAACTTTGGGGTGTGCACTGTATAGATTAGAAAAATGAGGTCATAATTCTTGAAACAACATTAACTAATATTGAGAAGTTTTAAGGGCCCAGATTAATTTAAGTATTTGCCTGAGAGTTCTTAGGATAATTGTTCAAATTATCCCTTCACTTTATATGAGCGGAGCCCAGAGGCAGCTTCTAGTAGTATGTTAGAAACCCTCAGAAACTGCATAAACCAGACTTATGCAGTCTCCAGTTCTCTCCAAATTTGTCACCTTTGCTTCACTCTGAAGCCTGGCTTGACTTTTTGTGGGATGGGTGATCTATTACTTTACCTCAGGTTGATTGAACAAGTTAATTGTTATTACATACCCCTTTGGTTTCAAAGACTTTGTCATCCTCAGTCAACCTCTTGAATGTTGGATGGTCCTCAGTTGAAGCACAGTTTTATCTCTAAGCCCTCTAAAGAAGTCTTTTAGTGTTGATAATCAAATTAGCCCCATTCAGAAACCAAAAGTCCAAGGCATTTTATGACTTTAAGGCTGAAAATTAAATTAAGATAAGGTTTCAGCCACTGAAATGACTAATTTGCTGCCACTAGTTTCTGTTCCAGTGTTGGCTTCTAAGCTGTGTGGAAGAGAATCTGAGTCTAAATTGGATTTTATAACCCAATCAAAGCTAAGGGTGAGGAGGACTCTCAGGGCTTTATATAATAGACATTAATATGGGCATATTGTATAATTAGGAGTACTACTAAATATTGCTAAATCTTCTTTCTTGAAGAACTTTTCTTATTCCTCAAAGGGTTTTCCTATTTCCATTCATTGTTGGCAAACATTGATCCCCACCTGGCACCATGCATGAGTGAAGATGTCTAAACCATATTCCTTCTTATTCTCCCACCAAACCAAAGCAAACCAGAAACAAAATCTATATTTTGGCAAATGGATCTCTCTTTCACTAAGGTTCAATAAGTCTTGAATTCAAGTTACCAGTTGTGTTTGTCATCCCCACCCTGAGTCTCAACCACTAGCAGCCTTGTTCATGATGGTGCATCATCAATCAATTGGATATTTCAGGACCTTAGATGTCTCTAGTATGCTCCATGTTGTTGGAAGTGCATGAGTATAACACCTAGCTCCTCCTGCAAAGAAGCCTACAATCTAGTTGAAGAAAAAAGTTTGAGACTCAGATAATGGTCAACTTCCATGACTGGGAAGGTCTTGTCAGGCTCTTCTAACCACTATTCAGCCCTCCTATTTCTCTTAGGTAGTAAACTTCAGGAACCTAATTCAGAATTCAGAAAGAATAGGGCTCATTTTATTTTCTCTTCTCTTTATAATATAATTTGAGGAGCACTATAAAGATAACCCCAACTTTTGTTCCTTCTAGGCTACCATTAGAAATTTATTCTTTGGGTTTAAGGCTGGGATAAAGAGGGTACATCGAAAAGAAATTGAAAAATTGTATCAGAATCTGGAGGGAATGTTTTCAGAATTTCTGCCGGGTTAATAGGTTCACTCTATACCCTCTTCAAAGCATACTGACTGCCCACAGCATGCCAAATGCTTTGACTAGTAGACTAGTATTTTCTATTCTAGGACAGACATGCATTTCTGTACCCACCATGCTTACGGGTCAGTCGTTTGTTTCCAAAACTGCTTATATGCAAAAATAGAGTTGCTTCTAAATTAGGTGCTTGGGAAAGATTTAATAAAGGTGAAAATTTTGCTACAGTAAAACTGCCGTGAATAAAATTGGTAAAATAATTTTTAAAAGTTAGAGAAAAAACTTTCACTGAAGTGCATTTATATTCTGGCTCCACTTGAAAGAAACAAACTGGAAATAGTAGGTGATGCCTATACAGATTTGTGCTAGAAAGACACTTCTAGTCAGATCCATTATGATGAAAATAATCTTGGCCCTTTGTCAAAGAATTGGCAGGTGAATGTATGTTTATGTTTAAGGTGAAATAAAATGTTTAGGCTATAACTATTGTTTTCTAAAATCCTAGTATTTAACTGTCTTTTTAGATAAATTATTCAACTTCAGCTCCTAATAGCCTTGGGTAAAGGAACTTTGTAGGTGACAGAACAATCATTCCTCCCATTTCTGCTGCCCCATTCCCATATTCTAACACATGGGCCATGTGGCTGAGAATCATTATGTATAACTATCCCCATGAGGGATAGGTGGGGGGCGGGGGTGGGGGAAGTTGAGAATTACTGGTTTCTCCTGACTTGAGATACAATGTCTTTGGGAGAGTTAACTCACTTGACATATTTAACTTCTTTTATACCTGATGTAAATGGTCATTAGGTCTTTTCTTTTTCTGATTTCAAAGAGATGAAAGGACTTTGCTCATTTCATCAGTTTCTTTCTTAGTCCAGAATATGATTTTGGACAGCAAAATAATCTCATTTTGGAAAGTCAAGGTTATTTTGTGATTTTTTACATTCTCTCTGAGATATGCACAAAGTATACATACACACACACACACAGGTGCACATGAGATATGGATAACTCAAAGATGGACTCAATCTTTTGGGAAAGATAAACTATCTCATTAGATGTAGATAAAAACTTGGAGAACAGTCTTCATAATCAGCCTTCCTGGATTTTTGTGTTCATGTGCCTTGACCTTTTGGCCCAAATGGTTCATTCCAGCTCTCCTTGAATAATCTTCCATCAGCAATTTGATTTAATTTTTAACCTCAACCATGAGAAAATTAAGTGTTAAAAGAACAAGTAGAAAGTTGTTTTTCTATTTAAAAATAAAAGCAGTAGGAGGGGAAAACTTAACAAATTGGAAGCTGAAATGTGTGAGTTATCCATTTCTCAAACTAAAACTATAATTATTTTTTAGGATTTTTTTTTGATCTTTCAGTATACATTTGGAATGTTCCTGCTAATTTGCCCATTGGCTTTGCCACTAAAGTCATTGCACACATTGCAGTGCTATTCTAATTGAAGTTGTGCAATTCCACACATTTTTCCTATGATGAGATTTTAGTGGGTAAGAATTGATCTTCACAACTGAGGTAATTTGATTAGATATTATCCTCCTCCCAACTCTTTCAACGTCTGTCACATCGATCTGGACTCAGACTTGTCCAAGATAAAAAGTGATGATCTTAAGGCCAAATCTTCTGACTGTTGGTTACATCCTCTTCTTACCAAATGGAGATACCACCCTAGGCTGCAGAACAGCACTGTCAGAAAGAGCTTTTTGTGGTGATAGAAATATTTTCTTACTGCATTGTCCACTGTGGTAGCCACTAGCCATATGTGGCTATTGAACACTTGAAATGTGGCTGATGCAACTCTAGAATTAAATTTTTTATCTTGTTCAATTAATTTTTATTTAAAATTAAATAGTCACATGTGGCTAGCAGCTGCCTTATTGAATAATGAAGCTTTAGGGGTATAGTCTAGAAGTAGTTATAATCTGATCTCTCTTTCTCCCTCCCCCTCATTTTTTACAAAAACTTTTTATTAAGGAAAATTTCAAACATACACAAGAATAGAGAGAATGGTATAATGAACACTTCCATCATATTACTCAGCCCAATCTTTTTTTTTTTTTTTGTTAAAAGTTATTTTTCAATTATAGTTGACATATAATATTATATTAGTTTTAGGTGTATAACATAGTGATTAGACATTTGTATACCCTACGAAATGATCACCCCAGTAGGTCTGACAACCACACATACTCATTACAGTACTATTGACTCTTCCCTATGCTATACTTTACATCACCACCCAGCCCAGTATTATGATATCTATTTCCCATTTTCTCCAACCTCTGGTCTCCCCTGTTCACCCCCACCCCCCATATTATTTTGAAGTAAATCCCAGACAGTTTTATTTTGTTTTAAGAGCTAAGCTTATGAGCTAGGGGAAAGAGGGGAATGGCACCAGGGATCTTCAAATGTGTATGTGATTAAACAAAAAAGACTTGAAGTGCCGTAAATGGATTGTAAAAGTTATTGTTTGACAATAGGTACTGAGTATATGGATGAGTGATATTCTGTATGCTTGAAATAATTCATCACCATCATCCTCATAATAAAAAGGCAGGCTTGAGCCCAGAGATGAAACAGTCACTGTATCAGGCCTTGCTTATATTGAACTTTGGGTTCATGGATAATTTAAATATTATTCACATGCAATATTTATCATTGAGCTTTATTGAATGCCAGCAGTGCTATAGAGTTATAGGAATTGTAAAAGATGGAAAACAAACTGAGGATCATTTGTGGCCCAATCACCTTGGAACACTTATTTCTAGAGAGTAGTAGTTAGATTTGCTACTGTCATACCCAGTGCTTTTTGTCACACCACACTTGCCAAATTGACTGGTTGGCTGAGTTAAAACTAGCAGCTCTACTTCACTCCTACCTAGTTTTTAAAACAACTGACTCTTATGACCTCTTTTACAGCAGAGTTGTTATTTCTAAGTCTACTTAGGGTACTGTAGATATTCTTTTTGGAGAGAAGTGTTTTGTTTTTTGTTTTTGTTTTTTTGTAATTAACCAGTATAAAGAAGTGATTTGTAAAATGTTATAATTTGGGCTGAGAATTTGTGCCTATGATGTGGATTATTATAGGAAATGCCTGTTTGTTTTCTGTATTTCCATTTATAAAAGGAACTCTTGTAGCTAACACATTTTGGTCATGTGGCCACACTGAAGGAGATAATGCCTTCATCGATGATACTTAAAAGTGCACTTTTCCTTCACAACATACAGCACAATTGTTGCTGTGCTTTCATAGTTAAATTTAAGAACTAATAATGATTTTCTTCCTTATGATAGAGTGCAGAATATGCATATTCTAAATTTGGAACCCTATACTTAGGATCGCAGGTATTAAGGGGAATGAATTTGTGATGGTAAAAGGATCTTGTATCATCAGAAATGCTCCCAGGCCTTGGCACAGCTGTCCTATTGATGGAAAAGATAATATGCTTTAGAAGAAGAGCTACTGAAAATTTCAGCAGCATCTTGAACAATGGCACACCAGCAGTTGCAACAGGATGTTTCTTTCCCACAGTCTGGTCTCCAGTACCATCTGCCCTTTGTGTTCCCTTGGTCTTCTGTTAACCATTGGCCTGGGAGAGAGTGAAGAGCTAGGTTTAATCTTATCATCTATGTCGAAGCTTACTTCAGTTTGCTTTTATTCCATGGTTCATGGAGATAGTGAATAGTTATAATACCCTACATATTACCATGACTCAAGATTCATGCCATTTTTGCTAATAATACTCCTGTGAAATGAGCCTTCTTATCTCCACTTGACAAGAAATATTTGAATCCATGGTATGGCTAAGAACAAGATATAGCAAGATGTTTACAAATCAGTCGCTCTGTCCTTTTCTTGAAGGGTAGAGACAAGAAGTTATTAAGGCTTTCAAAATGACTATGACCTGATTATGAAAACAAAGCAACTATTTTCAGCAAAGAGGACACAAGATCAGTATGATGAGCAGGGTGGTTTTTTTTAATGTATTAAGCTTATAGATTTTGAAAAGAATAGATTTTGAAGACAGATTAAATTTAAATCTAGGAATAACACGTCTTGAAAAAGAAAATTAAAAATTCATGTCATCTAGATTTCAATTAATGCTTACTTTATTACAATTAGAAAAATGCTTAATTTGATTTATCTATAACATTAATAAGGAATAGAAGTTTACCTTATGTAATCTCTTTAAGGTAGTTCTTGATCAATGGTTTATCACACAGCTTTGGAAGCCCTTGATTTAGTTCTGGACTGAATTATTTATAGTATGATAAGGTAGTAAGGGAGAGGAATACAGAAACCACCTTTGACCAGGATGAGCTTCATCATTTGGCTCATTTCTTTGAGGGGGAAAAATATCAAAAGAGATAAAGCAGATCTTCAAACTGCTGTAAGTGGCAAGAACATGCTACCTCTTGGCTCTAGCTGGTGAAATGAGGACCTTGGTGGTGCCATAGTTTGCAGTTTTTTGAGAGAAGATGGACATTTAGAGTTTGAAATGAAATTTCCCCATCTGAAAATGTTGGCAACTAGATAAAATATTTTTAAAATATTGTGTGGGCCACATAAACATGTTTGTGGGCTGAGATTGCCAATTTGCAATCTGATTTCCACTGGAAATAATTCATTTATTTTTCTTGTATTTGAATAAAGGAACGATTAAAGGTTTTTTTGTTTTGTTTTGTTTTTTTTTGTTTTGTTTTTTTTATTTTGTTTTTTTTGGGTGGGGTATGTCTTTTGGAATGCTTTTAACATTTGAACATTTAAAGCGTTTTGTGTGTGTGTGTGTGGAAAAAGTGCTTGATTTTAAAATAGAAGTGAAGCAATTGCTTGAACTCTGAGATGAGAGTGTGTAGATTGAGGGCAGCATCAACATTTTTCAATCATTTCCTTAACAGGCTATCTCCAAACAGGCTTAAGCTGTAGGAGATCAAACTGGGAGAAGTAGAACCAAAGTTGACATTGTGTGGTGTGACTGGGATCCACAACAGAGACAGGGGAGGGATTCTTGAATGTGTGCTAGCCCATGCAAATGTCCCTCTCCAGAAACATATGCTATATATAGTGAAGGGGGTTGGATTCTTATCTTTTTGATTGAGGTCCTATTCCTTATAGGCTGTGAAATTATTTATGAGCTGGCAGTAGGATGATGTAAAATGCAAGTGGATATAAGTAGAATATGGTCTGCTACCCCAAATTCCAATAAATTGTTAGTGCTAGAGCCAGGAGGGACTTTTAGAGGTCATCTGATACAGGACCTTCCTTTGAGATGAGGAAACCAAGACCTGACCTGGGAATTCAGTTGAGGCTTAAATCTCTCATTAACCTTTTCCTGTCTAGCAGAAACCTAACACTCTCCTTCTTTTTTCCCCTCTTTTCTTCCTGCCTATAGAAAAATATACTTTCCAGGAAAAAATTGTGACAATTGGAAGGTCTTGGAAAAAAACGAACAACAACAACAAAAAAACATATTTAGTAAACAGAGTATTTAGAAAACACCTTCCTAGGAGGTTGATTTAACTTCTCATTGTTAGAACATTTTTATTAATAAGATTTCTGTTTTTGTTTTTGTATGTGTTTTGATACCCTTCTTTCCAAAAGTCTACTCTTCCATAATGTTTTTAAGATTCAATAATCAGTTAGATCATCAACAGAAAAATGTGGCAAAATTACCTTTAATTCTGTGGGATTTCCTAATGGTAGCTTGAATCACACGAAGTAGTTGATTTCAGGTGTTTCTGAACTACAAAATGGTAGTTTTATGATTCAAGATCACTTGAGCAAAAGGGTAGTAAGGAGTATTGGGATATCTTCCTATTCTTCTACAGACAGCCTTGGCATTTGACATGGTCATTGATCATTCAGCCTTTCTCAGTTTATCTTGCTCAAACACTGTTATGCTGGAGCATTTTTACTGAGAAATAGGGAATCGAAAGCTCCATGTGTACATGTGGAACAATCTTCCTTCCACGTGTTATGTTTGGCTTCAAAAGCCTCACTTGCCTTGAAGAAAAGATGACCCAATGAAGGTCAGATGCTGGATTTGTTTCTAACTTTTCAGTCCAACAGAAGCGAGTTGGAATGGAAGTCTTGGTCAAAGCCCAATAGTTTGATATGCAGTTATATTGATATTAACACCTAGTATAGAGGATCTGAGGCTCTTGAAAACATTGCCATTTTATTGTAATTAAATCCTAATTCTGATATGGCAGTGGTAGTGGGCATGGACAGGCTTGCAGAAAGTTGTAAATTTTCGATCTGCTAGTTTTCTAAGTTGAATCTACTGAATATTGGTTTTATCAAACTAACTTTTGTAGAAGTGGCATTTTTGCATTTTGGAGATTACAAAAAAATCTAAGAGACATTTGAGCTCAACGCTGATAGGGAAAAATTTATTTGAGAGATGTTATGACCTGAATCATATTTCAGGCCCCTCTCCAGATAAAATAAATCTTTTGACTTTAGGCATCAGGGAATTCATAATAAAAGTATGCAAACTCATTTTTCTTAAGAAATTAGAAAAAAGAAACCCACCCAAAATCCAATCCATAGGAGAAAGACTCTACCAACTACATGGTTTATAAAGATCAGAGTGTACCATAGCTGAGTAAATACAGCTTAAGAGCCATCATAGACAGCAACTTGGCATTGGGATTTTTCTCTACTACTGTGAACCAGAGGGTTAGTTAGAAATTTACTTCTGACATTTCAGGTCCCTTCGGACTATTAGTTTAAAATTCAAGTACATACTCCAGTTCTTAAAAAGCATTTCATAATATTTGTGTGCCAATTATAGAACTAAAGAGCCCTTTTTTTAGATTAAAAGGTTTTCCAAAGGAAAAAGATATTGGAGGGGCTGACTTTCTTTCCCATACCTCGCTTAATTTATTTCTGCAAAAAGGCCCTTCCATACTCTTTTCTCTTCAGGATAAAAGTACACCTCCTCAGGATAGTGTGTATACCCTTGCATGACTTGACACTTTTCTTTCCACGATTCCTGTTATGCTACTTACCAGGCCCCGTGCATGTCCCCTTCTGTCACACTCCTGTCTTTGCATGTCACATAAATGCTTTTCCCTTGGCCTCTTCTTACTATCTACACCTACAGGACCTTCAAGACCCTCCAGGCCTCTTAGCTTTCCCCTCACAAAGGCAGTTAAGGAGGACCAGTTTTCTGAATTCCTATTTGATGTGCAGATATCTTGTTATACCATAATAATTTTCATGTCTTATTCATTTTCGTGTCTTAAATACAGCAAAGAATATTCCTGACACAAAGGAGTTTCTCAGTGTTTCAGAAATAACTGCACTAACAAGCCCAGGTTTCTGCCCATGTAGAAAGACTTAATCAGTAAAAATTACTATGGAATAACATCCTAAGTTGTGGAACAAACAAGAATTTGCCTATCTGCTAAATTTTCCCTAGAAATTTTTAGTTTGATTATTTAATGTTTGAGTACATGACAGAGGGAGCTTGGAGGACTGAGAAGTGACCACAAATCAGTGGGCTGAAGATGTTAATTGTTATTTCACCTGTTTCTTCTCCCAGCACCATACCAGTTGGAATTGGCAGAGCATAGTATAATTTACTCCTGTCCTTCAGAAATATTGCCAGTTGGGTAAGGCAGCCTTGGTAGATATAATAGGTAGGTAGTCCTCTTTGATGCTGTATTCAGGGCCTTCCCCTGGGTTTAGTTTTTTTAATTATTGAAATTATATGTATAGCAATGACTCCTAAAGCTGTTCTGTGTAAATTAGTGGGCTGCTTTCAGTATTTTCATTTTCATTGCTTAATTATCTTCCAGAGCTGCCAACGTGCTTGGTGAAAGTTCTAGAAATAATACTGTGAGAAATGGTTATTCATAGATGTCTATGTCCTGTGGAAGTGGGGATATAGGGTTTAGGGTTTATGGGAAGTATAAGTATTTACATTTTAAAAGTTTATATGTGATATCTATATATATAGATATCATATAAATATACTTAAATGGCTAGCAGAATTGACACTGAATTGATAGAGAAACATTTTAAGTATTGTGTATTATGAAACTGCTTAATGTGGGCAAGACTATACCAAGTTCTTTTTATTATCTCATTTGAAACTGTAGTCTATGATATAAATGTTATCCTCATTTTATAATTAAAAAAAGAGAGACATAGAAGTAACGTGCCTCAAAGCCATTTAGCCCAGAAATGGCAGAGCTGAAATTTCTTTTTTGCCTCACTCGCAGCCAGTGTTTATAATACTATTCCATGCTGCTTTATATTTTGTTAAGTTTTTGTTAAATTTTGTGTTAATTTGAGAGATTTTTTTCAAGCCTATCACTTAAGATATTGATATTTAAATATTAAATTTTAAAATGGCACCACAGATTTTCTATAGACCTGCCTGAGATGTATCTTGGTGAAAGATTATACTAATTTTAAAATTTAAGTCATTATGTGCATTGTTCTGGCACAGAATATTATAGTTGGTTGTTCTAGCTAAATCTTAATTATGATCTTTGAATCTTGTCTAAGTGTAGCACAATACTTATGAATACGGCAAGACTTTTATGAGCTTCTTGAAAGGATAATATTCGCTTGGGAAAGTGGGGAAAAGAAAACTACCTTAAAATGGACACAAGTTTGGGGCTATTCTGTGATACACCGCTCATTTTAAAAGAAGATCAGAGTGAGCCAGTGAGGGTCTGGGTGTGAAATGCGAGGTGATTGTCACAGTGACTTGTCTGTCCAGCTTCCCGTGATCCTTTAAAATATAGGCCTTTTAAAACATGGGGACGTAAGTTAGTTTTCTCAAGTAATTCTGAAGTAAGATGGCCAGTGGCTCCACAAAATAACAATGATCTCTACGAAGTTAAGATATCCAACTTACTATAATTATGGTGAGTTTGGACATCTTTTCATATGGTTATTAGCCATTTGTATTTATTTCTCTGTAAACTAGTCACATCCCTGCTTTCCTTCCCTCTATTCCCAGTTGGACTGTTTCTCTTTATCTTGTTGACATTCATCCTTTTTATATGTGCAAATAATCTTCTCCCAATCTGCCATGTATCTTCACTTTTGTTTTTGGTGTTACATGTGCCTTTGTGTGTGTGTGTGTGTGTGTGTGTGTGTGTGTGTGTGTGTGTGTGTTTGGGTGTCTTTTTTTTTTTTTTAACTAGTTCATTCTTCACTGAAGTTCATTTAATTATGTATTACAACTGTTTTGTCTTTTGCACAGTGATTTAGAGGAGACAAGAATGTAGCAGCTGTTAAGAAACAGAGTCCATCTCTCCTATGGGAGATGTTCTGAATGAATAAATTCTGAAACAACTCAAAGAGAATACAGAAAGGGAAGAGTTGAAACCCAGTACAAGAAAAGAAACAGAGCTCAAAAATTCAGCCCTTTAGAGGGGCATATGATCTGAAGAAACTTTGATGAGATAATTAACACCTAACTTGTAATTAGCATTTGAGTACACACTGTGCTAGGTGGAAGATAAACAAGACAGCCCTTGAATTACCAATAGGGTCTTTAACTGAGTTAGAAGTTTATTTTTTTGGGTGAGAGATCCCAATTTTAACCCTCATTTCAATTGGGTTATTTCTAGGTTTATAGATCAAAACAATGTTCTCTTATTGATAATTATAAGTAATAATATTGAACACTCACTATACAGCAGATGCTATGCCTAAGTACTTTCGTGCATTATTTTGTCAACAAACTTATGAGTGGGTGCTATTATTATGACCTTTTACACATGAGAAAACAGGCCCAAGAAGGTTAAATCACTTGCCCAAGGTCACACAGCTGGTAAGTAAATGGTACCAGGATTTAAATTCAACTTTCTTCTAAGAGCTACCCAAATGCGATTGTTCCACATTTTAAAAAATAAAATGTGTTTGTGCTGATACCTGGTGATGACTCCTTAAAGTCTACGTTGTGCCTGTTCTGTTTTAAATTAAAGTCAGATTGTAGCAGGCATCTGCGGGCATACTGAGTTAGTTGCTCTTGATGGAAGTGAGAAGTTTTTGTAAGACTTTACACTTGAAACTCTAAAAAAAACAAAACAAAAAACAAAACAAAAAACAAAACTCCTTCTTTCTGGGGTCCTTACTTTCTTACTGTGGCTTTGCTTCCTTTTGCCAGGGTGACTAATGGGTCATTCTCTCCTTCCAAGTTCTGGCCTTGCTCTCCAGCATGTCCTTCCCTCAGTTAGGTCATGGGTAAACCTAAACATTGCTGTGTTGTGAGGGAATTGGATGGACCTTGTCAGCGTGTGTGCATGAGAGACACATGTGTGAGGTGGTCACAGAGCATGCGTGATGGAAGGGGACTGCTTGCTGATGCTCAGAGCATGCATCTGCCCAGGATTCCTCCATCACAGTGTGACTCCCCAGCTCAGCATGTATTTCATCAGATTATCTCAAACATAACCTCCACTTGAGTGAAACTGTAACACATATCAAGCAAACAGGAGAGAAACTAAAATTTGCTCACATGGAAGAAATGCTGAGGTGAATCACTGATACAATTTCACAATGTTAAGATGTGTTAAAAACCCAGGCTTTGTGAATGACTTGCTCAGAGACCTTAGGCAAGTTTATATCTCTGTGACTTAATTTCTCCATCTGTAAAGTAAGGATAATACTGCCTATCTTACAGTGTTGTGAGGATATAAACTTTAATGCACGTAAAGTACTTAGAATAGGGCCTGGCATATAAGTAGGACATTATGAATGTTAGCTAGTTTTAAAGATTTAAAACAATAAGCTACTATTTCCACACTGGTGGTCCTGGTACTATTTCTGTGCACTTCAGGGACATCTTTGTATCTTATCTCTAACAGTTTTGGTGAATTGATGTTGCTTTTACCAGCCCTGTACGTGAAGGCATTTCTGTGGTCTGCAGAGAAGTAGGTTTATTGGAGCCCTAGGAATACTGCTTCTGGCCTGTCCTTTTTTCACCACGGCCACCCTTGTTTGACCACTCAGATATAGTCCCCTCATATAAACCTAAAGAATTAAAGTTCTCTTTTAGTATTGGTGGTGGTCATAAGTTCTACCCTTAGCAGCTGAAATCTGGACTAAAACATCCTGGATGTCCTTCCTACTTCCTCTTTCTGTTCCCCTCTTCCTCCTTACAATCACCCCTTAGCTATGGTGCTTGTTGACTGTTTACAGCTTGGTAACTCATGGTGAACACTTATATTCTGCCATGCCCTATACTAGATGTTGTGAAGGCAAAGTGAACACCACTTGAGGTTTTTGTTACTTGAGATTTTCATAGATTGTCGAGAAGGAAGGACTTTTAAAGAAATCATCTCATCTAGCTCTTTCAATGTTACAGAGAAGGAAGCCAAGACCCAGGAGAGTAAGTGACCTGCTTACGGCCCACGGACTCAGATCCAGAGCCAAATCCCCTGACTTTGGTTTACACTGCAAATCCAAGGACAGTAGAACTGAAGCATTCTGGACAGGTGGTTTGTCGGCAAATTCTTTGGTGGTGTCCCATTGCCTGGTGGAGGAAACCCAGACTCCCCTTCCAGTCTTTTATCTCACGCTTAGGCCCCTAGTCACTGACTAATTTACAGTGAAAAAAAGATCTTAACAGTTTTGGGGCTGGGCTGCAGATGGAATGAATCAAGTTTAACTTAGGTTCTCAATGCAGTCAAATATTTATGGTGAGCCACCCTGTGTAAAAAATGTGAGTGCCTATAAAAGCCGTGTAACAGCACAGGTTACTGTTGGTGTCACTGGAGTGTGCACCTCCAGCCTGACAGCCAACCATCACCTAGCAGACGACACAGAACACTATTTGAAAGCCCTCTCTAGCATCCCAAAGTGTTTACTGTGACAGTGTTAGTTTGGAATATTTTTGGTTGGTTAGTTCACTTTATCCTAAGACAAAGTACTTCCTGTAGCCATTTCCATGGGATTTTGTTGTAAATTCGATCCACTCCAATTAAGTTTTGAAAATATTTTCTTATTAATTTTTAAAAATAACAATAATCTCATTACATGTTAAAATAAATAACAGATTTATGAAATATAACTACATTTTTCAAACCAGAAAATTAGGGCACTGAAGTGCATTGTTTCACATTTTTGCAAATCTTAATGTCCAGCTTAGTAGAAGATAGCTAGGCCTTCAGATCTGCTTCTCATTCACTCTGAAGTAATATATACTCTCCTAAAAGCTTCATGGGGGGTCCCAGGGAACCTCTGAGCACACTTTGAGAACTCCTTTAAAGTAATTCACCTCTGCAGCCCCATTCATTTCCCTTAAAGGAGGAGCACTGAGTTTCTGGATAGATGGCATGAGGATGGAGTGAGCACTTCTACTATTTTGATGTCAGGACTCTTAGTGATTGAGTGGTGAGGGTAGTGTGTAAGGTAACACTATAAAGAGAAACAAGAAAATGATTTAATGCAAATTCAGGACAGTGTTTGCCTCTGGCGGTGGGCATGAGGGAAAGGGATGCCATCATGTAGGGCAGGGGTCCCCACCCTCAGGGTGCGGGCCTCTATCCGTGGCCTGCTAGAAACCGGGCCGCACAGCAGGAGGTGAGCAGCTGGCTAGCAAGCGAAGCTTCATCTGTATTTGCAGCTGCTCCCCAGCACTAGCATCACCACCTCAGCTCCACCTCAGATCAGATCATCAGGCATTAGGTTCTCATTAGGAGCACTGGTCTCTGGTGCCAAAAAGACTGCGGACTGCTGATGTAGGGTACTCTGGGGCTTCAAAGCTTTTGGTAATTGTTCTGTTTCTTGGGCTGGTTGTGGGTATATGGGTGTTCTATTTTTTTTTTTTTTTTTACATGATTGTATTGACACTCATAGTTAAAGAGAGCTCTAGTTTCTTGGGGAGAAGAGTGAATCTCATTTTTTCCTCTCAGGCTTTTCTGTTTTTTTTTTTTTTTTTGACTTGGAGCTCAAATCTTTCTAGGTCTGAAAAACACCTGTTTGGATACATGAGTTATAACTATATCCATCAGTCATTTTTCACTTCCTGTACTTGTGTTAACATATGATCTAAAGCTTGTGATTCTCTTGTTGTGTGAATAAATAAAATTGGAGACTCTCAATATCAAGTATGGGGCTAGACTCATGAGATCTCTTGGTGTGGGAATGGTCTGGTGACAGTGACCTCCCACTGCCCTGAGCTTTCTGTTTCTCGTTGATCCAGGCCCACAAGGGCTTTTTGGTTATTTTACTTTCTGCTAGATAGTAGGCTGGTTCTGTGGTCTCAAAACAGTACTAAATAGTGCTTCTTGGACAGAGTAACACACTATTTGTCTTGCACACTATTTGCCTTCCCTGTCTGTTCTGTCTTCTTATTTGGCTTGAGTATTTTGTACTTCTGTTTTGATGATTGAAAACTTCCAGTAAGGTTTTAGTTAAAGCTTAATGGCCACTCTAATGTAGGCTCTGGCAACCTTTTTTTTGTACCCCATTGTGAGTGATAGACTCCCATAATTTAAGAACTAGAGATTGTTTGTGTACCTTTCCTCCACAACCCCTCTTCCCTCACGTGTGTTACAGATGGTGAAACTGAAACCCAGAGAAATGGTAGTGCCTGTCATTTAAAGCAGAAATAGGGTTAGAAGCCCTGGAGGATTTTTAGCTTTGGAATGTAACTGCTAAAGGAGCTTTGTATGTGTGTATTTATTTTAAGGTGGATTAGTCCAGCTATACAATATAATATAGAATGAGGTGTGGAAAGTATAGTATTCTAAAAAAATAAAAAACTGTATTTGATGGGAGAGAAATTTAGACCATAGGAAAATGCTCAAGAGGAAGCAACTACCAATTTTTACCAGAGGAGGAGAAAATGGTATTAAATAATACATGACTTTAAATTTGTTAAAGTTTGATTTTAGAATGCTTTGACATTTGTTGCACTTGCAGAAATATTATTACCAACACAGATGACACCTGACTATGTCTTCGATATGCTTGAGTAAACTATTCATAATTGCCTCATAGATTGTTAGGAAATTTAAAAAAAAAATGGTATTTTCTATTGGTGCCACAGAGGCTGGTGGTTTGAACATGTGGTCCAAATTTCTTAGCTGCAGAGTAGTGCATGTAAAGGAATGTGAGTGTAATTAAAATGCCTTCAGAGATGGGAGTCTAAGTAAATATTGCATTAAGTGAAAAAACAAGTGAAATTGCCAGCTAATGCCTAGCTTGGGGTAGGCTTTAGAATTATGAATGTTAGTTTTCTTGAGGGTGAAAATATTACTAGCTTCAAAAGGTTTATTTTTAATATAAGTTGAGAAAAAGTAGATAAGGGTGTTTCATCAGTGTATCAATAGGAATTTATTTTCTCTTTAAACTTAAGTATCTGTAGTGATAAACCTCTTTAGCCTTCTCTAGATAGGATGAGGGACTGAATCTGGAGATGTTCTTTTATCCCCCAAAATACATCTTTTTTTTAGAATAATTAACTCGATAACATGGCTTGACAGTCTCTTGCACATAGTAATAGGTAGGGGTGCAGAAAATATTCTTCAGAAGGCTTTCTTTGCGAGGAGGGGGAATAGAACCATATGTGGGTTTGCTCCTCAGTGGTCTATGAGAAGCAGAGGAGGAAGTGATAGGAATTTCTGATGTATCAGTCATGTGGTTTTAAGCAGTCAGGACAGCTAACTGCATCCTGTCTTTTCTATCTCTGATGCATTTTCTTTGCATCTTCTGTGTGGATTTTTTTTAGGGGGGAGGGGGTTAATATATTTTGCTTTTATTTAATTCAGTCTCAAGGTGGTCTCTTCTGTGTGTCCCCAGTTGGAAGACTTCTGTTTAGCTAGATGTTGGATGACTCCCAATGATGACTGTTCTGTAGTTTAGTTGTATTTTGATGTGGTTGTGAGAGGAGGCGGCACAGCATTTACTTAACTCTGCCATCTTGACCGGAAGCCTCTTCTGTGTGAGTTTTTTTCTGTAACTGTTTTTTTTTGGCTTTGCCAAAAAAAAAAAATAAGAAAGGCAGCTTGATAATCTTTGCTTTTTACATGAGTGAGAGTAAGAGTGCTGTAGGCTGCTCAAATTTAATTTGTAATCTTTAGGTTACATGTGTTCCTTCAGTGTGAGAAATACAAGAAATTCACTCCAGCATTTGGTGGTGGAAATGCATCTCTTCTCAGATTTTTCCTCCTCTTGCTTTCTTCTTTCCCCACTCCTCTTAGCATCCACTTTGCTTACGGTCTGCGTGCATGGCAGCACAACCTCTCCAACTATCTCTGACCTAAGGAGATGGTGACCCCTGTAGTGTACAGCACCTGTTGGGGCTGTGGATATCCCATGATAGTCAACACACATATATCACTCTGGTTTATAAAAGGTTGACTAGAAGTAGCGCTTCCAGGCTCTTAAGACTTAGTAATGTAGTGGCAGGTGCTTTGAAGGCAGCCTGCCTGGCTTTGAACCACCACTTACTTGCTGTATTTCTCTGGGCAGCTCAATTTCTGAGCTCCAGTTGCTTTGAACTATGAAATGGGAATAATAATAGTACATACCTCAGAGGTGGTGGTGAGAGATAAGTGAGTTCAATGTAAAGTACCCAGGATGGTGCCTGGAATGAATGAATTCATACACACATACAGTCATATGCAGCTTAATGATGGGGATGCAATCTGAGAAATGCACCATTATGTGATTTCATCTTTGTGCAAACATCATAGAGTGCACTTACACAAACTTAAATGGTAAAACGTACTATACACCTAGGTTATATAATATAGCTTATTGCTCTGTAGGGGAGGAAAAATAATTTTCCTTCTATCATTCTGGGTTCTTGGCTGAGATATCCCTATAATAAAAGATTAGCAAGAGAAAAAAACAAAAGTTTAGTAACATGTAAACCTCTTGTTAGGGAAGCTGCATAACTCCCTGAAATGGCCAAAGCCACCACCTTAAAAACCATCTTCAGCTAAAGACAGAAGAAGATGTTGGAGGTGGGGAGTCAGTTAGTTGTAGGAGGTTACCAGGAAAAGCACAATTAACAAGAGTAAGATTGTTAGGCAGATATAAATGGTTGTCTTTGGCATTAATAAGAGTTTCTAGAGATAAGGTCGCCCCCCCCCCCACACACACACACCTGATATAGGGCGGGAGACACCCTCACGGTGGAGATTTTTCTTATAAATGGAAATGTCTTTTACAAAGGGTAACTTCTTGGTTTTTCAAACTTCTCCCAGGTCTGCTGTTTTGTTTTGTTGTTTTTGATGTTGTTTTAAATTAACCAGACTAAAATAATTCAGTGCCAAAGGGACATATCTTGGGGTAACATTTTCTGTTCCCTTACAGCAACTAGGCTATAAACCTGTACAGGATATTACTGTACTGAATACTGTAGGCAGCTATAACACAGTGGTGTTTATGTAATGCTTTGCGCTAAGACAATACAATGGCTATGGCATCACTAGGCAATAGGAAATTTTCAGCTCCATTATAATCTTATGTGACCACGATCGTATATGTGATCTGTCATTGACTGAAATGTCGTTATGTGGTGCATGACTCTATAATCATTAATACGTGCATACACACATAACTTTAGCAGAATAATTACTTCCTGAGAGCAAGTATTCCTATGATGTTTGACCTCTCACTAGGCACAGTTGGTTGCTACTAAGTGTTGGCTAGGGATCATACCGAAGCACATGGCTGGAACATTAATGGCTCTATCTACTTCATTTTACAAGGGCCCTCTTAAACCTCGCCTCTTCACCTGGGGCACTTTAGGTCATGATGACTTCTCCCTCCTGTATGGCAGTTGTTTTTTATTGGAGGAGGGAGGAAAACTGTTCACTCAGTAAGAAGTGAGTCTGTATTCATTCATCCTAAACATACAACATTGGCTACCTGTGACATTGCAGTAAGTAAAGTTCAGAGTAAGATGAATAAGATTGGGTTTGAGGAATAGAATGAAGAAATAAATGGAGTCATTATAGTCAAGCTGATATATTACTAAAATCAAGTAGGTTGAGGTATGAGGAAATGATTCTATTCTTTTTTTTTTAACTAGCCATAAAACTTAAACTTTGGAACTATACAGTCCTGGGTCAGTCCAGCCTAGATGTACATCAGACCTCCAGATAACCCTCTCATTACTCCCTGAAGGACTCATGTGTCCAGACCCCCTGGCATGACCAGACCTTCTGGTATGTATCCTCCGTACCACCTGGCATCCATCATCCAGACTGCCTGACAGCTGACTGATAACCGTCCTGGACCAGTCCTAGAACTAAGAATGCAGACTGATTATTCTCAAGAATGCATTTTTTACTACTCAAAGAATTCCTAACTTTTCTTTCTTCTTTGGTATACTTCTGAGTTTTTGCGTAGGTGTGTTTCCAGTTTGCAAACCCTAAGACTCTTGAATAAACCTTTTATCATTTATTTCTAGCCAAAGCCTCCAGACTCTTTTTGAGTTCATTTGACAGGTTCTTGTCCTCAAGCAATTTACATTTTTCTGGGGGCCTGACTAAGTAAGTATACTGCTAGGTGCAGGATATGACAAGTGGCCCAAATACAGTGAACATTTGTAAAATAGAGAGCAGTGGTGTCTAATTTTAGGAGCTGGAAAAGGCTTAATGAATAAGGTGACATTTTGCCTGGAATTTTAAGAATGAGTAGGATTTGGCAGGTAGAGTTGATGGAGATGTTCTTTGTACAGTGCTTTGAAAAGAATCAGCTGTACAGCTTAAGCTATGGGTGGTGATGGACTTGGAATCTGGCAAAACTGGTTTGAGTGCTGGCTCTGCCATTTAATTAAGCTTTGGTTACTTCATCTATAAAATGGAGCCAATAATATCTACTTCACAGAGTTACAGGGATTAAATAGGAAGGTTCTTTTAAAGGTCTAGGTATGGTGCTTGGCACAGAAGTGCCCGGTAAACTATTCTTTATATGATGGTTGTGGTGGAAGGGGGAAAGTATTGAAATGCTCTAAGGGCAGACCAAGCATGGTGGTCTTAGAGTATGTTGTTCATTTTGGCTAAACCGCACTTGGCATTGTGATCTTTACATAAATGTTCAATGATTGCTCTTTGGTTGATTGATCAAGAGAACTGTTTTTGACCCCTCTCTTTTTACTACTCTGGCTAAAGAAGTGGTAGAGCCTGTTCCTTCTTTTCACTGCTCTGAATATTGTAACCATTATTCAGGTACCCCAGGCAACTTTGAATTGATACTTTTAAAAGACACCAGTTTACTTTCCACCTTGATCCCAGAATATGAGGTGAAAAATGAGGAACTCTCCATGAGGAGTGAAGCTTCACTAATTTCTCTGGCCAAAAAAACCTGGTTTTACAGTGATTGTTGCTTTAGTGTTTGTGTAAGCGAACAGCCAGATGACTTGTAGCTGTCACACTATCTTCCACATTATTAATATCTGGGCTAAAGAGTGGGTGGGAAGTTGGACTGAGCAGGAATCCTGGGGGAGAGCTGCCAAGCTTTATTTCCTTACATTGGCGGTTGCAGTTACCACATTGCACAAAACCTACTCCTGGTAATAACCAACCTAAGTATGCACAGTTGGTGCAATTGCGGCCAGAGGGGTTTAACTCTGTGTAGCCACGATTACAGTAAGATGTATGGTCTGACCCTCTCAATGTGGGAGGGATTTGAGGCTTGGAATTTTCTCAAATTCAGATGGCTAAATTTGCCCTTCTTGTTTTTGCCAATAATTTATTTCCTCCTGCCTGTCCTTCATTTTCACTACATGAATAATAATTATTCTAACGAACCATTAGGCTTTGGAAGAGCTTAATGTTAGCAGCGTAGATGGGTGCCTAAGATTTTTGCTAATTCTGTTCTTTCACCCTGGGTCTCATTTAGCTTTCTGTTTCCCCTTCCTACAGGTGTATGAATTACAGCAAGGATCTCTTGCCAAGCTATAATATTTCACGTTTCAATTTCAGCTTAATGCTTCCCTGTAATCATATTGTCAAAGACTGTCAGAAACATATTACCATTTACATATCCCATAATTCTTAATCTATTGATCTAGGAACATTGAGGTGGAACTGGACCCCCCGCCCCCACTGAACCTCTTTGTGCTTTGTGGGAATGATATGCATGAAAATGTAACCTCTGCTGTTTGAGGCACATTTTTTATCATCTATTTTTGAGAGCTGATGGGATTTTATAACAGATTGTTGTATGTACTATAGGTTTCCCAGTGTTGTACTTGGGCCCTACTTAATTATTCAGAAATACCATGATAACAATGATAATGAAATGGCCTCTTCAAGAGACAGTGGAGGGGGTAATGGGGACTGTGGGAACATTCTTTTGTGACAGCATGTGAAAAGAAGGTTTGTTTTGCATTAGTTGATCTAGACAAGAAAGCCAGCATCTAAAATCACCCGTCGATAGGAAACATTTGAGAATAGAAGAAAATTGTAATATAGCCTCTTGGGTCTGTTTTCCTAAGCACACCAATATGTGTGAGAAAACCCCTAGACCAATTTTCTTTTACAACTGGATGGATGCTTTTGTGATGTGCAGTTAATCTTCTAAAAGGGAGAAAGTTGTCTGTTCTGCTAGTGGGAACATTTATTTTTTTAGGAGTTAATTGGCTGTATTTTTTTTTTATAATAAAGTAAGAAATAATAAAGCTTTAGCTTGATTAGAATGGCAGAAATTGTAGCCATAACTAATGGAGTCAGTCTGTTAGGTTCCATGCAAGATATGCAATTTCTTTTTAAAAAGCTGTGAAGGAAGTTTGCATCAAATAGCTTACCATTTGGATCATTGCCCAGGCTGGTAATCTGGGTTAAAACCTTGGCTAGAAAGCAATTCTATACTCAAGATCCTTTGGCCTGCTGCTCTGGTGAGAAGATATGTTCACAGAGCACTGGATGGTGGGAAACGGAAAACTCTTTCATGATGTGGCTGCTCAGTGATTGTTCCTAGATCTCGTCCCTCACTCAGCACCGGAACACCCGGGGACAGGTCCTGGGCACATAAGTGTTTAGTTACGTGTTGGTTAGATGTGTCTTCGTCAGGCTTCGCTTTAAGGAATATTTCTAGAAAATTGCAATGTGAACCAGTTTTAAAATCTTATATCCTCCACTCTTAATTATTCATTTTTTCCAGTTCATTGACTTCCATGCCCTTTGGACCTCTTTCTTTTCCCACTGTGCCTCCCTTGATGAACTCTCTTTCTTTCTCTTCTCCCATCTCCATTCCTTCTCTGCAACTATCCAAATCTTATTTCACCTTACCATAACCCAGGTCAGATCTGACTCCCTCTAAGAAAGCCTTGTTTACTTTTTTGCTATGGTCCCTGTTACTTTCCATTGTCTCACCCTGATAACCTTTGTACTATATTTCTTCATCAGATATTTTGCAGTTGTCTTGTGTTTTATCTCAATGACTTTTCTCCCTAATAAGGTTTAAGTTCCTTAAGAAGCTTTTGCATTTCCTAGAATTCTTGTTCTGCAGGAGGCACCTAAATATTTGCAGTTTACTTTCATTATTAGAAGACTTCCTCCAAAGACAGAGTAACTCTCTAGCTAGTTAGTTGTTAGCAGCCTCATCAGATTTGGTGTAAAACAGCATGGAAATTCCTTAGCAACTTGAGAGAGATCTTTGTTTACTGTGCTTTTCTCAACTTGGAAACTTGTGTTTTCTTTCGAGTTAGGGAAATGCTAATATTCATTATTATTTTCTATCCTAAAGTTACACAGGAGAATATTAGGATATTATAATGCAAACTGTGGTAAGCAGAATCCTAAGATAGCCCCAAGATCCCAGCCCCCTGTTGTACATGCCCTGTATAATCCCCAGAACTTGTGGATATTATGAGACAGTCACTCCTTATATATGTTGTGTTCTGGCACAGTTGACTTTACCGTATGATTATCCTGACTAGATCTGACCTAATCAGTCCCTTAAAAGCCATTGGACTCTTCTCGAAGAAGGAGATTTGAATTGTGAGAGGGACATAGGAGTCTCTGTTGTTGCCTTTGAAGATGAGGTGGCCACACGGCTAGTAACTGTGGGTGACCTTTTAGAGCTGAGCCAGCCTCTGGCTGACAGCAAGCAGAGGCAGAGCTCAGTCCTACAGCTGTGAAGAATTGAATTCGGCAAACAACATGAATGAGATTGAAGTGGAATTTTCCCCTAGAGCTTTCAATTAGAACTCAGCCTAGCTAGTACCTTGATTTCAGCCTCATGATATCCAGAGTGGAGAACTCAGCCATACCATGGCCAGACTTCTGACACACAGAACCAAGAGCTAATGAATAGAAGGTGTTCTAGGCTCTAAGTTTGTGGTAATTCGTGGTTGTAGCAATAGAAAACTAAGTCATGCCCCAAATTTATGTGAACAACCTCTATTTCATCCTGATAGTGTTTCATTCAGGGCTGAGACTAAGATGCAGTGCAGTGCTTAGCAAGGCTTGAGTATTTGGGCCAGAATTGTTTAGTAATATTTGCAGAGTGATAGCAAATGTTAATTTGTATTTTTATTTCCTAAGAATGTATTTACCATGGCTTTGGTCATTTTTGGTATAGTCTCTCAATTTTCGGGTGCTGGAACTGTAGCTCTGCACTCGACTCAAAGATATTTTAGATCGGCCTGGCTGAAAACCTAGTGTCCCTTGGGAGGTGAAAGTGGCCGGGTTGTGACTGAGAACAACATCCCTGGCACTTTTGTTTATGGCTTCCGTAGAGCTGATTTGGATTTTTTTTTCTTTTTCTTTCTCAGAGACTGTCATTACAAGGTCATTGCAGTAACAAATTCCCTTCCATTTTCAGAAAGGGACAGAAATAAACAATATCTTTCAAAAAGGAAGGGGCCAATTTATACCCAGTGATAGAAATGTTGGCATAGGGAAGGAAATGTCCTATCCATATTTCATTTTTGCTGATTAATGCAGTCAGCGAACATGAACGGAGCCACAATATTTCTCATACAGGAAGCACTGAGGAACTGATGTGTGAACATGAGGAGTAGAACTGTACATAAAAAGTTGAGAAAAAAACTTCCAACTAATATATGGGCCCATTAATTATTTTTGCACTCCTAGTCATCAGTGTTTTGAAAAAGCTTGTCTGAAAGATATACCACACTGTAAAGGCAGGGCAAAAGGGACAAAATGACCCAAATGAGGACCTGTAAGAATTTGGGTGGTTTTCTCCTCTGCAAGATAGGTGATGTGTTTGAAATGGAATCGAGTTATTTAGGATCCCACTGGAAAGCCAGAGGGTTTTGAATTAGTGCTCCATGGCCGTCTCATATGCTCTCCTAGGTGGCTAGCCCAGTGAAGGGCTTCTCACTCTGGGTGATGTGCGGTGATGTGAGAGAGGAGCTGTAGCATCTGTTTCTAATCGAATCATGCCTTTATAAACGCTTCTTGCCTGTTTGTCACGTTGCTTCCCTCCCACTGTCTTCTGAGTACTGCAAAATTTGTAAGAGTCCCTGGAATGCACATGTGGGCCTTGTCACTCCCAAACATGAGACTTTCTGCCGATCAGCACTTTGTAGTGTTAGGCCGCTGCAGGCATTAGTCACTTGGGCTCAAACAGAAAGACTAGTCTTTGGGAGCTTAAGAAAATGTTTTTTGTGTTGTTGTTCATTCTTGGTATCCAGATAGGTTTAACCTCTTAGCGTTTACACTGACTTTTAGAAGAACATTCTGTCTGTAAGAAAAAAGTACTTTCACTTTTTACATTTTTTGTATTGTCTCTCTAGGTGTGGTTATTTCTGAAAGGCTGTTTTACTAATAACCCTGAACCCCCCTCCTCACCCTGCCTCCCCACAATCCATGGTTGTGAGCAGAAGCTGGGGCTCTGTTCACTTCAGGTACCCATTTCTGAGGACCCTCTGAAGCAGCATTTTTCCTAATTGTTATGGGAGAAGTCTAATATCCAAATGGGACAAAGGCGAACTCTGGTCAGAGACAAACCGATGAGTTCCTGGGGGAAGGGTGGACAGTCAGTGTTTTATGTGAAGGTGGAGTGTGGAGGAGACAGAGACAGAACTTGAGGCTCAAGTGGAATAAGAACAAGAAACGAAGCAGCACTGTGCTTTCAGGCCTCTGGTATCAGGCTTCACTCAGCAGCCAAGATGAATTTTTGTCTTTGAAGCCCGCCCAAGAGTAATGGTGAGAAGAGTGAGCCGGGCACCAGGGTGCTCTGGGGTGTCCACCGTGGCTCTCCCGCCACTTGCCCTGAATATCGGGGGAACCAACCAGCCACTGTACCTGCCTCCTTATCTGAGAATGAGGAGGTTGGAAAAGGTGGTTTCTAGGGAGAAGGAACGCACTGGATTCGGTGAGCTCTAATGGAGGTAGTGTCAGGAAAAGAGGAATACCCAAGTAATGGGTTTCTGGGCGCAGAGATAGAAATTGGCTGGTAGGCTGGATGCACTAATGCCAAGTGAGAGGGTTGGGTGGGAAAGGTTTGGCCAAAAAAGGTGTAATGGGCAGTTTTTACATCTGGGAGCAAAGGATAAAAGCTAACCTGGTACGGATGTCTTTAAGAAGTCTTCACTGTCCGATTCAGAGGATAGTGGAGGGTGTAAGATGATTGAACAGTTGGCTTTTTACCTCTGCAAGAGGGTAGAGGCCTATAAATTTATGCAGTTTTTTAGCAATATGCACGCCAATCGATGTTATCGTAGAGGCCTCTCTAACACCTTGAAGTAGATGTTGTTGCCATTTCACGTAAGAAAATGGGAGGACAGATTTGCATTGAGCATGGGGAATTGGATGAGTTTCACTTAGGAGGTGCTGGCTTAGGATGCAGAGGAAGGAAGAGGGCTTCCGGTGATGATGAGGGAATTGTTAGCCTATGGTTGGCCACTAAAGTTGTGGGCAAGGACAAAGTCATCTAAGAAAGGTGTGTCAGAAGAGCCAGATAGAGAATTATGTTAATTCTGCAACAGCCTTGTGAGATAGTTTATTTTAAAATTAACAGAACTGAGACCGAGAAGTTAAATGAACTCTTTGGTCACACAGCTAAATAATGATAGTGACCCTGAGTCCTCTGACTTCATGTGCCAGGCACTTTCCACTGTAGTATTCTGCTTTTCTGTTTACTCTTATCACATCACGTTCCATGTGACTTGGTTCCATCTTCAGAAAAGTTTATATTTTATACTATCACCCATCTATTAGCTGCTATAAAAATTGCAGCCTTACCTCCTTTAAAAAATGTATTATTATTTATTTACTATTATTATTAGCTTTCCCTGATTTTTCAAAACTTTTATTTTCTATTTTAAAAAGTATGATGTGGGTTTTTTTTGTTTTGCAGTGGTGGGTAGGGAGGGAATAATTCAAATATTACAGAACCAATTAGGAAGTAAAATTCCCCTATAATCCTACCATCCCCAAAGAAAGGCCCCTACTCCACATTATTTTTGCAAGTACCTGGAAAAGTAAAATTTTTTCCTCTGATGGGAGTTTTAGAGCTACTTAGAGATGGCACTTGAAATTGGGGCAGTTACTCAGTATTAATCAAGGTCTTTTCTGGTTATTGGGGCTTTTGAGGGTGGCTCCCTGGGTTTGGCAGTCAAAGCTGATATCCCCAGCTTTGTGACTTGGGGCTGGCCCCTGGATGCCCCTTCTTCAAAGTCCTGGCTTCCAGCTGGGATGCACTCAAGTTCTTTTCTCCTATAGTTTCCCTCCTAACCATTCCCTCTTCTTCCTGGCTCCCTCTTTTCTGCTGCTTGTGGTGAAACAACATCTTGGGAGGGGTTTCTTGGCTCTAACCTTGGGATTTCATGGTACAGATGACAAGCAGAGTAGCAAATGCTGTCCAAGTCATCCTTAAAGAACGTGATCCCCATTGGTAATGAGATGCATCAGACATATTATGAAAGTTACTTCAGCAAAGCCTAGCCTCAAAAACATCCTGATGCAGGCTTCATAGTTGTGGTTTGGGTCGATATTTTGCATTCCAGTGTTTTCGCTTTTGCATGGGAACTAAGGGTGTTTCTCGTCTTCCCACCAACTTAACTTTCTTTAAGAGAGAATATGAAACCAGTTCACTGCTCTCTAAGATGTAGTTAGATAAGAGTATGTATTTGCAAAAATGATTAAGCAGGCATTTGAGTATAAACTCAGTTCTTGGACATTTTGTGAGAGGCTGGAATTTCTACAAATACTGGGAAGTGGCCAATGATCAGTCAAGGATTTCATGTGAGAGCATATTCTTCTCTTTGCCTCTCTTTAACATCTGTCCTACTGAAACAGGACCTCAAAAAGAAGATACAACGTAAGATGAAAGCAGGGTTCTGTACCTCTGCTCTTCTCCAAGTGGGCATCTTCTTTATGGAGCAAAGACAGAGCAAAAGGAGTATGCCCTATTATTCCATCTTGGCTCCATTTAAAATTAAGATTTGAGTCTAAATCATTTCTACCTCCGCCCATCAGGCAGTGTTGGTCAGAAAGACTCTTATTTTTCCTCTGAATATATAATACCTGCATATCACTTGCACATAGGAGCTGTCTACTAAGTTAACAATATTGGACAATGCTGCAGACTAATATATATTTTTATATATTATAGGCTGGTGGATTCACTGGAAAAACGACCATTTAATCACATGACTTATAAGGTGGCATTGCATCCTGTAGTTCGAATAGCTATGATTATATATTTGTGACTATTTGATTAACATCTGTGTGCCCCACTAGACTATATGCTCCACGCGTTAGGCATACTTTGTTTGCTCACCATCATCTCCTTAGCATAGTTATCCAAGCATATGTTGGTATTTAATAAATACTTGTTGAATGAATGAAAACATGAATGTTTACTTTTCTTCTTGAAGACAGATGATTAGCTTACATAGAAGAGTTATTTCCTGTTTTGTTTTGAGGCTATAAATCCACTTTTCAGAAATCTTGTGGAAGGCTGCAGATTTAGCTGAAGAGAAAAAATGCTTTTATGTAGGGCAGTTATAGAGGGTGGGTTCATAACTTTTTTAAACCATGATTATTATAGTTAAGCAAAAATGAAAAGTTCAGGTGGAAAACACAAAGGTTTGCACACAAATTTCTATTAGATTTGAAGTTTCCAGGATTAGAAACTCCTTTCAAAGGTCATTGAAAAATTGAGCCATCTTGATTTGGCAAGAGAAAATATACTACCAGGAATTTTTCACCCGCATTGGCTTTCCTCGAGCAAAATGGCATATTTAAATTTATGCATCTTTGGCTTCCAGATTCAGGAAACCCTCGAATTAGCATTAGAACCAAGACTTAGAGGCCATTTGGTTAAATCTCCTCATTTTACAGATGAGAAAACATAAGCCTGGGATTAAGTGACTTGAATCAATATAATTTTCATATAATAAGAAGTTGAGAGGAATGTAATCAGCACTTTTTGTCAACAAATATCCCCAGCTCTCTAAATGAATGTGTAAAAGAGGTTCTCTCTTAAATTAAAAAACAATTTAAATTTTAAACGGGCAAAAATCTTTCTAAACTTAAATTGTAATATCTCTCTTTAATGGTAAAAATTAAGTTCGATTGTTTTCAGCATACGTTAAAACATACATCACCTTGGTAACATGCTGGTTTCCGCTGGCTGATAAGGATCAGCAGCTGTAGACAACCTAACCACATCTACAGAGGCCTTCAGTTTTAAAAGTAAAGGAATGGGAAAGCACTTTACTTTTGAATTGAATCCTGCTCAGCACAGCCCGTGGGTTAATTTCAAGAGGCTCTGGGCTGGATTAAAATAGAAGCAAAAGCGAAGACGGGGAATCCAGAATGGTTTCCAGCCTCGGAGGACATTGCGCCTGCAAATAGGAATGTGATTCTATGGCTTTTCCCCCAGCTTTGTAAATGAGTTAACTATTTAGGGTAGATTTTCTTCATGCTAGTATCCTCATTCTTCCACTTCCTTTTTGTTTCACTCTGTTCTTCCCTTCATGATTTTTCTTTCTTGGTTGCTCCAAGGGCTTTGCTGATCAGCAGCTTCTCCTGGAATGCCCAGCAACAATGGGAGAGCTCCTGATTCATTTCAGATTTTGAAATTACAGTCATCTTTTTCTCCCACCTAATTTAGGGAAAGGAAACCCAGGTTTCCCGAGGACCTGTCAAATGCAAGGTACTCTCATACATGCCATTTCCTTAGTTCCTCCCAACCACCCTCCCAAGTGGAACAGAGACTGAAGCGAGTAGGAAGCAAGCTGGGATTAAAATCTGTGGCTGGCTTTCGGAGTCCAAGCCCTTTGCCATCCTGCTCCTGGTTAAACAATATTTGGAACTGTGGAACATGTTTAAAGCAGCACTCAAAATGTAGGTGTGGGCACATGTTCTTATATAATTTGTTTTATAATTATTTCAATAGTGAAGTCAACTAGGCATCTTATGAAAAACTTGATTATAAATGTCAGAGTACATACGTTTATAATAAAGTGACCCTTTGGGCATAGATAGCATTTATCTAGAAGGTTTCTGCAAGGTGGACTTTTGTTACCTTCGTTTGGAGTGCTCTGGCCTTACTGAATTTCTGTAGCTAGAAATCACTTCTCTCTCCAGTTTATCTCATAATTAAAGTCATGGTGTTCATCACTTTTATCCTTAGAGGTATTACATTTACTTATGTCCTGTCTCTACAGCTTAAGGGCAGGAAGACTGTTTATCAGTGTATAATAAAAATAACATTTTGCTTTCTTCGTGCTTTGATCAGTGAGTATTTTTGAATGAACAATAATTGTATCCATGTGTAGATGTTCTGAAGAGAAAAACGAGATTGTCAGGTAAAGACTTTTTGTACCACAGAATTTAGTCATAACCCATTTCAAGATGAAGTCAGCATAGAAATCATCTAAGTACAAACCCTCCCTAGATAGATTAGCAAGTGGAGGACTGAATCTTCTTACATGACTTAAAGGCTCCATGTTAGCACTTTCATCTCAAAATAGTGAAAAAATAACCCTTATATTATTTCCTTTGTGTGCCCTTCAATAGCCAAAAGTGCAAAATCAGCATCTTTTCATTGCCAGGGCCAATGAAACTGTATTTGGAGCAAGCAACCTTGCCAGTTCTAATCCTCAAATTCCACCTCTTTTGGTTGCCAAAGAATTATAATTTTAGAGAAGTTTTTTTCTTTCTGTTTTAACATACTGGATTTTTATAATGCTAAACATCATCATTGTATTTTCTGGGGCTACCTGGGAACTTGGATCATCATGAAGTAGCAGTGACTAATTTAAGGACTCAACTCTGGAACCTAACTTCGTAGGTTCACATTTCAGCTCCTCAGCTTATGAGCTGTGTGTCCTTGTGATGCAGGACAAGGCAAATTTTCCCGAGTTGGGGGAGACTAAGCCCTGCACTGAGAGAAGAAGAGGGTTCTTTGGCAGAGAGTGAGAAAGAGTTCAACACACACGTCAAAGTTGGAGTCAAAAGGAAAGTTTATTAGAAAAGAGATAACACTCCACAGACAGTATGGTCTCCTCTCAGAAGCAGAGAATGAGAGGGACATCGACAGTAGAGAGAGTAAAGGCACTGAGAGGGGGACCCTGAGCGATCAGGGAATTCAGTTTATATGTCATTCTTTACTTCCCACCTGACATACAGTGAGGAAAGGAAAGAGTATGTAGCATGAAAATACTTAAGAGTGAAAGGCCTGCTAGCAGTTTGCAGCCTTTAATCCATAGATTCCCCCATGGTTTTAGCCAAAGAGAATGACTGTTGGGTCCTGTTTCCCCTTCACAGGTGTGGGGAATGGGTTGTTAGCAATCCCAGCAGAAATCTTCCTTTGTTCTGAAGGTGTCCTCCTGGCCTGGCTGCAGGGATGATCAGCATATTGCAGTCTCTGAATGTGGCTTGATTAACATTTTAAAGCCTCTTGCCTCCTCTCTACAATACTTGGGCAAGTTACTAAACTTTTGTGCCTCTGTTTTTTCATCTGTAAATTGAGATTAGGTAATAATAGTAACTACCTCATAGGATTGTTAAGATAAATTAACTAGTTTCTTCATATTTAGGGCTTTTCTGGAATGTTGGAAATGGTCAATAAATGTTAGCCCTTAAGATGATGATCATGGAATACCAAATAGCTTGAGCTGACTTTAGTCAGTCATTATTTTCCTTTTATTGGTAAGGAGAATGTTTACTGAAAATTTCCCTGAAATTTCATAATAAAGTCAGTGATGGAGATAGAATTTCAGACGGATCTAGAAGGTTTGGATATGTAAATGTTGGCCCTTCCAGATAGAGGAAATAGTGTGAGTAAACTCTGATGGGGAGAAACCTGGGATTGCCCCGGGAAGGGTAAGTAATGCAGTTGAAATGCAGTATGAAGTGCTTCTTGGGGAGAAGTAGGAGATCAGGTAGGAACGGAGATTTGAGTTTAGCCCATGGAGGTCCTGGGAGTTTGCACTGAGGGCCTTTGGGTATCGAGATCCCTTTGGCGGCAGGTAGATGATTACAGGAAATGGGATCAAGGCAAGAAGACCAGCTTGGAGGCTATTGAATTAGAAGGAATAGAGAAGAAGATATAGTATAGGAATCGATACAGGTGGTAGGTAGGTCTCAAGCGTCGGTAAGTGCTATTAACAGAAATAGGGAACTCTGGGGTAGAAGTGGGTTTAGGATAGAGGAATATGATTTCAGTTTGCTTAATGTCAGTTTGAGATACAGATAGGACAACCCAAGAGAACTGCCCCTTTGATAGAAATTCAGAACTTGAACGCAGGCAAAGACTTCAGCTTTAGAGATAAAGTTCCAGAATCAGTTCTGAGAGTAATGAAGACATGAGAATGTATGAGATTCCCTGAGACCACGCCTGTAGACTCAAAAGAGACCCCACTTTCTTTGGATAGAGACCGCTAAGGCATGAGCAAGAAACATGGCGCCTAAAATGCTGGAGGGTAGGAATTTGATTCAGCTGCTGTGTGTGAGTTAGAGCCTCTCCTCACATTTCCTATAGTGCTTCCCAGTTTTTAAGCCTGTTCATGGACCAAAAGAGAAACTTTTTCCTATTTCCCTTTTCCTCATCACATACTGATGGGCAGTAACTCTCAGGATTTCTTTAATACTGGGTAGAGAATTAGGCTCAGATTATGGAATTTTAAAATGGCATTATGAAATCTACATTTTATAATAAAGTTAGAAGACAGAGGCTCTGAAGACATAACTTCAAATTAAAAAAATTTCAAGACCAAACTGTTTCATAACCTTTCATTTTGTGTGTGGTTTTCAGTGAGTATAAAAATACTCAGTGGGTGTGTGGGTGGTTTCTCGTGTTTTGGAAATGGTGAGAATATGAGATGCTGAGCGTTGGGTTCTGGGATGAGAGCTATAATTACTAACTCAGATTCTTTACCAGGATTGGCTCATGGGTGGATATCTGATTCTAAAAACCCAACAGTCCAGAATTTAGAGCAATAAACCACTGCCCCATCCTACCCCCGGAAATGAAAAGAATTATTGTGGCAGAGAGGAGAGGGAATGTGGGATGATGGTTCTTCTTGTCTCGTCTCCTTTCATGATATTCAGTGACTGTTCAGGTCAGTGATGTGACTGAAATGAAGGCTGCTGTGGCTTCTCCTAGCCTGATACACAACAGCTACTGCACAGCTGTGATGGAAAGACTTCTAAATATAACCCACACTCATTTCAAATCCTCCTACCCCAAGTCTTGTCGGATGTGGTAAACACCCTAAAAATACCGGCTGTCTGAACCTCTGAGGTATCTGAAGAGGAAGGGGCAAGTAGAATTAGGGCCGAGTGGTGTTTTGGGAGCCTGGGCCAGCTACCAGGACCGCTGCCCACTGGGGCCTGCTCTGGAAGCTGTTTGGTGAGCTGTCGACCATGCCATCCTGTTCAAGGATAAGTGCCTACTCTTGAGGCTCATATTCAGTGTTGGCAGGTTTCAAGGGAACTATTCATAGACCAGGCATCTGTTCTCTGTCCCATTGACCTCAAACCTGCAGCTGCCACCATGGCATTTAATCAGTGTGGTGGTTTTTAGTCTTATTTCTCAGAATCGGAACTTTAGAGCTGGCAAGGACCTTAAACAATATGTTGTTCATAAAACATTCCATTAAAATCACTACATTTAGGGAGTCACATTTCTCTGCCTATATAGTGACAATAGCCATTTGGAAATGGAGTCGCAGTCCTTGATTATTAAAAGAAATCGCTCATTATGTAACACAAATAAGAGCTTAATGAAAACCAATATTTTTAGAAATAGTAACTAAGTCCTTCTATGCAAAGCTTTTTATTTTTTTATTAAAAAATGTAATTTTGAGGCTCTTTTTCTCACCACAACTTCAGTATTTTGAATATAAAGTTCATCGGCAACACAGCCAGAACACCAGGAGTCTTGTTTTCAAGAATGCTTTCAATATCTAGTTTCTGAAATCCCAAATTCATATCGTGATATTGTAATTGAAGGACCGTAGGTAACCTCTGTTTTCCTGGGAAAGAAAAGTTTCACAGATTATCTCCAACACCCATGGGATGCCTTCAAAGTCATGGAGGCAGTCAGCACCATCTTATAAAATAGCATAAATCACCCAACTTTAAAAATGTGTAATAACTACCCAACCCAGTCTTCTTCCGTAAACTCTGAGAAGGTTGGGTGAAGAGCCTATGCTAGGGGCTGTGTAGAGGAGAGCAGAGAAGCCCCAAGAAGCCTGTACCCCTAACAGAGAAGATAGGACCAATTGATGTGCCAAGTAGTTTTAAATATGTTGCATTATGGTGGTTACAGTATTTCTATTACTGTAACAAGTATGTACCCTCTATTGTGGGCTTCTCAGAGCTCCTTCATGTACCTGGAAGAGTGTTATGCTCTGGGTCAAAAGTAATTTGATAGTTTTTCTTGTGTTCAAAGCTATCAAAGTAGGTACAGTTTTTTATGTCTCTTACTGCACACCTGAAAAAGTCACCTCTATAAGCTTACTTTTTCCTGGGTCAGTACATGTATAACAAGGAACGAGGTACCTGGGGAGATAGTGTACATTGGGAGTCAGTGTGATTGTGTGGAAAGAGTGGGTTTGGAGCTGTGTAGAACCTTCAGTTGTGTAGAAGGCAGCGAGAGTGTGGGTACAGAGGGGTAGGGTAGCTCCTATTTCCACGTATGTTAAGAGGAGAGGAAGGGAGAGGACAATGTGCAAAACGTTTGATACCTAGGTGTCACAGTTCATGGATTCTCAAATGTTTCCCTTCTGAAATTTTAGAACGAAGAGCTTCGAAACTTATCCCTTTCTGGCCATGTTGGATTTGACAGTCTCCCTGACCAGCTGGTCAACAAGTCTACTTCTCAAGGATTCTGTTTCAACATCCTGTGTGTTGGTAAGTGACTCATTACTTGCTGCAAGGAATCTGACACTTAGTTGGCAGGTGACAGTCAGAGGTGGCACGTTTCAGGGGAATTTTTTTTCTTTCATTAGTAAAGGGGAGCAGTAATACCCATTCTGTATATGTTACACAGTTACAAAGATTGAGACTTACATTTGGGAAAATGCTTTGTAAGCTTGGTGGTATTACTCAAATTGTTATTTTTATTTGTATCACAATGTCAAGTAAATGGTCAGTTTAATATTGTTATTAAAACATTTATTTTAATTTTTGATGTGGGGAGGGACTTAGACCCTAACTAAACTTTAGAAGTTAAAAGAAGGAACTGATATGTACACTTACAATAAGGTCACTCAAAAGCCTTTTAAGAATTCGTTTTTAGGGTCTCTGACTACAATGCAATAGTAACCTCCAATGAAGTCTTTTAAAAGACAGTCTACCTGCAGTAAGTAAAATCTGAAACTACTCTATTTTAACAAACTTATGTTTAGAATTTTTACGTTTAAAGCAAAAAACAATTTAAAATTCTACTTTATATTTGAAAAATTTTTTTTGCCTGAATCGTCAAATTAACCTTTGTCTTTAAATTTGAATCGATAGTTGACTTTAGTTTATTCTTGGTAGGTAAATGGCACAGGCCAAAGAGATCTGACTTACTTGCATCCTCAGTATGTTTTATTTATATCCATTAAACATTCTACATGAGGCTGGGCCTCTGACCTTGGTATTTTTCTTCTCTGTAGCTGTATCTTTTTTAAATTAAGAGGAGGAAGGAAGAAAAGAAGGCGGAAAGAGGAAAATAGAAATTTAAATCTCTTGTTGGTTTGAAGCAGCAGTGTCCCTAGAACAGATAATGGCCTTTCCTTCACCCTCTCTGTCACTCCTGATGAATGACCAGGCCAAACAGCAGTGAAGTGGTTTGGGCTGCATTGTTTTGTTGCCATTATACTCTGGGTATATACTTCTGAGATATCACTCTGAGACAGACCAAAAGGAATTCTATATTTCTATATGTAGCAAAATGGACCATCCTTTCCCCAGGCTTGGCAGACTGTACCAGACTTACTTCTGTTGTCCCAGTAAAATTAAATGAATTTAGAGATGGTGTGCACTCAATGTAAGAACCACCATTTTTCTATTCGATAGTTATTGGTGGGATGGGCAGACATTTTTCTTTTTGAAAGTATTTGGACATTTTGCATATAGCTGCTACACTGGACATTCATTAGTAGAAAGCCACAATTGACTTGCACAGTAGACCAGCTTCCTCTCTGGCATTTTGTCTTTAGCCCTGGATAAGAGAATGACTGGAGAGAAATATGACCAGAGCAGCCAGCTCTCATGCTTTCCCCTCTCCTCTACATGAAGCCTTTTAAAATTCAGTAGGGGATCTCCTGAATGGCAGCTAGTTCTACAGAGTGGCATTAATAAGTTGTCTTTTCTCCTACAGTAAATACTCATTGTAGAGCCAGGCAGTTCTTCATTAGCATAGCAATTTGTTGGCAATTTGCTGATTTTCTATTGAAAAGTGTACTAAATTACAGGCCAATTACTATTTTGGCTTCTCTTCCCTGCCTTCCCCAGCCTGGTCTTCCAAAATCAGCTTCAAGAATACATGTGAAAGTTATGCTCTGACGCCTGCAAGTAGGGGAAGCCTTCCAGTGGGACTGGGCTTGCTGGACGGACCTGGCTTGACCAGGTGTGTGGTGTGAAGTAGGGTGTGTCGGCTCACTGGCTGACCCTTTGTGTTAAATAGCACAATAATGGCATTAGTTAGAATTCCTCATGAGCCACGTCCATGCTGCCCTGTTGGATTTGTAAAGCAGCTGCTATTCTGACTCTCCTGGGTGGATGATAATACCTATGATTCTAGATTTTTATTCTGGTTCCAGTCTTAAATATGTTTAAAGTTAGTTTTTCAGACTAATGAAAATAATACACATTTATTGTTTTTAAAAAAATTATACCCCCCTTTCTTCTTTCACCCTCATTTCCATCCACAGAAATAACACTGGAATCCTTCTAGAAATTTTCTACATCTTTCTGTATTTGGAAATTATTGTTGGTGGCTTAAAACAACACCAATTTATTATCTTTGCAGTTCTGTAGAAGTCTAACATGTGTCTCGCTGGGCAAAAAGTCAAGGCATCCACAGGGCTGCATTCCTTCCCAGAACCTCTAGTGGGAGACTATGTTTCCCTGCCTTTTTCTAGCTTCTAGAAGCTGCCTGCATTCTTTGGCTCTTGGACCCTCTCCTCCATCTTCAAAGCCAGCACTGTGGCATCTATGATTGTTCTTGTATTAGAAAATTTTTCAAAGAGAATTGCTGAAACCCAGTTTAAACTCAAAGTTAAGACTCTTCCTCAGCCCCCAACACACTGTAATATATTGAATTGTGTAATTAAGAGCAACCGGCTCTAAGGATTCAAAAAGTGTCTTCAGGGCTCTGTCTCTGGTTCTTGGTCTTGCTTGCTTCGACTTGGCTTCATGTTCAGGTTTTTCTTCACAGAGTTAAAGAAAAAGGAATGGCCTCCAGGAGTAGTACCAGTTATAGCAACTCCAAAGAAAAGAAGAAGCCATTTCTGATAAGTCTCACTGAATAGTCACAGGATGTCCCTGATTGACCAGGCCTGGGTCATATGTCCATTTATAGTGGGAGATGGGGTTAGTGCACCTCTAAAACACAAGAAGTTCCCTATAGGAAAGAAGACTTAATCGGAAAAGAAATTGGGCATGGGAGAGGCACACACTGGACAGACATAACAGTTCTCTCACAATTATTTAAGTACTTTTTTGTTTTTGTTTTAGAGATCATGCTGTTCATATTTTTATGTGTTTTCAGTTTTTCACTCCATTGGCTGTCTTCTCATGCCAGTATTTCAAGCTAACAGGTTCTTTTCCGTAACTCTTGGGGGCCCTGTGATTGGAGCCAGCATTAGCTCTTTGGGGAACTGGTGCTAGCATTAAGTATTAAGCTTACTTATTCTCAGAGGATAGAACGCATCAAATCTTTTTTACCATAAATATTTTACAGCAAAATATCTGTATGAGAAAATAACTCTCACTGTCAATTAGTGGTCCTATTAATCTGTTTTTAAATTATAAGTCTATGAAAAGGTATTCTGGTTGATCAAAACATTTTGACAGCCTCTTAGAGGAATAGGTGTCATGTTTAGCTTAAGAGTATCCATGGTACTTTCTTTTCCCCTTGTCATCCTAGTCCATTTGTATTTTTTTACAGTTTGTGTATATGGTGTTTATAGCATCATTTATTTTTATGTGACAAATATAAAAAGGAATCAAGGATTTAAAAAACAGTTATGATCCTAGTAAGGAAACTGATGTTTATCAAAAAGGTCTTAGAATTGTCATTTTCTTTTGTGGCAAGACTGTGGGTTACAAACAGAGAAAACAAACCAGGGCAGAAACTCATCCTGGCATGAGCTTAGTCTAGTTTTAGAGGCACTGAATTAAATATTTGGTGTTAGGCTCCATCTCTGTTGAGTCCTGGAAAAAAAATGTAATAAAGAGTGTGAGAGTAGTGTTCACTTAACTGGGAAGAGAATTCTTGATGCCAAAATAGGTACCAGAGCACCCAGGTGTTGACAGTTCCCCTCACTTTCCATCTTGCTTACAAACACTAAATCACCCCAAAGCTGATTTTTATTTTAAATAAAGCCTTTTCTGTCTTACCCATGCTGAATTTTTCTCCAGAGAATCTAAATTAGTATTTAGCCTTTCTTCACAATTTTAAATTTAAATATCTTTCTCATTCATTTTCCAAAATGACTCTAGCTCTTAGAGAAACTTCAACATTGATCCAGCTGTATGTTGGTTCTTTGTGGACATACAAAGATGGATAAAATACTGTAACATCCTTCCTTGCCTTTGAAGAGGGATCAGTTCAATAGTAGTGTCAAAGTAAATTAATAATACATTTTGAAAGTAGAAAATTTTAAAATAACTCAACCATAATTGTTTTTAGGGGATGACAGAAGAGGAATAGAAGACAGACAAGTTTAAAATCATTTTAGCCAAGGCTATATTGTCAGTGTAAACTGTGTAGGATTTTATAATCAAATCTTAAACATTTTATCTCATCTTGCTTTTCCAGGAAAGGATATCAAGTGATTTACAGGGTGAAATGAATGAGTAAATTAATAAAAATAAAGTTCACCCAGAAGATAAAGTGAAGCCAGGGATAGAGGCAGAACTCAATGCCAGCAGGCCTGCTTATAACAGTTAATTCTATCAGGAATACTTATGTCTCTCAGCCAGTGGTGAGAGCATAGAGGGAGTCCATTCATTCAACAGATATTTACTAGTACACATTACATTGCCAATTATAAGTTAAACGTTTAACAGTGATAGATTTATAGTATCTATAAAGTAAAAACAAAATAGTTGGTCCAGATGAAACAGTTTCACCTGGAAGAATTTCTCCCTTGGATTTTCTGGAGAGAGATGTGGTGAATGTCTCCACATCTATCTACGTCTCTGTTCTGAGCGTCCCCAAAGTCAGTGCAGTCTGTCCATACACTGCCAGTGTCACATGCTGTTCTTTGAAGTCCCTCATGCGGGCTGGAGAGATTAGCCAAAACATGTTTCATCAGAGGCAATTCTCTGAGGAGTTAAGACAATACAGCTTAGGTACATAGCTCTCTGATTATCTGGCTCCATCCAAGAATAAAATCTAGACTATTTCGAGGAGTCAGAAACACCTTCCTTACAGTTACTTGGATCTTGGCAATCAGAGTAAAAGATGCTGCGTCACAGATCAACTATTTGATCAATCTACAATTACTTTCTAATTAATAATACAGTTTTTTTTAAATGTCCAACTTAGAGCCTATAGATTAAATAAACCTGAGAATAGAATGGAAGAGGTAGGACTGCTTTCCACTGTGATGTGGGTGTCACATTCACCAGCATTGGCAGGAGCAGGAAAAACAGAAGCCACAGATAGCACTTCAAGAGTAAATCTGTAATTATTCTAACAAGTGAATGTTTAGGCAGATGGATTTATAACAGAATAAACAACAAACTGAAAAATCTACCAAAGTGGCAAATCTCTGCATAAATGATCATCAGGATCATTTTTCTTTTCAATTAACTTTTAATAATGCCTACTCCATATCAGGTACTCTGCTAGGGAGTTCTGAAATGCTTCAAATTAGTGTTAGTCATTAATTTTCTCATAATGTTGTTTAGTTTGAACAGGAACCTATGCCTAGTAGGCTTTCTGTTACTCAATTGGAAAGAAGCCTTTTGTTCTTGCGGGTCCTCAAAAGTATAAAAATGTCCTTTCTGAGGCTAGAGTGAGGCCTCAAAAACAAATGCAGTGAAAAACTCCCCTAGTTTTATAATTACTTTTATTCCAAAAGCTGTCATTTTTACTGAACTGCTTTTGGTGAATCACACTGCTGCTAGAGTAGCTATGTCTAATTACAGCTCTTAAAAGCACAGAACATAGAAGTAGAAAGTAAAGCACTCTGAAATTTAGAGCAGTAGTTTTTCCAGCCCGCTGGTTAACCCTGAGCTAAAAGTAGGGCCAGGAATGCTAATTGTTCATAATTTCCACCTTAATAATAAATGATAATTGAAATTACCTTACCTTTAAACAATGAAAAAGCATGCTCTTCTTGATTTACATGTGCTTAACTAATTCTCAACCTAGTAAAATGAGATGTTAATTTCAGTCCTGTCAAGGTAATTTAGGATCTTGCCATGGAAATTGAAGTCTTTAATTGCTGTTCTTAGGGAAAGAGATGAGAGTTGAATGGGTCACTTTCTACTGACAGAACTTTTACCTTATGGAGAAACCTTTATAAGATAGTTCTGCTGTCATTCCTTTACACAAGCTCTGAAAATAGGAAAATCCTGAAAAGAAGTCTGCTGCACTTGAGAAAGTTACACATGTAGCAGGTACTTAAAACGACTGGAGTACCTACAGAATTGAATTGCCTACCAGATTCTAAGTACCTTAAGAGTGAGAGCCTTGTTTTGTTTCTGTATCCATTACATGGCAACTTTGTTTTGCTCAAAAGTTATTTTGTTAAGCTGTGAATCCTGGCTATGAGCTTGTTGAGCTCTACCATGTTAGGAAGCAAAGACTAGTTTAGATTATTTTATTAATGGTCTTTTTTGGTAAGAATATTCAGGTAAGGTAAGGAAGACAGGAAACAGTCTCAACTGTTATACGGACAGATTTAATGGTGATCTGGAATAACATTTGGGATATTACAGAAGTGCAAGCAGTGTCTGTTGTCTGTTTTTATTCACCATTTTATCCCCAGCATTTATGCTTGTCACATAGTAAATACTCAAGTATTATTAATGAATGAATTTCAAATATTAAGCTCTACTGTTTCTATCAGCCCTGTTTCTTCTATATTCTCAGCTAATGGTCTGTCAACAACCCGTCTGTGATTTACTTAAAGCCTTTGCTGCTTCATGGCTTCTGCTTATTCACTTTTCTTTGCGTATCTTCTTTTTGTATGCCATTGCCTTGTGTGCAGATTGTATGTCTCTCATTCAAACTCCTCCCAAAGAGAGAAGTTCTGATTGGATAGGCAGGTTCCTGTCCAATAAGGAGTACTCTCTTAAAGCATAATGATCAGGCTTCCACGGGTGCCTTTGTTCATGTGGCTTGCCCTGATCCTGTTACCTATGGTTACTAGTAAGGTCAAAGAGTATAAAGTATGGTCTTGCTCATAAGGGGAATGTGGTTATGGCAGACACTTAAAATATTCCCATAATAATAGAGTCTGATTGGTATTCAGTCATGTTTCAGTTCAGATTCTAAACTATGGGAGAATACCATAGTAGGCTAGTTTGTTGTATTCCCAGAACTTGACACAGAGCTTGGTACATAGTAGGCACTGGAAAAATACTAGCTGAATGAAGTCTGAGGAAAGAGGAAATTCTTTGATCTTAGAGGTATCAGGGGCCTAATGGGAGGGCAAACACACTTGAGCAACTCTTATCCTCTAACTGAATCATTGTAGTCAGTGGCAAGCCACATGAGGCTTCTAATTAGAGAAAGCTCACATCCAAAAAGACCATCCTACTTTGCTTTTGCATTATGTTGAAAAGCAATGAGTAATACAGAACTTCTAAATAGTAAGCAGGTTTTGTCATTACAGTGAGAAAGTTGCCTTAATGCTACAAATCCCAGAGCTTTTTCTTTTTTCCTCCGTGGAATTATTACCATCCTAAAAGTCATAGCAATCTTTTTAAAAAAGAACCATTCCTGGGATTTGATGAAAGGGCTGTAACATATTGGCATGTTTAAATTGAGCTGGAAATCTAATTGGGAAATTTTCCAGATTAAAAAAATAGACATTTCTATGTATAATTCTTTGATTTTTTACTTCCCTCTTTCTGCCATCACAGATTCAATCACTGCCACCACCACCATGAATGACCAGGGTGGGTTCTTTCTCACTGCCAACTATTTTTGACTCATAAGATTTAGAGTTGAGAATTTTGCTTGGCTTTATTATTAGGTCAGGCTAAAGTTCTTTGTGGCTCCATCTGTGGGTCTTAACCATTTAATTAGTATATTGATATCATTCTGCTTTGCTTATATCAGGGTCTCAGTAAACACTATTGACTTAAATTATAAGTGAATTACTAAGGCCAATTTAACACAATTCAGTTTCATTGTCACAGATATCATTCTGCAACTGGGAAAGCTATCTAATTAGATGTTTGCCATCTTGACTCCAGCAGAATAAGTAAAGTAAATGGGGATAATATAGAGGATTCATACAAATTCATAACTATTAACTGGAAAATATTAGGCAGTTGGTTTTTTCTATAATAGTAAATTTGGATTCTTTGTTGGTTGAGTGTGGGTATTAGAATTACACAGATTTGGGTTAGAACCTTGGCTCTGCACTTAACAATGTGATTTTAGGCAAGCTACTTAAACCTTTTTCTAAGCCTTAGACCCCCATCTGTAAAGTGGAGGGAACAGGGCACCTGTTTGTTTCATGGAAGGTAGTAATAGTGTTTAAATGAAATCATGCTTTGGAAGCTCTTGCCACAGGGCCTGGCATGAAGTACGCACTCAGTAACTTTAGCTGCATTGGTTATTATTGCTATTATTGTCAAGAGTGTTGTTTTGGAAAATTTAATTCTTTTTGACAACATCAGATGGTATCAGATAATTTGATATAAATGGACTACGTCTTTTTTTTCTTAGTAATAGAAACTCAGCAATATAAATTTTTTAAGTGACACAATTTGGTACTCCAATAATTAGGAGAGGAAGAGATATACTTTGTAATATACAAACTGACGACTCACAGGTTCTGTTTCTCTATGCAGAGGTAAAGAAGAGCATCTTGAAATGTAAGTTCAAGATCTTTTCTGCTAAATAATTTCTGAAATTCATTAAGACATTTTTAGGGAGGTATTCAATAGATCACACTTATAAAGAACTGACTCTCTTTTTGTGGAGGAATTTCTGGTGATAATGACTGTTTAAAAAGTTTTACAAACATTATGAAAAGCTCCTGATGAAGCGAACTGATATCTGAGAGGCACTGACACATTCTCTGACTACTCTCTTATGGTCATGTAGGTGAGACAGGCATTGGCAAATCCACGTTAATGGACACTTTATTCAACACCAAATTTGAAAGTGACCCAGCTACTCACAATGAACCAGGTGTCCGGTTGAAAGCCAGAAGTTACGAGCTTCAGGAAAGCAATGTCCGGCTGAAATTAACCATCGTCGACACTGTGGGATTTGGAGACCAGATAAATAAAGATGACAGGTATATCTTGGGATTTTGAGGGGATATAAATGGATGAAGAGATAACAGGACCCATCCCAGGTAAATTCAAAGGCTAAATGTTCACTGGTTATGGGGCTTGATCCAACTCTACTACCCAATTTTCTTGAGGTCAGAATTAGCTGGAGTAATTGATTTTAGCTAGTGAGCAGAAAAGGGATTTGTTAGAAGGAATAAGCTAACTTAACGGCATTTTTCAAAGAGGGCTATGGAACCAGGGTTGAAGCCTTTCCCAACAGTAAAATCAATCTAGAGAAACTTAGACCACCTAACAGAACAGTTAGCAGAAGCCCCTGCCACCAACCACCATATATAGTTCTGGTACCCATGACCCTGGGGAAAGGTCTCTAGAATGTCCACCACAACTGTCCCAGGTAACCAGATGCTTTCACCATTGCTTACAAGAGAAGCCCTTCTTCCTGTGTGGCTTCTGCCTAGTGTTGCTCCTGCCTAGTGTTGCTCCTAAAACCTCAAAATGAAGAAAATGTTTTTTATGAAAGCTCTTGGAAAAATCTTAGTAATTTCTGGCTGACTTTTAAATGTTACATTCATTCTTAAAAGAAGTTTGAGAACGTTAAAAAATAAAATTGTCCCAGGCCTAAAGATGATCTCAAAGACATTTTGGAGCAATGACAGCATTATAGGAATAAAACACCAAGGCAGTAAATTGTGGTATGTTTGTTCAGGGCTCAGTAACTTCATTAGCATCAGGGTTTTTTGTTTAATTGTTTTTCATTTTCCTCAAAACTGTATATTATATGCATGTGTTTCAAAAAGAGGAACTTGAACCATTTTTGTATAGAAATGTGTATTGTCAAGATATGTTTTAACTGTCTCTGATATATATGAGCACCATAGTAATGACAGAGAAATACTTAGTTCATTATGTAGCTGAGCACTGAGCTCTGTTTTATCTATAGAGCAATTTAAATGCTTATTAATAAACATTGCCCTATAATAACAAGAGCAATTGTTAGATATAGTGAGAAAGATTTTATTTTGCATCTGGTCAAAATGGACTATCTGTACATTGTGTTGGGGTGAGGGACAGCTGAGCTTAGACCCTGCAGCTGAGCAGTTGCTCTTAATTTATGACCTCAATGCTAAGGCATGATGGAGAGGCTACTGCCTGAAGGCTATTTGTAATGCCAAGTGGAGTGGACGAAGAGAAAACCCTGGCAACAAGAAAAAGCGCAGGGGCATTGTGGGAGCCTGGGAGAAAGCTGGGGGCTCCCGGTCATTGCGTGATCACAGGGCGTATATCTCCAGCTCTCCAACCCGCATGCGTTTCTCCCTGGAGTTAGAGAATGTCATGCTGTGTACTCACTGATTGGAAGGCAGCAACTGGACCTTTTCAGGATTTCTTCCTGCAGGAATGGGAACCATCCTTTACGTTCTTGCTGCTAAGATTCCTTGTGGTATTTTAGCTCAGAGTCATTGCCTCAATGCTGCCACTGAGTTTTTGCCTTTCCTCTAAACAGGGGCTAGCCCTCAGGCTGGTGGGTTTGCACTCACCTGCGCCTAAACAGCAAGTAGCTAGTACAATGCTGATCCTCATAATTGGATCTGGAGGCCTCTTTAAAAAATTATCTGACTCATTTGGGTCAAATAATAGTTTCCAAGGAGATTTAGAAAAGAGGAAGTGTGATATTAACCTAACCTAGATACCACGTATTTTTTTTTCTGAAATTTCTTGACAGCTGTTGCATAATCTCTTTAAATGGCATTTAGAACTATGTGCCCCAGAAGGCACTGGTGACACTATTGACTATAAACCTAAATGACTAGACTATTGTTTAAAATAGTTATTCAGATAGGCCCTGCATCCATCAAAAAATTGGAAGTGGGATGTGCATTTTTGCATTGATGTGTAACCATATGGGAAGGGATGCACTGTTTCTCTAAACCCATGATTATTTTACTACTTTGGGGATTAGGCAAACTTTTCTGCCATCGATGCAAGACTTCAGGAATGTCCCAGTTTGTTTATCTAGGCTTCAGACATGTCAGCATTCCTGCATCATTATCTGCCTGAGACCAGGCTAAATAGAAGGAGGCAGGAAGAGAGATCTGGTACGGTTTTTCTGTTATGTTTAATAGCATGATGACCTCTTCATGGTGTAAGAGCTTCCTTATTTTGCTGTCTATACTCTTCATTGAGGAAGGAAAGGGATCTGGAGAAGAAGGGAAACCCAGTTTCGCTACACAGCTGGAAATTGAATAATCAGCCCTACATTTGGGAGATGAGAGTTAGACTGTTAGTGACAAATCAGTAACTAATACGATAATCGGCCCTGAAAAACATGGATGATTGAAATCCACTGAGAGAGCATCCTCACACTCACCAGACACTCTTCATCAGAGTTATAAGATGGAATAGAAGTGGGCTGTTTGTTCTTTAAATTATAAGGATTTTTATTTGTTTGTTTTTTGTTTTGTTTTGTTTTGTTTTTTTTACACTATCTGGTGGAGGTAGTTGAGGGATAAGGAAAACTGACTTTGGCTAACAGCCTTATAGAGAAAAATACATGGTAGGCATCTGGTTATATATAAAACGGAGAGTCAGTCCTGAATGATGGCATTGACTGTTTTGCAAGAATGATCAGTGGGTAGTTTGGTTAGATAGAAAACATTGTGTAAAATATTGTTTCCATCATTTTTAGGGTCAATCTTTGTCATTTACTGTGTGTGTGTGTTTATGGCTAGAGGTATATGAATGAGTTGTGGGTAAAAGAGAATATCCTTATGCCTTAAAAGGAAATAATATTAAAATGTAAGGGCTGGTTATGATCCCCACTCCCACTGTTTTCTATTGATTTATATGGCTACAGGTGAAGGATCTTGGCTGGAAGTAGAGATTTGTGAGTTATCATCATCAGGCAGAGATGGCAAGTAAAACACAGGAATAAATAAGATTTTCCAGGGAGGCCACATAGAAGGGAAAGAAGAAGATCGAAAGATTGTCCAGGACTCACTCACAGGAAGGCAGTAGGGGGCTGAGATATGAGAACAGTGGGTTTCTTTGGATATGTTGAATCCAGGAGAAAAAGCATTCCTCACCTCCCATAATCTTGGAGGATCATAATCAAAACCAAAGGCTAAATGGGACATTAATACAAAGCAGAACATACATGGACTACTATCAGTGCGGGGAGGTGCTGAGAAACCGAAAATCAAGAACTGAGAAGGCAGAAAAGCTATGAGCTGCTTTTCCTCTTTTGAGGGCTAAGAGAGTTCTGGGGGAGGACCTCGATCCCCTCCCATACATGCCTTAGTGTCAAGGACTAAAAGACTAGGCCCTGGACTGACAGGGTACAGAGGACTTTGTTGGAGGGGCCCAGTACACTTCCCTAGTGGATGTGTACTCAGCAGCAGAACAGTTACCAAGGATCCTGGTGAGGGTAAGTTCTTCCCCTTTTTTCCCTTGTCTTTTAAAAACAGTCAGGCTTGCTTTTCTCTTATTTGTTATTGATTGTATGGATTTTGTTTGTTGCTGTGTAATAGTTATATAGTACTTTAAATGCCAGTCCTTTACATAATTAGCTCAGTTATTTGTTACAATAGCTGTTTTTACCTATGAGGAAACTGAGGTAGAGAGATTTAATAATTTGTCCAAAGTTCACAGCTAGTATGTTGTAGAGTTAGATTTTGGTCTTAGGTGTTCTAGCTTAAATCTGTACTTCTAACCACCATCCTATATAGCTATCCTTTAATAATAATGATTATTACCATTGTTATAGTACCTGCCTATATCTTAAAATTTGAAAACAAAAATCTTATCAGTTGCTCATCCTTTCATTGGAATTTTGCTTGTGCAATTTAGAACTTTATTATTGCTGAGGCACATTGTACTTTTTCTTTAAACCTCTAGAGGTTTTGTCTGCTTAAAGTGAATCAGTGGTTTGCCGTAAATTACCAAGGAAAAATATCAAAAAGCTTTTTATCTGACAGCTTTGATTTTAGTCATAAATTTTTTTGTTTTATTTTTATTTTGTTTTTTTGTTTGTTTTTTCTCTTAGAGTGTCTGCTGTCATCTTCATTATAAAAGATTTACAGTTCCCTTTCAAGGATTTTAGTTAATTTATGGGCCTGGGAGTTGAGTATTAGAAGACTTTTATTTTTCATAAAGCTTAAATCATTCGTCAGCAAGGCAATTAGTTTGGGGAGAATTAACCCATTATATTCCTAATAGACCAGTCTCATTGCTGCTGACACTACCTTCTGAACTGTCCCCTTGGAAACCTGAGAGAGCTCATGACTTTTCCACAGTGACCTAATGTGTGCTACTTAATCTCTGGAGAACATATCGTTTATTGAATGTATATTCCTAATATGCTGTTAATGATTGTGTTTATGGTCAGTTAATAGAATCATACATAATTATCTAAAACAGATTTGAATTATGATTTGGTGAGAAGAGAGTTATAAAGTTTACCTTCAAATTATAACATTTTAGAGTTGGAAAGAATCTGGATGATCATAATGGTCCAGGCACTTCAGTTTATAGCTGAAGTTATGGAATGTTCACAAGGTTTTGTGAGAGCACAGAGAACCCCTCATCTCTCTGGAGGAATGGGGCAAAGGACAAGGGAAGAGCTCCCAGCAGGAAGTGGTGCCGTATCCTGAACTCACAAATCAGTCTTATTTCGTTCACCAATGCCAGTCAGTTGGTAGAGGCTGTCAGAATCACTTTGTTGGGACAGATTTTGAGGCTCAGTTTTGGTCCAACAGGAAAGAATGCCACAGTCTTCTAACAGTATCTTCATGGATGCCATGGGGGACTTGACAGCATGGTTATGATCTCTGTCTTAAAGGCTTACTGTCAGCCAGGGGAATAATAGGAAGACCCCGTAGAGGGGCTCGCATGAGCAAAGACGTGGAGGCAGGGCTCGTTGTGCACGGCTGGGACGGAAAGGGAGGGTAAGCCGGGCAGGGTGGGGGAGTGGGAGAGAGGATCCTGGAAAACATTCTGAGACTGGGAGATGAAAGGCCTAGGATGCCAAGGCGCTGGAGCTTTAGCTCTCAGGGAAGAGGGGACAAGTGAAGACTTTACTGGAGGATGGTGCCACGCTCAATTGCCAAAGAGCTTTGAGACTAGAAGCATGCTGACTTGAACATGTATTTTAGAAAACGTCCTTCTGCATTTTAGCTATAAGCCGATAGTGGAATATATCGATGCTCAGTTTGAGGCCTACTTGCAAGAGGAATTGAAGATCAAGCGTTCTCTCTTCAACTACCACGACACCAGGATCCACGCATGCCTCTACTTCATTGCCCCTACTGGACATTCACTGAAGTCCCTGGACCTGGTCACCATGAAAAAGCTGGACAGTAAGGTACTCACTGCCACTCTCCTTTTAGATCCCTGTTATGCAAAGGCCTCAATTTATTCTCTGCTTCCATTGTAATTTGTTTTTTTTTTTTGTTTGTTTTATTTTAAAGGCTATATTTTGAGCAGTTTTAGAGTCAAGCAAAATTAAGAGGCAGGTACAGAGATGTCCCATCTAGCCCTGCCCCCATGCATTACCAACACAGCCTCCCCCATTACCAGCATCCTACACCAGAGGGGGGCACAACTGTATTAATTGATGAACCTACACTGATACATTATAACCACCCAAAGTCCATAGTTTACATTAGCTCATTCTTGCTGTTGTTATTGTGTGGATTTGAACAAATGTGTGACGATATGTATCTCTCAGACAGAGTAGCTTCACTGTCCTAAAAATTTTCCCTGCTCTGCCTGTTCGGCTCTTTACCCCTCCCCCCAACCCTGTAATTTGTGTTTTCTGAGTCACAGAACCATAGGGTGTAGCACTGTGAAAAAAACGCTTCAAAACCTAACCTCTCTGGATGTTAAGAGAAAACAAAACTATGTAACTTTGTTACAAAGTATTTTTATTTCTTAACTTAGCATCAGTGTATCCTCTGATGAAAGTTGGGGAATTTTATAGTGGAGATAACCGAAATGGCCATAGGAAGGGTTAAATTTAGGGAGATCAAAAAATAAATTCATGATTTGTTTATTTTATTAAAACTTTCTCTAAATCTCTTAAAAGGTTTGTCTTTAATTTGAAGTTTGGAATGAAAAAAGTTAATTTTTTATCTATGTGATAAGGATGGTCCAGCTGCTCAGATTTTAAAACTGAACTGTACCCAGGTGTTCAAAAGAAGGAAGGTCTTAGTTTCAGTTTGACCCTTGATCTTTCTGCATTGATAACTTCTCTCTTTCACAGAATTTGAAAGAAAAGACTGATGAGTTTTGATAATGTTAGCTGATCTACTTTATGATTAATTTGATTTTCCATTTTGAGATAAGTGGAAGATAATACATTCTGATATAGAGCAGCAGCAAATGGCAACGAGAACCACCACGAAACAAAGCTATGGTGTTTTCTTCTAGATTCTAACCTCCTTTCAAGTTCAGTAAAAAAAAAAAATCTTGTCATCTTCAGAGGGCTTTGTTGGATGGTATTTTTTGTCCATACAACACTGTTTAAAAGATGCTTTCTCTCCAGGGGGGGACATAATAATGAGAGAAGGCTGAGAAGATCGCCTGTCCCCAAGGTCTCTGTCTGAACTGGCCCACAAGGGGTCTGCAGCAGCCGAAGCTGGGCCAGGCTCCTCTTGTTTTACAGAAAAATATTCTAACAGCCTGAAAGGATTATTGCAGCTAGAGTACTGCTGGGAGAATAAATAGAAACTTATCTTCATCTTGTCTGATTCAGCTGCAGTTAGCCTTCCGTGGTGGTGGTGGGGGCTGGGGGAGTCCTGGGTGGTGAGGCCTGTTCTCTGTGCTGTCATGTCCTTGAAAGCGGGGCTGGGGAAGGCTGGCGAGGGAGGTGGCTCCTTTACTGAGGCCTAGTGTATAGACCAGCCAGGCTAATATCCAACACAGGATTATGTTTAGTACAGTTGATTTAAAAAGGAAAAGAAAATAAGGAAAAAAAAAACAAACAACACATAGCTTTAAAAAAAAGTCATCACAAAGCAGGTTAAACCAGTGGTCCCCAACATTTTGGCATCAGGGACTGGTGCTTCTATAAGAATTTAATGCCTGATGATCTGAGGTGGAGCTGAGGCAGTGACGCTAGCACTGGGGAGCGGCTGCAATTACAGGTGAAGCTTTCGCTGGCCTACCAGCTGCTGCTCACTTCCTGTTGTGTGGCCCCATTCCTAATAGGCTGTGGACCCATACTGGTCTGTGGTCGGGGCGGGGGGGGGGGAGGGGTGGGGGCGGGGGGGGGATTGAGGACCCCTGGGTTAAACTGCTTTCAGTGGACTGATATGTTGTAGAATTAGTGTTAGGTGGCATCTGAACACAGTATTGTCGAAGGTTCGTCTACATAAGTAAAGTGAAGGGTTATGCAAAATATATGATAATTTCAGAAAAGATTTGCAAGTACCTGCCACTGAGTTAAAAAGAGACTTTAAATTGTCTGGTCTGTTTGCCTACTCTGATCAAGTTGGCCAAGAAACTGTGACGCTCTGCCATTTTGTCTGTGTGGATATTAACTGAATACTGAATGTATACAAGAGACAGCCAGGATGAACACCTGGGAAGTCTTTCGTTCATCAGGTTCCGAGCCTAACGTTTTCCCCCACTGTCAGTGATGTGTTTTCAGTCTTCCACTTGCTAGAGGAAGCCCAAGTATGATGAGATTAGGAGACAGTCAGGAATAGGTTTTTCTGTCAGCATGTCATCTCATGCTGGTTTATCCAGGATTTTTGATCTGGCTCTTGGGATAAAAGGAGAAGCAAAGGAATGCAGACGTGACCTGGAAAACCTCCGCAAAGTCTCTTCTCTGGCTAGGCCTGCCTTCTCACTGAGTCATTCCCTTTTCACCTGAGCTAAGTGGAGAGCATGACCCCAGGTATC
>CM053513.1:46653638-46915391 GCA_028627145.1 Eidolon dupreanum
TCTTGTTTCTATATAGAGCATGTTGTATATCCTATCCACATTCAAAGGGAGGGGATCACACAAGGGTATGAACAACAGGAAATAGGGCCACCGTAAGATCTCTCCGTCACAATTTATTTACTGTATCTTAACATTAGATGAATGCTTTTCTTTTTTTTTAAGTTATGCCACTGATTTGTAACTTTTATGAAAATAACTTTTATCTATAAAAACAAGGTAATTTATAACTTGATTTTAAGTTTTGATAGCAGTTGAATTTTTACATTAAAATATGCAAAATTTCAACTAAAGAACAAATAAAACAGACACAGCTTATACTTTAAAAATTCTATCAATTTCAGCAAATAAAGAATGACCACATATCAATTTACATTAGTCCTCTGGTCCAGAATACACTTTCCATTTAAAATATTTTAAATCACTCTTCTTCTGTACAGCATGGATGGCTCCTAGTGGGAACTAGTGTATAGTCTGTTCTTCATGAAGACAACACTAGACAGATGTTGCCTGATGCCTGGATAATGCCAAATGTGACAAAACCAGCGAGGTACATTAAAATATGTCTCTTTTTCTTGAACTTTCAGGTCAGCTATAAAGTGATGAATTCCATAGTATAATAGAATATCTGCTAAGGTAAATATATATTCCGTGAAGCAGACTTTATCTTCAAAATGTAAATTAAGATCCTTCAACAGAATACGGATATCATCTTTATTAGAGTGTCCATCTACTTGAGTTACTCTGTATTCTAACCATTGTTGAACTATTGCTTTTTCTTCTATAGTGCTCCCCAGCAAATATTCTTTATTGGCTTGCTTTACTGCTGTAGTAGTCAGTCCTGTTAGACCCGGACCTTCTTCATTTGAAGAACTGGAATCAGACACTCACCCTGAATGCTGTATTTGTTTCCTTTACTCAGCCCCAGGGACTTCTCCAGCAGTGTCAGCTCCACTGTGGCCACCACCACCGCCATCTTCTGGCCTGAGCTCCTGGCCGAGAGGAATGCTTTTCTTACTTAGTAATTTTTACTACTTGTTTAGATGGAGGGATAACTTTGGATTTTTTTATTTTTCTAACCAGATTCCATTGGCCGTGACATCCCCAAAATGCTTGAATTATTTAAAACTGGACATGAAATTAAGGTAGATGAAGAAAGGGAGAATTTTCTCGAGACAAAAATAGCAACAGTAAGTTACAGTGGAAATTATTCAATAACCCTCTTTTTTTGCTTAACTGATTCATTAATAATTTATAATATATCAGTCCTTTGAACTTGTTCTTATCACTAGCATTAGAAATGACACTAACTATACACATAGATAATTTTTTATTGGTTGAACTCATAAATTTTAATGGTAATATAGAATTACTTCTGAGTTATGTGTCACCCACTGACATTTACTTGTACTTTGCCTTATTTGATTATCTATTCTATGTATGATATTTTTACTCTAATATTTTAGGCTTATAGAAAGTTAGGTCTATATCTTATATATCACTTACAGAACACTGTATAATGCTGACCCCATAATAGATATTTAATCCTACTTTAATGGATTGAGGAATTTGCTTCATTTTTATGAATTATTTTTGGTTATTCCTGAGTTTTAAAAACTGCTTACGTACAGAAGATGCTGGAAATCAATTTCCAAACAATATAGATAGATATGTCAGATTTTTATAGTACTGTGTTTTTAAGTATATAGTTATTTGCTAATATTTTCTTTACACTAAAGAACCTCTATCTATTTAATGTATGTAATCTTTTTCCTGTGCAATAACTATAGGAATAATGGCAATATTGATAGCAAAATTTAAACTGCTTACCAAATACCAGGCCCTATTCTAAACAATTTTCATATATTCTGTCTTTTAATCTTAACCCAATGAGAGGTAGATTATCATCCCCATTTTATAGATGAGGGCATGGAAGCTCAGAGGGGTCAAATACTTTTCTCAAGGTCCCATAGCTAGTATGAGGCAGAATAGATATTTGAACCTTGGTAGTCTCCTCAAGAATCCAGGCTCTTTACCCTTAGATCATCCAGCCTCAGGGCTGGAATTATTTGAATAGCCCTTATTCTTCCTTCCATCCTACTTTTAAGAGGAATTCTGCATTCAACAGATTAGTAGTCCAAACTAAATGAGCTATGTCCATTGTAGATAATCAGAAATATAGAAAAGGTGCTTAGCTAGTTTTATGGAAGAAAAACTTCCTTTAGAAAGGGGGTAAAACAGATTAAATCAGTCAGAGATTGAGAAGCCTCTCATTGCCATCATTACTGTCAAAGCTCAGCTCCAGTTGATTTGGCACTGAGCTCTGCTGCAATCTAATATTGGAATGTCCTTGTTCCCAAAAGGCCCTTGGCAGTGTTTCCTGTTTCTTAGGGATGACAACATTGTAATATAAAAAGCAAACAAACAAGAAAAAAGCAAATACACATTTTAAGAGAATATTCTGGAGCTGTAGAGACATGGGTTTGAATACCATTTCTGCTACTTATGGAATGGCAAACTTTACATAAGTTTTTTAATGCTGTTGTCTCTCACATTTCCTCATCTATAAAATTTATATAGTGATATCTGTTTCAAAATGTGGTTTTAAAGATTAAAAAATATTTTAAATGGTAGCAGCTATTGTCGTTACTGTTTTGGTTGGAGTTTTTGGGTCCATTACATATCTTTATGACTCTTTCTTTCTAGCTGGATCTTTTATTTTTCTTTAGTAATGTTTTCAGTATATTCAGTTAGTAGTTTATATAGGTCCTGACTCAGAGTATACAAAATCATGTCATGTAGTGATTAAGACATGGGCTCCAGATCAGACTACATGGAGTTTTATTAGAGATATGCTTTTTCTTAATGAAAAATAATTAATCTTTTGGAATACTGCTTAAATATTATAGTATAATAATGAGTTTTAGATTAATACTGTCTGGTTCAAATTCTGGTTCTGGATTACAACTGTGCCACCTTGCTCTCTGAGCCTCAGTTTTCCCCCATGTTCCCTATATGTAAAATGAAGTTAATAATGATAAATACTTGCTTAAAGCTAGGAAGTGGTAGATAAGATGACATAATAACTATTAAATAGACATCTACTTTTGGTTGAAATGGAGTAACAGGGACCTGATTTACCCTCCCACCTAAAGCAATCAGCATTACCTTGATATCAAAACCAGACAAAGAAAATGACAATTCTATATCATTCATGAACATAGATGTTAAAATTATAAACTGAATTTTAGCAAATAGAATACAGTAATATATAAAAAGGATAGCATCATGACCAAATAGGGTTTATCCTAGGAATGCAAGGTTACTTTCACATTTAACAGCCAATCATTGTAATTTACCATATTAACAAACTAAATCAAAAACCATGTGATCATATCAGTAGATACAGAGAATGCATTTGACAGAATCCAACATTCATTCCTAATTAAGAAGTTTCAGCACACGAAGAATAGAAGTTGATGCCCTCAACCTGATAACAGGCATCTAAGAAAATCCAACAGCTGACATCATACTTAGTGATGAAAGACTGAATGCTTTCCTTCTAAAATCAAGAATAAGATAAGGATATCCACTCTCACCACTTCTGTTTAGCATTGATCTAGGAATTCTATGTAGTATAATATGACAAAAAAAAAGGCATCCTGATTAAAAAGGAAGAAATAAAACTATCACTATTCACTGGTGACATGATCTAGCTACTAGAAAAGAAATTTAAGTAAGGTTGCAGGATACAAGATCAATATACAAAAATCAATTTTGCTTCTATATAACATCCACAATTAGAAATTTAAAAATTTTAATTAAACTTATTGGGGCGACATTGGTTAATAAATTATATAGGTTTCAAGTGTACAATTTAATAATATATCATTTGTAAATTGCATTGTGTATTCACCATCCAAAGTTAAATTTCCTTCCATCACTATATATTTGAACCCCTTTACCTTTATCTACCTCCTCACTTTCCGTTGGTAGCCACTAAACTGTTGTCCATGTCCATGAGTCGGTTTTCCTGTTCATTTGTTGCATTCAGTTTTATATCCCACATACGAGTGAAATCATATGGCTCTTAACTTTTTCTGACTCTCATTTCGCTTAGCATAATTATCAGAAGATCTGTCCATGTTGCTGCAAATGGCAGTATTTCATCTTTTCTTATGGCTGACTAATATTCCATTGTACATATGTATGACATCTTTATCCAGTCATCTATTGAAGGGCACTTTGGTTGTTTTCATGTCTTGGCCATCGTGAATATTGCTGCAATGAGCATTGGGGTGTATATATCTTTACAGATAAATGTTTAAAAATTTTTTGGGTGGATATCAAAAAGAGGGATTGCTGGGTTATATGGTAAATTCTATTCTTAGTATTTTGAAGAACCTCCATACTGTTTTCCATAGTGGCTGTAGCAATTTACATTCCCACCAACAGTGTGTGAGGGTTCCTTTTTCCCCACAACTCTCCAACACTTGTTATTACTTGTCCTGTTAATGAGTCATTCTAATAGGTGTGAGATGGGATCTCATTGTAGTTTTGATTTGCATTTCCCCAGCAGCTAGTGCAGTTGAACATCTTTTCGCATGTCTCTTGGCTGTTTGTATGTCTTCTTGGGAGAAGTATCTGTTCAGGTCCTCTGCCCATTTTTTAATTGGATATTTTGTTTTTTTATTGTGGAGTTGCAAGAGTTCTTTGTATATTTTAGATATTAGCCCCTTATCAGAGGTGTTGTTTGCAAAGATTTTCTCCCATTTGGTTTATTGTCTCTTTGTCTTATTGATGGTTTCTTTTCTAGAAATTAAAATTTAAAAGAGTGCTATTCGTAGTAATACTGGAAAATATGAAATACTTAGGAATAATTCTAACAAAAGATGTGAAGGATCCGTATACTGAAAACTTCAAAACATAGTTGGGAGAAACAAAGATCTAAATAATTAATGAAATGTTATATATTGATGGATCAGTAAGCCCAATATTGTTAAGATGTCGGTTGTTCCCAAAGTAATGTATAAACTCATTATAGTCTCAGTCAAAATCCCATTAGCTTTTTGGTAGTAATTGACAAGTTGATTTAAAATTCATATGGAAATATAAAGGGTCTAGAATAGCCAAAACAACTTTGACAGAGGACAAAGTTGGAGGTATACCTGATTTCAGTAATTAAGACAGTGTGGTATTGATGTCAAAAGAGACAAAATGATCAATGGGATAGAAGAGCAAGTCCAAAAGTAACAAAATACAAAACATATGATAACTGATTTAAAACAATGTGGGAAAGCATTTTTAATGGAGAAGTGATAGTCTTTTCAACAAATAGTACTGGAACAATTAGATATCTACATGTAATAAAATGAACCTTGACCTATACTTCTCACCATATATAATTAACTCAAAATATATTGAAGACCTAAACTTAAAGGCTAAAATTATAATACTTCTGGAAGAAAAACTTGTATTAGGGAATGATTTCTTAACTATGAAACCAAAAACATGATCCACAAAAGAATAGATAAATTGCACTTTATAAAATTAAAAAGCTTTTGTTCTTTAAAAGGTACGTATGAAGAGAATGAAAAGATAAATCACAGATTGGGATAAAATATTTGCAAATCATATATCTAATAAATCCACAATATATAAAGAACTCTCAAAACTCAATAATACAACAACCCAGTTTTAAAAATCAGTAAAAGATTTGACTACACTTCACCAAGGTGTGACAAACTCATGGCAAACAGATGACAAACACATTGAAAGTTACTCAACATTATTAGTTGTTAAGTAAATGCAAATTAAAATCACAATGAGATATTACTACATATCCATTGGAATGACTAAAATTAAAAAGACCGACCATACTAACTGTTGGTGAGGATGTGAAAGGACCAGAATGCTTATACGTTACTATGGGAATATAAAATGATACAACCTCTTTGGCAAACAGTACGTCATTTTAAAAAGTCTAAAATCTACTTAATATGATCCTATCATTTCACTTTTAGATATTTGCCCAGGAGAAATGAAAACATGTCTTCATACAAAGACTTACAAACAAATGCTTATATTAGTTTTATTATTAATAGCCCAAAACTGGAAACATTCAACATGTCCAGTGACAGGTGAATGTATAAACAAACTTTGTTATATCTGCACAATAAAATATGCTTTAGTAATAAAAAGAAACTACTCATACCTGCTTTAACATGGAAAAATTTTAAAATAATTATGCTGAGTGAAAGAAGCCAGACTAAAAGGAGTGCATACTATATGATTCTATTTATATAAAAGTCTGGCAAATGCCAAGTAATATATAGTGACAGAAGACAGACCAATACTTGCCTTGGGGACACGGGTCGGAAGGAAGGATTACAAAGGAACACAAGGACTTTTAGGGATGACTGATGTGTTATTCTGACTGGTGATGGTTTCATGAGTATATACATATGTCAACTTGATAAATTGACTCTAAGAATGTGCAGCATATCCTGTGGAACACGATTTAGCAATAAAAAGGAACAAACTGTGTATACATTCTATGATGTGGGTGAACCTCAGAAACATTGTACTTAGTGAAAAAAACCAGACACAGAAATCACATACTATATGATACCGTTTATATGAAATATCCAGAAAAGACAAAACTATAAAGACAAAAAGTAGATTAGTGGTTGCCTATGGCAGGAGCAGGAGGAAACAGGCATTAACAGTGTGCATTAGGGGTTATATTGGGATGTTGAAGATGTTTTAAAACTGATTTTGGTGATGGTTGCAACTTGATAAACTTAAAAAATCATTGAGTTGTAAGTTAGAAAATGGTAATTAATATGATATGCAAAATTTGCCTTATAAAGTTCTTTAAAATGTGCAGTATGTCAAGAATACCGCAATAAAGTTGTTTAAAAGGTAATAAAAATCTTTTTACAGTTGTATCGAATAGAGTATAACTATTCCATAGAAATATTTGTTACAGTTATCAGACAACAGATTTTTAAAAAGGATTTCAAGGAAAAGTAATATTGCTTCTTTAAAAATTCAAGAGTTCTATGAGTGATGTTATTCTTATATAGTTGGAAATAACTGAAGATGTTTGTTATTGTTGCCACCTGTATAAGAATGGGATTTAGAATGAATGTACAGATGAAAGGGCACTCACCGACAGCATCAACCGTCCTCATTTTGAATACAAACAGGGTATGTAAAGCAGGGTCAACAAACTACAGCCCATGGACTTAGTGGCCTATTTTTGTGCAGTCTATGAGCTAAGGATGGTCTTTACAACAATAAATGGTTGTAAAAAAGAAAAACAAAGAATTTGCTACAGAGATCATATGTGGCCTGTATAGCCTAAAGTATTTAATAAGGTTTGCTGACCCCTAGAAAGATGGTGTCTAGGAGAACGAAATTTATTAATTTTTCATTTTAATTTGCCTGTATAGGAGAGACTATCTTATTTAGTTAAATCATCCTCATGTCCCTTGTTATGATTCTGCAAAGAATCTGTACTGCCAAACTGCTTCATGATCCAGTTCTACTTTTGATGTGATAGGAAATTGATCTTGAGTTGTTTAAGCTTGTTTTCCTTCTGTGTCAAAGTGATAAATACAATCAGTTGAATGATCTCTCTTAGTTATCTGGCTTGAGGATTCACATCTTGGGTATGAGAACTCAACCACTAGTACTGTTGCCTCTGTATATCAGAACTGTACTAACACTCTTATGGCAAGCCAGTATCTAACATTTGTCAGCAGTACTTGCAGATAAATTTTTCATCTTTTCTATCATTTGTACCTATAATTTATGTATTCATGAAATTGGTTATGTCTACACGCTATCAGATCAAATGCTCATATCAGTGCAAATGTCATTCAGGTGATATGTTGAACATCGTGCAGACAGAACAGTTTGTTATTGGAATATTTTATTTTTCAGTCTGTTATATTGCTATCATGTAGTCATCATTTATTTTCTCTCTTGGCATAAAGAATAAGTAGGTTGGGATAAAAGTAAGTTGCTAAATGATCAGATTTAAGGAGAAGATCTTAAAGCACAAAACTGAAAATAAAGGTTTACAAGGAAGAAGAAACACATTTCTACAACTGGACCCTAACTTTTTTTAAAAAATGTGGCTCTTTCCATGAAATACAAATGAAAATAAGGTAAATTTTCAAAAAATGAAGCAGGGCCATAACATGTACCTTGTCCAGTATATATATTCTAAACAGCAGTTTAATTTCAGATAGTTATCAAATGATTTTAAAATGATTTATCTAAGTTTATAATATAGAAAACAGTATAGTAGTCATAACTCTGCTGCCCAGATACTCTGTTAACATTTTTAAATTTTCAAATTAATTATGCAGTTGGTTAAGTTCAGTTTACAAAAATATATAAGGAAACACTAAAGCCCTTCTCTCTGCAATTATTTTCTTATGAGACTTCTATTAATAGTTTTATTTTGTTCTTCCAGAAATGTTAAGGCATAAACATAAACACCCTTTAGAAATTCATTTAATTACACAATATTATGCCACATACAGTATTCTGTACCTTTCTATTCCATTTAATATAGCATCGATGTCTTCAAAAATGCAAGGAGATATGCCACAGTATTTTTCATGGCTGCAAAGATTATGTACCATAATCAGTTCTCTTTTGATGGGCATTTTGTTTGTGTCCAGTTCAATGCTATTACAAATGATACTTTAATGACATTCTTATGAATATATATTACCAGTTTTCCAAGTATGCCCATAATGTACATTTCTAGAAATAGAATATATGTTGAAAATTTTAACATAAGTATTACCGAATTACTCTCTATTTACACCAATTTATAATTTATCCGATAGTGGGTTACAATGCCTCACATACTCACCAGCATTAGATATTGTCAAATTTAATCTTTTTCAGTTTGTTAGGTGGTATATTGTGGGTTGTAGTCATTTTGTCATTTTGTTAGGTGGTATATTATGGGTTGTAGTCATTTTGTCATTTCATTAGATGGTATATTACTGGTTATAATCATTTTGGTCATTTGTTGGTTATAATCATTTTGTCAGTTTGTTAGGTGGTATGTTATGGGTTATAGTCATTTTGTCTGTTAAGTGGTATATTATTGGTTATAATCATTTTGTCCATTTGTTAGTGGTACATTACTGGTTGTGTGTGTGTGTGTGTCTGTGTGTGTGTGTGATTGCATGTGCACTTTTAGCAGCTTAAAAATTTCAAGATGAATATTACCAATGTTTTCTTCTTTGGGTACAATCTTCTATTCTACGTCTTAAGATTCAGAGTTTCTTCATCTATCCCGCCATTCTCGATTCCTTTCTTCTCATATTCCTAGGCCTGACCTGATTATTCACCACTCCCTTTTTTTCCTCTGTGGGGTCCTATGACTCCCTTCACTATGGACCCTGTCTGACTCACTTCTACCATGACATGCTCTGTTTACTAGTGTCTCCTAAATGGAATTGACAAGAGCTATGGTCATAGAAGGTTGGCTGCTTGTAAAATTGAAATGTTCACAAACAGTGAGGTTGTCAGGCTTCCGCTAACTATGAAAAATAAAGTCTTTTCTACCCAATGTTTGGGACAGATTTTTTTCTTACCCGTGATGTATTAGAGATTTTCCCTGTATCCTTTATATTTTAAAAATTATCCTCACTTATTGACTTTTCTTAAACTTTATTCTCCGAGTAGGAAAAATTATTATTAACTCATTTATAATGTAGCCTAAAAAAAAAAACCAAAATGAGAAACAACCAACTTAGCGTGTAAATTCTGTTTGACAAATATTTATTAAGTACTGACTCTGTGCTAGGTACAATGTAATGCAAAAAAAAAAAATAAACAATTTAAAAAAAATAAAGATATATCTAGTAGAGGAGCTACATATGGAAATAAATGGGAGAGAAGTATGATAAGTGTGATAATAGAAATATACATATGTAAGATGTAAGGAAGTTGCTGAAAAGAAGCAATGGTAGATGTCATCATAACATGGAGTAGGTCAAGGATGGCTTCTAGGAGGAGTTTGAAAATATAAATCAGGTAAATTAAGGGTCATTTATGTTTTCAAATAATAATAATATGGAAGATGATGAATGGACAACTTTACGTCTGTATTAGTTCAGGTGTTTTAAAGGGACCAGATAACAGTGACTTACCCATGAGAGAAAGTTATTTTTCTCCCAAATTTGAACTGGTGGGCAGCTCAGGGCTGTTCTGCTCTATAGCGTTAACCAAGGATCGAAGTTCTTTTCCTTTTGTTTTTTTGACATCTTCTGAAGTCTTTAATTCTTTGTGGTTGAATCTTGCTGATACCATGTCTGACTTGTAGCCAATGTGAAGAAGGCAACAGGAACTGGAGAGCAAGCAGCTTTCTTTCAAGCATGTAAACCATTGCCGTCATCAGTCCTGCCCCCATCCCATGGTCCAGAGTTAGTTACGTAGCTTAGCTGTGCACTAAGTAGTGCTGTGTAGTGTCTAGCTGTGTGGCTATGTGCTCAGCTAAAACTTTAATTATTTAAAAGAAGACGAGATGGATTTGGGAGACAAAGCTTTGCCATAGCTGAGGAGGAGCCAAGAAACCCCCCAAAATAAGAAAATAAAAGAAATTTTTGTTCTTTTGTTTATTGCTTTATCGCCAGTTCCTAGAATAGTGCCTGGCAGATAGTTGTTGATCACTAAAACATTGTCAAATGAATAAATGTATAAATGTATGAATCAACAAAAGCTACTGCCAATTGAAGATCAGTTAGAAATTATTAAAAGACATGTAATATAAAATAATTCAATGTTTTATTTTTTTAAAATTTTGATCTATACTAAACTTTTCAAGTAATCCTTGTGGAGCAATATTGAAAGTGAAAATTTTAAATACTGGAATTTTACAAAATGAGAGTCAGAATTATCTTGTCCTCTGTTCATTATAGGAATGTTTAGTCAGGTATATATTTTAACGTTACACAAGAAAATTAAATGATGTCTAGATTATTATAGCATAAACCTGCCAGAATTACTTCAAAGACTTTGAAGTAATTTTCAAAGAGTGCCTGTTAGTATGTTATAACGTACCACAAATCTGTTTATGTTATCTGTGAGGCTCTCAGAACCTGCTTTGTTTTTCTCACTGGTATATTCCTTGTGTGATTTAAGATACTTGGCCTCCAGCCTGCTTTTCCACAACACTTGTAGGTGTAATTTTAAGCCAGTTGCATTGTTGATTGGTTTTAACTTATCCTTCAAGGGAAGATAAAAGTTATTTCTAATTTTCTATTAGTATTGACTTTACCATTTTACAGAGGCACACATAATTCTTTTATTTGTCATTTCGTTTTTGTTAATGTTCACTGCCTCGCATATTTTAAAAAAACAAACATACATTGCAGTTAGGTTTCATTTGCTGAAAGTGGTGGAGATCAAGGGATAAAACTTTTCACTAAGAAAAGAGTTACTGCAAGTGTAAAATAAGGCACATTAAAATTTATAATAGAAAGCATTTGTCAAGAAGAGAGGACATGAACTGTAGTTTAAAGGAAAATTTGGAATGTGCTTATTTGGTGTGTTTAACCTATCATGGTATTTAATACCAGAATAAATTATATGACTTTCATGGCCAATTATATATACCCCTAAAAGAGCCTATAAAATCAGATCCGTGTTCTTGTATATTTCAAGTAACAACTAGCTACATTTATGTGTGAACCTAGTTCAATAGATTCTCACATATGTATGAAGTCTTATAGTTTTCATGGGAAATGACTTTGATTTTCAAATCAATTCTAACTGAAAAATCTTTGGGGATTAATAAAGTTAAAGTTTTAGGATAAAAACATAGATTTGTGTTATAATACACATTGGACCTTTAAAAGGTTGTAATGTACCATGAAATCATCTTAGTTTCAGATCTTTTTTTATAGTTTCAGCCCCTTTATAAGTGCTTTTTTTTGTCAGTGTGGCAACTTGGTAGAATTTTCCATACCTTATATAACAGGTGTTTGGCTTTCAAAAGAATATTTAGTGAGGACCTGCTATATTCCAATCAGCTTTTTCTGTTTTAATTTTTCACTTTAAAGTAATTCTTTTCAAGTATACATGTACATACAAGTGAAGTTTTTAAAAAAAATACCAATGAAAAAATTTTCTGAAAAAATCATAAAATCAGAAATCTTAATGTTTTATCTTTATTTTATTTTTTAACATTGGGGACTTCTTGGGTTCATAGCACTTTCGAAAAGAAAATCTAAAGAGAAATTAAACTATACTCATAACATTTCAGGTAAGAAAGTAATGAAATATCACACATTTTCTTGGAATTTATTGCTTCATGAAGCCTTACCTCTAGTTAAGCTGTTATTTGTAAATTTCCTCAATGATGGCATATCTTTTCCTCAATTTTTTATTTTGAAAAGTCTTAAATGAATGGAAAAGTTAAAAGAATAGTACAATGACCACTTCTATATTTTTACGTAGATTCACCAATTTTGTTACATTTGCTTAGAAAAACTAGTAAGAGTACTTTGCTTAGAGAAAATATTAGATACTCTTTATTTTCTGAACCACTTAAAGTTGCAGACATCATAACACTTCACTCCTAAATATTTTCACATGCGTAGACTAAGTCATTCTCCTGTATATGCTTTTGAAAGTACCATTTTTAGTATAAGTTTTATAATTTATTTATTGCTACTTTTTTCTTTACGATTTATTGATTTTCTCTTTTTCTTTATCCTAGTACCCTGAGGTTTGGTTGTTGATTTTCTGGTTTCCTAAGTTTTAATTATTTTTTTAATGAGTTTAACTTGTGAATTTGCCTTGAATTTCTTATTTTGATATTTAGTATTTTTGTCATTATTTTATAAATGCTCTGTCGTGATTTTTATTCATATTTGAAAGAGTTTTAAAATTTAAAACCTTTTTGACTTGTTTAAATTTTTATTGACACTTTCATTTTGGCCTATAGTGTAAGAATAATATTCTTTTTTCCAAGTGTTTCATGGATGCTTGAAAATAATTTGTGTTCTGAGGCTTCCAGGTAAAGATAGTAGATTGAATACCACAGTGGTAACTGATTAGAAAATGCCAAATCCTGAATCAGCAATAGAGAAAGCCAAAAAATTACAATCTAAATTTCAGGATCTTTAAAAAGGCTTAGTTAGGTTCTGACTCTAGATACCTCTTGACTGTTAGTGGTATATATGGGGATGGGGCAAGAGCCCTCTGAAATAGGTAGGATTAGTTGAAGACTATTGAAGATTCTTACATACTTCATGGTACTGGGTAACTGTCCTTTACCATGCCAGCAGTAGGCTGGAAATATTAAAACAAACGATTTCTAAAGTGGAGGAGATCAGGAGTTGAGAAAATTCAAAACAGGGAGGAGATTAAGTGAATACTGTATATGCTGAGAAATCCTTTTTTCCCTCACCTTCACCCTAACCCCTACCCCCACCCCTCTTCCCTAACTTAGTTCCCAGAACTCTGGCAGCCAAGCCTCACACTCTAGTCTGGAGTATATTAGATGAGGCTTAGGTCAAGGATAAATGATGATGATGACGACGACAATGACGACGACGACGAGGACGATGACGAGGATGACGACGACTGATGAGGCTTTTGAGCAGCCTAACAATATTTTTTTCCTATTTGAACATTCAAGGTAGTTTTACTCTCTCTTTTAATCTCTTGTTCATTTCTGATACTTTATTGAGAATTATTCGATATGATTTAAAAATAATTATTATAATTTGTAGTTTGTCTTTGATATTTGATTTGAGGTTCCTCTTTTCCTTTTTCTGCTTTCCTCCCTCCCTTTTTCTCTTTTTTTCTTTTAATAGATCTTTGAAGTTTTTCTTTTTCTCTTTTTCTTTTCTCCCCTACCCCTACCCACTCTTTTCTGCAGTTCCTTCTCTCCTGTATGCCCACCTACAATTTGGAAAGACATGAAAAATATAATGAAATATATGGGAAAATTAGTATGAATTAGTGGGAAGTAAATACCACAGAATCGTTTTTGTCAGTGACATGCAACTTAATTTTGATTACATAGAGTATCTAATCAAAAATTTTGCTTGGTAAATGCTGCCTGAGTTAATGACAAATCAGTTGTTTATAATAAAAATGTTTTTAACATAAATTTGTTCTCTAAAGATATTTAAATGTTTTCCTATAATTTTATTCATATTATTTATTACATTAAAACTTTTAAAACATATTTGATAGAATTATTATTAATTGCAAAGTAGTGCCACCAGTAAGTTCATTATGAAAAACAATCGTAGCCCTTTTAAAATCATGTAAATATCAAGATTTTGAAGACTTACAAATAATGGTATTAACAAATCAAACCTAAGCTCATTTTCTACAAAGAAAAAAGAAGGTAAAACAGCTCAGATTTATGTTTGTGCCAGATCATGCCAAGACCTGGTTTAACTAGTGCTTCTTGTCTGGTTTTCAAATATATTTGGATCTTTGACATAGTTAATGTCAAAGTCTTTGATGTGCTTTTTTTTCTTCTTCATGGTCCATTCATAGGCATGTATCACTATGCTTTGCTTGTGTAATAGTGAGTTGTTTTGTGGCAAGAGTATTGTCAACCTGGCAGCTGATAAAAGATGAAGTATATTGTAACAAAAATAAACAAGTTCAGGGCAAGGGAATAAACATAATAAAATCATGTTGAAATCAGAGTCTTTAGTTTTAATTAACATGCTAAGACAGGAAAAGTGAACATGTTGGAGTTCATACAAGATGTGTATAATATAGTACATGGAAATCGAAGACTTATTTTGAAGGAACTAGGTTCAAAAATTGAAAAAGTAGCAAGCAAGGAATATTGTTTAAATCAATTAGGTACAAACAATAGTTAGATAAAAGGTAGCATCCCATTGGCTCATGGTTCACTGCCACTTCTCCTTTTCCTCCATTCCCTCCAGTTAATGATTAACTTTTTTTGGGTTGCATTATTTTTGGTATACTACAACATGCCGTGTCATAGATAAGGGAATTATAAAGAGAGTAAAGTAAACTGTAGAATATAAAAGTCAAATTCTATATTTGTTCTCATTAAAATTAAAGGAAGTATACTGGCAATATAGACTGTAGCCCTCCAATAGTATAGTGCTAAGAAAGAGGAGAAACTAACATTTCTCCAGAATCCAATATGTACTAGCATTTTGCTTTATGCTTTATTGTGAAATATATATTTAACTAGGATAAATAATCCTTGTTGTATTTTAAGTTATATCCTTTGGATAGATTTTTATAAGTGTTCTTACCAGTAGGAATATTAGAATCAAAAATAATTTATTATTTCCAGTGTTCTCACCAATACTGTCATGAAATCGGATGATAATTTCCCAGAATTTGGGAGAATTGAAAGTGTGACTTCCCCTTCTATTAGATATAAATAACAGCATAAGAAAAACCACATCATTTGAGAGAAAAAGCTAATTTTTCTCTTCAGTTCATTGCATTACCTCAATGATGCAGTGATCATTGATCAACAGAATAACAAAGATGAAAAATAAAAATGGCATATTATATAAAAGGAGAGTAAGCTGTAATGCTTTTTCTTGTTTGCCAGTCCATTTGTTAATAAGTAGTTGTCAGTATACTGCACACACGGCTTACTTTTGTTAGCTTTACTTCAAAAACCAGTAATAAGTATGATAGCTTTGTAGAATTCTGTCTTTATCCAAATGCTTGGAGAAAAAATTGAATGGATATGAAAGATAATTCCTTATGGCTTTCATTAGTGTTACTTCTAAACAAATAGCAATATTCACTAATATAGTATTTACAGTAAATAAGACAGCTATTAGACCCTATTATGAATTATTAAAAAAATATAAACAGAAAATTAAGCATTTTCCAAACAACTTCATCATAAGCAAGGATGAAAGCTGCTTGTATCTAAGAGCACCCTCCTTCCTCCATTTAGGTTTTGGTAGATATTAATTTGTTGAAGTGATGTAAAGCATAACTCATTCCACAACTTATCTTTGCATGCATTTTTATATGTTTGGAGACAAATAATGTATTCTAATATAGGAGCTGGCAAACAATAGCTCTATGGTCTGTTTTGTACCTGTGAACTTAGAATGGTCTTTTAAAAAGAAAAGAATATGCAGCAGAAATTATATGTAGCCCTCAAAGCCTAAACTGTTTGCTATCTGGTCCTTTACAGAAAAAGTTCATCGACTCTGAAATATAAATACATAATACATAAGCTTGGGAAGTTACAGTTCCAGGTGAGATGGTATAATCACATGATACCCCATCTCTCCTACAAATACAGCTATTATAAAACCAGACAGAATACATGAAGCAGCTATTTGAAGACTTTGAAAAGTAAATAGTGGCAGGTGAATTAGGAAAACCAGAATTTGAAGTACCACCAAACTGGCAGTGAGTTTGCCATTTTTCCCATTTTGTCACATGTCCTGGTCTTAGCATAGCCTGAAACCAGGAAGTAGACATCAGTGCAGGCAGCAGGGAGCTCCGGGAGAAGCCCTCTACTTTAGGCCTGAGAAGTAGAGACCATGGCTTCTAGCAGTGGCAGTGAGTGCAGAGGAGAATGCAGATATCTAAAACTTTGAGTAAGGGAAGCCTTCCCTTCTGATTGAGGAATCTGTGGTCATAAAAAGGTGACGCATGCTGCCTTTGCTTTTTTTTCCTCTGTCTGACCTCCTGCCAGTTGGACCCTACTACAGGAACAGTTGCACAAAGTAAGTGGCAAAATGAGGTAAATAAAACCCCAGCTTTTGGGCAGAGTGCCAAAACGGAAAGCCTCCGGGAACCAGAAAGTACTGGGGAGATCCAGGAGAGAGGGAAACTTGGGAAAGGAACCTATAAAATGGTTTACATCTTGGGAGACATGAATGGTAGTATATCTGTAATGCTTAGAATGGAGGTAGACTAAGAGTTAAACCCAATAAACAGTTGCTTAATCAATTATTACTCTCCTAATGTATAGGAGACACACAGGTTATCTTTCTTTTCTTGGTTTAGACTGTTAGGAGTCATGGGGATTAAGAGTATTGGCCCATTTGCAGAAACCATATGCTAGGCCACTCTACTTCATCTTAGAACATTGCACTTGGAAGGAATTTTGGAGTTCAGATGTTCTAACAAATGCTTATCCAAAGTAGTAGTCCTATCTGTAGTTTTTATTTAGAGATGATCAGTCATCTAGAGGCTGTCAGTACATTTACAGTGACAGAAGTGAGCCACTTTAGGAAGATCATATGATTGTTTAATAATCATGTATATGTACTTTGCTATTTTTGTTTAGTTCTGTCCTTTCTTAAAAAATTTTGAATCCTTTTTCACACTGTAGCTCTTAGTCCCCCAAATTATTTGAACAGACTTACTTCTGTACTGGCAATTCTCAAAGTGTGCCCCAGGGATCTCTTTTAACTGACCCACTTTCCTCAGGAGACTTTGTTCTCTCTTCCCCTTTCTTTTAACCAGAGAATCCATAAAGATGTAGGCTAAAATTTTTTTGTGTGCCTGTGTGCATTTTTCTGGAACGAGGTTTGATAACCTGAAAAACATTTAAGAATCACTGCCTTAGACACGTTCATGACTACAATTTGCTCTGCATACATTTGAATCTCAAAGGGACAAAAATGGTTAAGAACCCCTGTTTTTTAGTTTTCTCATAGTGGTAGAAAGTGATTGAAGATAAAAGGAATTGCATGGAAAGAGGAAAATGTGATAGTTCAAACAAAGAAATAGACATAGAGTTCACCTGTATCTAGGGACCACCACCCTGATATCTTTGGAAAGTCTTCCATGTAGTTGACTTAAGGTATTATTTCTGACACAATAAAGGATGTTAAGGAGAAAGTAGGATTTTTTAAAGCAGTCTTTTCTTGAAAATATCTGTGCTACAGAATAAAGAATAACTATTTCTGCAGTGGATAATCACTTTAGCTAAATAGAGTATTGTGACTAGTATATATTCAAATACACACATGCACACACACAAATATGGTGTTTAACATAATTCAATATCCCCTTCAAGGTCAATCCATCCCTGTTTTTTTTTTTTTTCCCCTGCTGTACCAAGTCTTATGCTCCTCTGTTGAGAACCTAACAGGTAACATTTTCTCCTCAAAATGGTCATCCTTGCTTTCACAAGACCACAAATGTTCTTGCATGGTAAAACACTATTGGAAATGCAGAGTAACGGATATAGGTAGAGAAACTTGGAAATGCTGCTTTCATGAATTATCTTTAGATCCGTATCTGCCCCCCAAAATTCTCATGCGTCTATGCATTTTGTTTTTGTGCATAGCTAGCTTGTCATCCATAGCCAATTAAGTAGTCAATTATGCCCATAAAATATATAACTTTTTTCATAATTTTGCACAATATCTAAAAGAAAAAGTAAAATGAAATATGGCTAGAAACATTTTAAACTTTAGTGGGAGACATAGTACTCATAGTAAAATTAGAGGTAATATAATTTGGATAATATAATTTTTAAAATTATGTATTTTAAAACTTAATGAAATCATTAAAGTCATTCTAATAATGAAAGTTGCAGGGGAAGTAATTGTTTTCCATTTCTAAAGCTGTGTTGTTATTTTAGCTTGCTGTAGGAATGGCAGTATGTTCTCACAAAATATAAAATAGTTACATCAATCTGGTAAATTTAGTGTATATAGTATAATAGTATAGATTAGTGTATTAAAAAGATGTGTTGACATCTTTTTCTTGTATCTCTTATTATCCCAAAGTTAAGGTAGGTATAGGTCTTTAACAGAAGGTAAAGGAATTTATTAGATGTGTAGTGGTTACTATCATCGATAATAAAAAGGACACTTTGAGGTAAACTGAAGAATTAAGAAGGAAATGAAAGGAGACAGAAACACATATTGATATCTTGGCTTTTTGTTTTGTTATGTTTTGTTTTTAACATAATAAATATAAGATACCTTGTCTGCAGTGTACTACTTACTTCAATGCAAATTAAAGTCTGTAAGGTCTGAGGACTTAACTGAGGTGAACTAAGCGTTGCTTGATTTTTTCCCTCCCAGACCTCCCACTTATAGATTGGCATAAAGTGAAAATTCCTTCAATCATGGCCAAACCTTCTCAGTTAGGGTTTGGTTTTGCATTACACGCAAGAGTGTGTTGAATAAATGATGATGATGAGAATAATTTTTTTCAGGATGAATTCTCTTTATGCTAACGTGGCACATTTCTCACAATGGTCTCAGAGTCATTGGAAAGTAGGAATCTTGTTTAAACTTGAACTCTCACTGTGTGAATTTTGCCTGTTGTGCTGTTTTAAGTTTTATATGGATTTTAAGAAATTGATTCATTTGGCAAAGTGCAAAATTCTCTAAACGTTGGAATGTAATATCTGCTTTTAACTGGTATGTTTAAGAATAACAACATGTTTGAATTTGAATTATAAATGCAAGGACTTTCCAAAGCTGTGAGCTTGGTTTAGGAGTTTTATGAATAGGTCTTGTTCACTATATATATTTACTTATTGTAGTTTTTGCTAAATAGCAGGTTAATTGTTATTCCATATTTAGTGTGTTAATATAACATCCTAAAAATGTCTCTGTGTTAGATATGTGTTGTCTGAATGTGTGTAGTCACATAGTTTTATTTTAGATTTAGAAAGCATTAATTTCTAAACATTTTCTTAGTTTCCTTTAAAAGTAAATCAACAAATAACTTCAAGAGAAAATATCACTACTTCCTTCAGGGTAGGGATGAAGTAAGATGTGGTATATTTTGACCCAGGATATGTTTTGGGAAAATTACTTGGAAATCAAGGAATCTCAAGTGGAACAACTTCAAAATATTTTGCTGTAATATGTTCTGTAAGGTAATTAACTCTTGCCATGTAAAGATATGTAAATATAGCATTCTAAAAGAAGAGTTATAGAAAGTTTTTCTTTCACAGTAGAGTCTCTTAACAGGTAATTTATATTAATTAAATATGTGAGAACACTGCCTAGAGTAAATACTGATAGTTACCAAAATTTTTACTGTCTTTTCACCTTCACATCATTAATGTTACATACCCTTTCTTTTCAGCTAGATATGTCAAGTGACCAGATAGCTGCCAATTTGCAAGCAGTTATCAATGAAGTTTGCAGGCACAGACCACTGAATTTGGGTAAGTGGTTTGCTGGGTAGACTTCCATATAGCCCTGTGATACTTTTAATATGTAAAATATTAAGAAAACAATCAAGTTAATATGCAGCTACAATAGCAACAGTTTTTCTGGGGATTAAATAAATAAAAGTGAATTCTCTGAAGGATTCCTAATTACCTTATTTACAAGTGTAGTTGTTTAGAGAGACCTCTTTAACGTTAAGGAAATATTTTACTTCCTGAAACCTTTGTAAATTCCCACATTATTTTTACCATTAAATAAAATAAAGTTTGAAATAAAATTGTAACTATGGTGCCTAAACTTACAATGGCATTAAATAGAAACTATATTTATGAAATGATATTGTGAAACCAGACCGTTCACTTTGTCACTGGCACTAGCTTTCTTAATCTTATTTTTTTCCCACACGGGGAGGTGTTACTAACTTAAATTGAAATTGTTAATTTTGTCTGCCAAGTCCTTAGTAAATATACCTTTATTTGATACAAACCTACAAGTTCTTCTTAATACCTAAGGATCGTGAAGACTTGCAGTTATCATTTCGTAATGATTAAAACAATGTTCAAATAATTAACAAGTTATTTCACTGAAATACTTGAATATTCTGGGAAGTGCTTGAAAGCTCTGTTTATAGGTAGTGTTTGATATATTTAGTTAGTTATTTGATAATGAAGAAAACACTTCTTATATAAAATTGTTAATACATTGCTTTACTAATGAGGCTAGTTATTAGACATATGTTTCAACATGAAAGAGTGAAGCTTTATCTTCATATTTACTTTATTCATAGGACTCATATCAATGAAGAATGTTGTATCAACAATAACAAACTGGCATATTACAAGTGACATTCTGTAGAAGTGAAAAAGAAGAGGCTACAATAAAAGAAACTAGATAACTGCATTACACAATCTTTATACAAATAGTCCGTTTTCAGCAGTAGAATTAAATGCAGATCAAATGCTTTTAAAATTTTTTGTGCCTAAGTGGCAATTACAGTCTTAACACACTTAAAGAGAAAAAGAACAATAATAATACGGAACACAGTATTTTTAACACTTTAAAGCACATTTAACACTTTCAGCCATCTATTGGGTTCTTAGATCCGATTGGCAGCTGAAATTTCACATCCACCTGGGCTTGCATGGCTAAGATACTGTTTCACAGAGCTTTATAACCATTTTAGCAGCTTCATCCAAATCATTACAAGCAAGAATTTCAAGTCCACTGTCTGTTATCAGTGCCTTAGCATCATTAGCTTATGTACCTTGTAACCATACCACAATAGATATTTTAATTTCCAGATCCTTTACTGCCATGACTATACCCTGTGCAATAACATCACACCACTTGATTTCTCCAAAAAAAATTGTTTACCAGAATAGCCAGTACCTTTTTATCTAAAATGATAATCTTAAATGCTTATGTTACTGATGGGCTGTGGTGCCACCACTAACATCAAGAAATTTGGCTGGAGTCTTCCCATGAAGTTTTATTATATCCATTATGGCTATATCCAAACCAGCGTCATTTACTAGACAGCCTATATACTCCATCTAGGCCAATGTAGTTAACATCTGCCTTAGCTACATCTTTGCCCCTTTCATGTTCTTAGGCCTAGTCCTGTGGATCAATGATTTTCTTCTGGCAATAAGCTGAATTAGAATCAGAATTGATCTTTGCATCTATACATAGCACAGTTCAATCTGAATCTTCTACCATTGGATTTATTTCTACCAGGGCTGCATCATATTTCAGAAAAAGGTTTTAAAGCTTTACCATGTTTTCTGCCACAGAATCCACAGCATTAGGTGGAAAGTTGATTCTTGTCTTTGTTTCCAGGACCCTTTGTGGTACGAGCTTTTCTTCGAAGTTCGACTAGTGAAGGTTTGTTATTAAAGGTCGAGCCTTTGTTGCCTAAAGAAGTGGAAACCAAAGAAAGCAACAAAGAAGCTGCCTAAAATTGTTGTATTGTGAAGTTATTTTTAGCGGATTAAGAAGCAACAGAGAAAATTATAAAACTGTAATTTCTATGTTTGGAATCTTGTTATTTCATGATCATCACACTCAAAAGTGAATTTTAACACTGGAAAATCTTACAACACTTTCAAAAGTAAGAAAATAAAATTTTATCGGAGTCTACATTTTATATCCTGTTAAATCTTCTTCCTTGTAGTTTAGATTCAACATGCTGGTAATTATAGCAGCAATTTCTAGCTTAATAACTTTCCATTGAGAGCCATACTATCTGAGGGAAAAGTAATATCTTTAATCCTCATAAGACAGAATGGCAGAGTCATGAACTTCATCACAAATATGACTATTTTCTAAAGAAAAATTATGGAAAATGTTCATTCTAAAAAATTCTGGATATAACTTGTGATAACGAATATAGAATATGAGTGGGCAGGAAATCTTTGTTTTTCTCTTAGGAATCAATCTATAATATTTGTATTTCTTAGTTTTATAGTGCTTTGCAATATACAAGGCACTGTGTGTAGTGTTTTTATATACTTAACCTCATTTGATTCTGAATACCTCTGCTAATAGCACGTAATAGGTTTGGTTAGTGTTTATTGAACGAACATGCCATGAGGTGGATAGAACAGCTTCATTTATGGATGAAGAATCAGGCTAAGAAGTTAAGTGTCTTTCATCAAGTGCCAGCATACAAATTAGTATTGATTTTTTAGTGATTACTAATATGTGACGAAATAATAATAATAATAATTTTGGCATGCAACTGCCAACTGTCCTTTCTTGGGAATGATTTCCTTACTCTGAGACTATCTCCCACTTCTTTAGAGGATGTTTAAATGCCTTTCCTTATATGAACTAATAGTGCTGATAAATTTGTTGGTGAGTTTTAATAACAGTCACTTTGTAAAGAATATTTTGACAGCTCCATATAGGCCTTCCAAATTGTTTTTGAAATTTTAGTAATCTGGGAATTCCAAATGACTGAACACTATACCCCACTATGCTTTTTTCCCATAGGAAAATTAAAATTTAAAGGCTATTTACCAAAAACAACTGTAACATTAACTACAAAACAGTAACAGCAGTTAACTTCATTACAGGCCTGTTACTATCTTATGCTTTATGGGCATCCTCTCTTTTCATCCTCACAGCAGTTTGGTGAGGAGGATGTTGTTCCCATCTTTCAGAAAAGGAAATTGAAACTAGTATGAGGTCCCATAAATGGCAAACTGAGATTCAAAGCTAGATTTGTTTTTGAAGTCTGTTCTCTTAAGTATTAGACTATTTTACCTCCTTTTTATATATTCTGAGGTAAACTGTTAAACTGAACACTTTAAATTTTAAAATATTGAATAATTAAACTTCATTTTCTTAATATCTAATATGAGGTTATGGCATAGCCGATATGAAGAAAGTAGAAGTAAAAGGGTTGAAAGAAGTGGGATGAGAAAAGAGTGGAGCAGGATGGAGAGAAAAAGATACCTACTTGTTTCCCACAATTACTGTGTTTTTTTTTTATAATAATAATTTTTTTATTTCTCAGTTATAGTTAGCATACAATACTATATTAGTTTCAGGTCAGGTATACAACATAGTTATTAGACATCTACATAACTCACAAAGTGATCACCCCAATAAATTGAGTGCCCTCTAACACCATACATAGTTATTACAATTTATTGGCTATATTCTTTATGCTATACTTCTATCTCCATGACTCTCAGTAACTACCAGTTTGTATATCTTAATCCCCTCTCCCTTTTTCACTGACCCCCTCAACCCTGCTCCTATCAGGTAACCCTCAGAAGGTTCTCTGTATCTGAGTTTGTTTGTTTGTTTGTTCATTTTGTTCTTTAGATTCTACATAAACATGTAATCATATGGCATTTTTCTCCCTCTATATGGTTTACGACACTCAACACACTACCCTTTAGGACCATTATGCAGTATCTTTTCCCATCCCCTTTTAGTCTGTGAGTGACTTTTAATCTGAAGTGAGTCTCTTGTAGGCACCATATGTAAGGGTCTTGTTTTCTTATCCATTCAGCGACTCTCTCTATTGATTTGAGCACTTAATTCTTTTTCACTTGAAGTACTTATTAAGAGCTATGTAATAATTGCCATTCTTTATTCATATTCTTGCAACATATTTTTTCTTCTTGAAGTCTCTCCATTATTTCCTGTAATGCTGGCTTGGTGATGATGAACTCCTTTAGCTTTGTCTTGTCTGGAAAGCTCTTTCTCAGTCCTTCGACTCTAAATGATAGCTTTGCTGGATAAAGTAATCTTGGTTATAAATCCTGGGTTTTCATCACTTTTTATATTTTGTGCCAAGCCTTTCTGTCCTACAAAGTTTCTTTTGAGAAATCAGCGCCATTCTTAGGCGAGCTCCCTTGTAGGTAACTAATTGCTTTTCTCTTACTGCTTTTAAGATTCTCTCTTTGTATTTAACCTTTGGAATTTCAATAATGATGTGTCTTGGTGTGAGCCTCTTTGGGCTTATCTTTTTGGGGACTCTCTGAGCTTCCTGGGATTATATGTCTATTTCCTTCACCAGGTTAGGGAAGTTTGCTATCATTATCTTCAAATAGGTTTTCAACTTACTGCTTTTTTTTCTCCTTCTGGTACCTCTATGATGTGACTCTTGTTACATTTGTTGTTATTTCTTAGGCTTTGTATCTTCATTATTTTGGATCTTTTTCTCTTGCTGCTGTTCTGATTGGGTGTCCTCTGCTACCCCGTCCTCTATATCGGTGATTTGATCCTCTGCTTCCTCCTTTCTGTTGATTCTCTCTAATATACTCTTCATCTCAGATATTTTATTCTTCATTTCTGACTGGTTCCCTTTTGTAATTTCCATTTCCGTTTTTATATTTTTTATCTTTTTGTTAAAGTTCTTACTAAGTTCATCTACTCCTCTCCTAAGTTCGTTGAGCATCTTTATAACCAGTGTTTTAAACTCTTCATCTGGTATATTGCTTATCTCTATTTTGGTGAATTCTTTTTCTGAAGCTTTGTTCTGTTCTTTCAAATAAGACATGTTTCTTTGTCTCCCCATTTTGGCTGCCTCCCTCAATCTGTTTCTATGTCTTAGGTAGGGCTACTAAGTCTCTCAGTCTTAGTAGAGTGACTTTATGTAGTAGGTGTGCCATGAGGCCCCTTGGCACAGACCTGAGAGGGACCCAGCTGCAGGCCAAGTTCAGCTGCAGCCAGTGCACCTCCAGGGCCACCTGGTAAGAGACACCAAGCAATCCACATGTGGTTGCCACTTATGCTCGTCTTTTAGGTGGCTCAAGGGATCAAGTCCGGAACCAAGGCCGGCTGCCACTAGTGCAGGGTTTGGGGCTGCTCAGCAAGAGGTACAGGGCATGCCGAGGCCAAATGCTGCTGCTTTTGTTTATAATCCTTTGAGAGATTTTCTGAAAGTTCACAGATGGAGCCAGGACAGCCCATTTATGTGGAATAAAATCGCTTGGAAGCAGCTTCAATGGGCCCACACGTTGGGAGGGGTGGAGTCCCAGGGAATCCCCTGGGTGGAGTTACCTGTGTTATATAGGTTAATGGTGCCTGTGTCTGCACACTGGGAGTAGCGAGGGCTCAACAGAGGAACAATGGCTTCTGCTTGCACCTCTGTCCAGGAGCCAGCCACCCCTCCAGCCTTTTCCTGGAAGCCCAACAGCTCAGTGCCTCCCATATGTCCCTGGTTCCCCTTGAGCAGTCTGTCAGCGAGTAAGGCAGGAGTAAGGCCGGAGTAAGGCCGGGCGTGGGCGCTTTAAGAGGAAAGTCTACGCTTTCTGCAGCACCCTGACTCACACAGCGACACCGCTGGTTTTCACAGCCAGAGGTTGTAGCGACTTCTCTTCCCAGCACTGGAACCCTGAGCTGGGGAGTCCAGTGTGCGACTGGACCCTTCGCCCCTCAGGTGAGGGAGGAGGCTCTGCAGCCAAGATAACCCTACTGATTCTCGACCATCACTCTTTGTTGTGGGACCGGCCATTTGGCGTCTCTGCCCTGCCTACCATTTTGAGGTGACCTGTTATTTGAGGTGACCTAGTTGTAGGGCTTCTATTCAGCAAGACCTCTGGCTACTCCTTCTTACTGGTTGCGCTGTAGTTTTGTTATAATTTTAATGTGGTTGCTAGAGGAGAGATAAACAGCCTTTATCTTCTGTGCCATGTTGAATCTCTCCCAATCACCATCTTTTGAAAAGTTACTAATTAATTGTATTTTAAGATCCTAACTCATACAGTAGAAGCTCTATTGTATTTGTAGATTTTCTTTTCATTAATAGAGTAGGTATACTCATTATTGATAATTTTAGAAACACTAATATTTTATGAATCACTGTTAATTCTACTCATAAATAACCAGCATTAATATTTTGATGTTTTCCAGTGTCTTTTTTCAGTTGACAGGGAGAAAGACAACATGTATACATGTGATCTTATAAGGCATTTCCTCATGGTAATTAAAATTTCATATGAAAAGCATCATTTTAATGGTTGAACAATATTCCATCCTGTTGATGCTCAAATTAATGGAATCATATCCCAATTTGGGAACATTTAATTTGCTTAAGTCCTCCTCCCCCTCCATTATTTACAACACCTTAGAGAAAATCTTTGGATATAATTTATTTTCCTCTCTATTTCTAGAAGTGACATTCAGGTTGAAAGGTATGATATGGCTAAAGGTGCCTTTTTGATCAGAACAAACCAGAACAAAGAAATATGACTGGAAAACTTGCTCTGGGCAAGAACATTCCAGGATCTTATTAACTGGCCTATGAATAACTTATTTCCTGCCCTTAGAGCATTCCTTGCCTCCATTCGAGCATTCTTCCTATTGACTAACTAGAACTAAGTGTTTATAATGATATGCTTTGAGTGTTTATAATGATATAATGATACAATTAATGGAAAAGTAGTAGAACTGTATAGATTAGTTTTACTGTAATTCTCTTTTGTATTACTATTTTCTTCCTCTTAACAGTAAATTAAATCTTATATTTAAAAGAGTAAAAACTTAACAAATTTTTCAGTAAATACTAGTGATTCTCAGACTTTAGTATGCATCCATATCACTTGGAGGGCTTGCAAGCACAAATTGCTGGATTTCACTTAACATTCTGAGGTGGACCTTGAAAATTTACCTTTCTAACAAGTTCCCAGGTGATGGTGATGCTGGTCCAGGGACCACATTTTGAAAACCGCTGGTATCTGCTAATGGCTCTTTTAAATATGAATGGATAAAAACATCTCTGGCTTTGGTAGTAGTGTCACTTTATTAAAAAGTTTAACAGGTAATGCTGATACACTAGGGTTGCGAATCATTGGTATATTCAATTACCCAACTTATAAAAGATATAAAATTTGCAATAAAAGTCAAGATTTTAAACTGAGATGACAAAAAGATAAAACTGTATTTAAGAGCCAGGACTAGATTCTAGCTTTCTGGTTTATCCCTATGTGTAAATAATGTAGATTCTGGATTCTGCCTACGGGAAAACAATTCAAAATCTGGGATCTTCTGTAAAACAAGGACTTAAGATGATCACCAGTGTACTATCTAACTTTTATGATACACCTTTTGCAGATGGCATTTCACACTGTTAGAAGTGATGTAAGATAATGTTATTAACATTACTAATATAAACACATATAAACACACATTTAATGGTGTTAGTATTATCTTGTTAAAGACCAAATGCTTGGAGTAGAACAGGGGAAACTATTCAGTAGTGGGTTGTTTCATATAGTAAGCAGTTAATCACAGTGTCCAGTAGGTGGCAATAATAACCTTTCTTACAATTATAAAATAGTCAACTTATTGATAAGTAATTATTTTCTTCACGACTATACAAATAAAATAGTAAAAATACTTTATAGACCACTTGGAGCTTTGTTTTAAAGTGAATTTTTTTGTTTTCTATTTTGGGCATGTTACAGAAGTTGCTTTAGGTGTCACTAAAATAATGTATACTGCAAATTTTTTATATGTTTTAATTTTTATAGGATTTTTCAAATATACAGAAAATTTTAAAAATAAAATAACACCAATTTACTGACCACCCAGCTTCAGCAATTATCAACATCATGCTGCTGTTCTAGTTACTTACTTCTATCCTAGTCCTCATCTCTGCTAGAGTAATGAAAAGCAAATCCTGTATATCATATCACTTAACCTATAGAGTTTTAAGAATAATCAGACTATTATTACAAGAAGGTTGTAGGTCCAGTTTTGAGAACTTTGATTTTTTGTATTCTACTCTGACCATTGAGAGCATTTAGTTTTTTTTTGGGGGGGGGGATTAATTTTTTCATATAATTATGAACAAAACACAAAATATTTGTAGTGCTTTAAGAACTTACAGAACATAGGAACATAATCAGCCACATAAGATTGTATAAAATAACAGTACTTTTAAAAATAAGTAGGAAATTTTCACTTAAATTTAAAAAAATAAAATTAGAAATTTAATAATAGATTGAAATAACATTTAGTTTTCATTTGAAGGTATCCAAAGGAATTAAAGTTTTACTGTATTGTTTTATTTAAAAAAATAGAAGCCTATTAAATAAATTTGGCAAGTAGAGAAAGGAAGAACACAATGAAGAATTTAAAGAGAATAATGATCTATAATTCCTTAACAATCACTTAACAATTTGTTATACTTCCTTTTTTCTCTATGTGGAGGTGTCTTTTTTGTTTTTTTTTTAACCAAAATAACATGGTTGTGATCATGTTGGATATAGAGTAGAAAGGAAGACACCTTTGTCTCTGAAGTTTCCCATGTCTCCTGCTATTTAGTCACTTTCAATTGAAAAAAGCCAACCAAAATCAATTGCCAAGTGTTTGCTAAATGAAAGGTCTAATACTTTCTGTATCTCATTATGTCCTACATAAGACTTTATATTATTATTTTCTAAGTTGGTAACTGCTTCAATGGAATTAATTTATACACGTTTTTAAGTTAAATAGTGTTTCCCAAATCTAGTGTTTGGGGAGCCTAGTGTTTCCCAAAAGGAAATACATATGTCATTAGTGGCACAGGAAATGAATTTTGATGATAAGCCACATTTAAATTAATAGTTAATAGGTCTTTAGTGTGTTATAGGAAAACTTAAGTAGCACATAAAGACCATGATTTCATGGGTATTATTGCCTAGGATGACATTAAAGTAGGAGATTCTTTGTAAATTCCACTTTAAAATATTAACTATATCAATATGTAAATTTTATAAACTGCTTTCCAAAGTGGCTATACCATTTTACATTCCCTCCAGCAATGCATGAGGGTTCCAGCTTCTCCTCATCCTTGTCAACACTTAGAATTGTCTGTCTTTTTTATTATAGCCATTCTAGTGAGTTTGTAGTAGTCATACATGCTTTAAATGAGAAAGTGAGTTTTTTTGCAAAGAAAGTATTTGGGGATAAATGATAGTAATTTTTAAATAGGTGTCATTTAGAAGTTGGAATATATTTATACTATGAGCTAGGACCAATGCGGACTTTATAGAGAAGCAAATTTTGGCTCAGAATTAAGCAAAACTTAAGTGCCGTGAACTCTTGCAAAGTAGTAATGACCTTTTTATTGCATGCATTTAGATGCAACTGTATCAGTTAGTTCTTCAATTACAGTCAACTGAAATTGGCTGACTGACTTAACAAGAGAAGGGCTGTAGTATAAGGATATGGGATGATTCACAGAATCTAAGGAAAATAACTGGTACTTTAAAAGGGTAGGAAGCAGCTCAGCTCAAGGGTTCTAAGTAGCAGGAATCACTGGAAGTATCCCCAGAGAGCTACTGTCAAGATGAATCAGCTCCGTTTTCTGACCTTGTATCATTGCACTCAAGATTCTAAGAGGAGAGAGTCTGCTTGGCCTTGTTTAGTTTACATGCCCACTCCTTCATCAGGAGAAGGCAGAATTGATAATCTCAACAAAAGTACATGTAGCATTGCAGAAGAAATTTCCCAAGGTAATGAAGTGCCTTTACCAAAAGAAGGGGCTACTGGGGCAGGCAAAACCAATAGATGCTCACTGTACCAGGTCACTACCTCTGATGAATATTTAGGGAGAAATAGTAGCAATGATAGGAGGCTTGACAAATCTCTAAGGCCTATTCATTCCTTGAATACTTATTCGATGTCTCCTGTGATTCCTGTGAAATCAATAACTATGTTTCTTTAAACTCAAAATATCTACTTTGTTAGTCTAAAAAGTATTTTTACATAGTAAATATTCTTCACATGCAAAAAAAAATGTTGCTTGTTTATTTTTGGAGGGGAGAAATGTCACTTTCATTTTATTAAACACATGAACAGATTCCCATGATAAAAAGATTGATTAGAAGGAGCAAAACTTCTGTGATTCCCCCACCTAGCCTCCACTGTGGCTCCATGTAGATCTTTTATACTCGTACAAATTATGTTCCTACCTGCATATGGACGTTTTTCATCTTTAAAAATAGTATTATATATTGTTTGCAATTTAATTTTTTTTTACTCAGTATCTGGAGCATTATTCCATGACTACTGCATTTTAAAGAATGCTTTATAGTACTCCATAATATGAACATACCCTGATGTACGTTACCAGATGTCCTCTATTGACGGACATGTAGGTTTCTTCTAATACATTATTTTGATGAATGTAATTGTTATGTCTCATAAGTATGAGCAAGTACTTTAAGGTAGATTGCTAAAATCATACTGTGATTAAGATCTCAGACCCTTGAATCATACTATAAGGATTGGAGTTCCAGCACTACTCTATATTGTACATTATTGGTGTTGCCCAGTAGTTTTAAAGAAAATTTTCATTGACTTACAACATAAATTCAGAAATGTAATCAGCTTGATGAATTTTTCAAAGTGAATATGTACATAGCACGTAAACCAAGAAATAGATAACACCAGCACCCCAGGAAGTCCCTTCGTTTGCCTCTTGAAAACTACTCCCATTCAGGGTAACCATATCATGATTTTTAAGGCCATATATTTATTTTGCCTTTTTTTGAAATCAATGTAAATGGAATAATTACCATATGTATTTTTTGGGGAAAGTCTGAGTTCATTCACTCAATATTTTGTTGATGAAATTCATTACTATTGTTGTGTATGTTTATATTCATTCCCATTGCTTTATAATATTTCATTGTGTGAATGTATCACAGTTTATCCATCCTGTTGATGGACATGTGGGCTTTACAGTTTGAGGTATTACAAATAACGCCCATGTGAACATTCTTACACATTTTTTCTAATGAGGTTTTAGAGCTATTACAAATAATGTTACTTATTAACATTCTTGTCCACCTTTTTTTTTTTTTGGTGAACATGCATATGCATTTCTGTTGGATGTATACCTAAGAGTGGAATTGCTGGATTATAAATTAGATATATGTTTATAGTAGATGATGCTCAGCAGTTTTCCAAAGTAGTTATACCAATATACACTTCCAACAGGGTATATGAGTTCCAAATGCTCCATATTTTTATCAGTAATTGGTTTATCTTTTTCATTTTAACCATTTTGCTGAATGTGACATTGTTAAGTAATTTTGAAAAATGTAAAAAATTCCATTAGTTGGGGAGACAGAATTTAGGATATCACTCCCCATAAATAAAGTTGGCTCTGAGGATGAATGCGCAAGGGCCAGGCTGGGTCGTCCAAACCCAGGAGTGATGGGGTGCTGGCATGTCAGTTCCTAGTTTTCTTCTCGGACTGTTCTAGGTCTGGTTCTTGTAGACGCTTACCTGCCCAAGCCAAGGCCTGTGCTTTCCCATTACTTCCTCCCCGTATCTGGGTTTACATACTCTAGAGGAAGGGGGAGCACCCGAGAAACACAATATAGGGGCTTTTCCCTCAATCTGGGCCAGTGGTCTGGGTAGAGACTGATAGGAGCCATAAGAATCAGAGTTTTCTGAGAGGGCTGTTGCCTCTTTCCCCTGCAGTGTCCAGGCCACAGCCTTTCTGGCTCCTGCCCATGCCCTCTTGGACCTTCTAGCTCCTTGCATCTTTCTTGATGTTTGGATTTAAAGCCTCTGTTTTACACCTGTCCAAAAAAAAAATATCATATGGCAACCTAGTTTTGTGGGATTTATAAAAAACTTTTTCTTAAAAGTTAAAAGAGATGGAGGAGACTCAAACAAGTTATAGTCTTCCTGAGGGAAGGATTAATTTTGTTTGGATTATCCTATGTAAAAGGACACTGTCAGACTCAAGAAATTTGTTTTGAACATTACCCCCTCTTTACATCTAAATTCCAGTATTCAGTAAAATTGTCTATAAGATTTTTAAATTATTGTTTCCAGTACATTATGCAGTTTCAAAAAGTACTACCCTTGGCCTAGAATGGGGACTACAGATTCATGGCTCCTAATTCTATTATTCCTATATCTCAGACAGATTATGACAGATGGTGTGAATTGAAGAATTTTTTTCCACTCATTTCTATGTAATCTCAGAATTCTCCCCCTCCCCCAATATAGAGTTCTACATGGTCACACTGTTGATAAAGGTGATGGAAGATTAAAACAGTTTTCATCCTATACTTCAAGGTACAAGTCTTAAAAATTTCTCAACTATTGCCATTGTTGGTTGATTCTATAGGAGACTGACAGAAATGTGACTCATTCTTAGAAAGCTGTCATTTAAATCTATTACTTAATCATACAAACTGAGGAATTGGCTTTAACTTTAGTCTTTTATAATTTCTGTTTTCCTATTTTAATATTTAATCAAATTTTTCTCATTTGAACTAGGGAAAATTCTGAGAATGTTGCTTCAGCTTCATAGGTCAAAGTGAATTAGTGAAAATGACTTGAAAGAGGAGGAAGGATGATACAGATAAGGGCTAAGCAAGAATCCTGACAGATTCAAGGATTGGGAAGGCCCTATAGAGGTCTACATGGTTCTGGAGTATATTCGTTATGGGATACATGTTAATAATAGCTCGTAACTTGAAATTCAGATTAAAAATAATTTATGGGAGTGAATTTCAAATAGTATTTTCAAAGTGGAAAGGTAAAAAATAAGTTACTTCTTTTAAAAGTTTTGGCTATGCTCATATGATAAAACTGATTAAAACCTAAGATAAAAGATTATTAAAACCTTAGGGAATAAAGAAGGAAAGAGGGAAGGATGGAAATTAAAGAGTGGTGATATAGATGAAACCCTAGATCTAAGGAAAAGTAAGCCAGGAGATAAGCTTTAGCATTAGTAGTTTCTGCTAATGTCAGATTCTCAACTCCAATTCTTACTAAGTGTATTACTTTGAGCATTCACTTGCCTTATAAGCTTTAATCTTTTTGGCTATAATATAATCTTTAAAAAGTTCATCTTTATTATAGTATTATGAAGATTGACCTGGTAATACAAATGAAATGATTTTGTAAATTAAGGTGGTGATCAACTTTTGTTATAACTATTAGAACAATATGTGAGCCTCAACATATAAATAGCTTAAACTAGATTTAAAAAAAAATTCTAGCTTTTATTTTCTGCCCATAATTAAATAACTTATTTCAGACTTGCCCTCTACCTGTAAACAACTAGAAAACTGGGCAAAATATTTGAGGCAGCTGTTTTGTGACACTGGAAAACATGTAGTACAAGAGTGTGTTCTCAAGTGGATGGAGGTGAATGGGGTGAGTCCCACAAAAGCCTCTGCATTCTGCTTGAAGTCGCTTTCTAGATCACACACAGGAGAGGGGAAATCAAGGAAAGCATGGCAGTCTGTATAGAAGACACAGATCAGACTTTGGGAAGGCTGTGGTACTTTCAGTTTGTGGGGCATGGCATCAGAAATGTAGGAGCTATGCAGAGAAACTCTAGGAATTTTCAGGGGGTTTTCACTGAGTCTTTTGCCATGTACTAAGGGTGCACAGGCATAGAATGAAATACCACAAGGCCAGACAAAAAAGTCATTACTGGGGAACTTCTAAGTTGAACAATTCCTGGAACTTAGACATGGCTGAGAGACATTTGAGTTTCGACTGCAATAATGGCAAGTCCTCATTGAAAATACTGGGTATTTTATAGATGTCCCAGAGCCGTCTCTTAGAATAAGGCTAAAAGAGCTCTTGAGTAAAGGCTATTCTAGACCACTACTATCAAAGTGTAAAAACCTCAAAAGGGTCAAGCTGACTGGAAGTAACTGCCTGCCAAATTCAACACTCTTTAAATCAAGAAAACAAACTCCAACATCTTAAGAACATGTTATTTATGGTGTCTGGCACCCAATAAAAATTATGACATGCAAATAAGAAGAAAAATGCAAGGAGGAAACTCAATCAGTAAAAACCAACTCAGACATTACAGAGATGAATGAAATCACAGACAAACACTTTAAAACAACTATTATAAATATGTTCAAGTATATAATGGAAAACATGGGCATAGTGAGGAGAGAAATGTTAAGATTTTAAAAAGCAAAGAGAACGTTAGAGCTAAAAAATGCAATATCTGAATGAAAAATTCAGAGTTAATTAGTCAGCAGAAGACAAGAAGCATGAACTTGAAGATACTGTAATAGAAGCTATCCAAATTGAGGTACAGAAAGAACATAATAGTAATAAAAAGAACAGATCCTCAGTGACCTGAGGAATATTCCAAGTGACTGAACATATATGTAGTTGGAGTTCCTGAAAAGGACAGAGGAGAGGAGCCAGATGTTTTTTCCAGACAAGATAAAAACTGTGATTTCTAACTCTAAGAAACTCAACAAACTCCAAGCAGGGTAATCAAAAGGAAAACCTTTCTAAGGCATATATTCAAATTGTTGAGAACCAGTGATAACGTGAAATTCTTAAAAGCTGCCAGAGAGAAAAAAGAAACATTAAATACAAGGGTACCAAGTTAAGAATTACTACTAATTTCTTGTCGGAAATCATGTATGCCAAAGGAATGGAGTGATAACTTTAACATGTTTTTTAAAAAGTTAATTTAGGCATCTATGTCGAGTAAAAATATCCTTCAAAAAATGAGAGCAACATAAAGACTTTTTTTTTTTAATATACAAAAGCACAGGGAATTTGTTTCTAGCATATCTGAATTACAAGAAATGTTGAAGTTCTTCTACTGAATAAAAAATTATGCCAGATACAAATTCAGTTCTGTAGAATGAAGAATACCAGAAAGGGTAAACATGTAAGAAATACAAAAGATACTTTTCTCATTTTATAATTTCTGTTTTAAAAAATTCTCCTTTAAAAGCAAATGTAATAATACTCTGTTGGAGTTTATAACAGCTTGAGGTAAAATATATGAAAATAATAGCACAAAAGTTAGCAGGGTATATATACATAGCTCACTTCAGCTAGATGCAGTTCTCTGCATCTATGAAATCACACATAAAACCAAAAAGTTATATTAAAGTTTTTTGCTATTATCTTAGAAAAATTTTGTATTTTCAAAAACAAGCATTATAGTAGAACTGAGTCAGACAAAAATTTATACCCATGTGACCATGATGAAAATCAAAATACAGAACATTTCTATCACCCCCAAAAGTTTACTTGTGCACTTGGTCCTAATTCCTGCCATTAGCACCAATAGATTTGCATTCTGTCACTAGTTTTGCTTGATGTAGAATTTCATATGAATGGTTCACACAGTGTGATGCATGTGTTTTATGTCTGGCCTCCTTTACTTAGAATAATGTCTTTGAAATTAAGCCATGTTGCTGCATGTACCAATAGATTATTTTTTTTAATTGCCAAAATATATTTCATTGTACAGATATAACAAATGTATATCTATTTACCTGTCGATGATTATTTGTGTTGTGTCTAGTTTGGGGCTCTTATGAATAAAACTTCTATTCATGTACAAGTTTTTTGTTTTTTGTTTTCCTGTTATTTCTCTTGGATAACGAATGGAACTTCTAGGTTATATGGTGACAACTTTCATAAGAAACAACCAAATAGGTCTCCAGTGTGGTCATGCCATTTTATATTCCCACTGCAATGTCTGAAAGTTGAAATTGCTTCATAGCCTCAGACAGTTGGTTTTTTAATGTTTAATTTTAGCTATTCTAGTGGGTGTGTTGTGGTATCTCATTGTGATTTTAATTTGCATTTCTCTAGTGACTAATAATGTTGAGCTTCTTTTCATGTGCTAATTAGCCATTCTTATATGTCTTTTAGTAATTAGTACAAAGTGGTTATTCAAATCTTTTGCCCTTTAAAAAAATTGGGTTTGTCTTATTGACTTGTAAGAATACTTTATATAATCTGGTAAAGCCCTTTATCAAATATATGTGTGGCAAATATTTTATTCCATTTGTGGACTGACTTTTCATTTTCTTAGTTATGTCTTTCAAAGAGCAGATTTTTGTAATTTTTATAAAGTCTGTTTTATATTATTTCTTGTATAGTTAGTGCTTTCTCTGTCCTAAGCTATCTTTTCCCTTCCCAAAATTGCAAATTTTTTTCTATATTTTCCTCTATTACATTTCTTCTATAAGGTTTATAAATTTTAGTATTTGCTTTTAGCTTTATGATTCATTTCAAATAAAAATTTCTGCACAGTGTAGTGATCGAAATTTAGTTTTTTCATGCAGATATCTAATTGTCTCAGCACCATTTATTGAAAAGACCACTTATTCTCCCATCTATGGCACCTTGGTCAAAAATTAATTAACATATATGTGTGGGTCTATTTTTAAACTCTAATTTGTTCCATTGATCTCTTTGTTATCTTTATAATAATATTAAACTGTCCTGATAACTGTAATTTATGATGTCTTGAAATCAGATAATGTAAGCCTTTAAACTTTTTTTTTTTTTAAATGTGTTCTGGCTCTTTTAGGTCATTTATTACTATATAAATTTTTGAATCAGCTTGTCAGTTTCTATAAATAGGGATCTAGGGTTTTGACTGACATTTTATTGAATCTATATTTTAATTTAGAGAGAACTGACACATTAACAATATCAAATCTTCTAGGTTGAGGAATTCCTTTCTATTCTTCATTTGCTGAGAGTTTGTTATAGTTGTCATGAATAGGTGTGATACGGGACATCACTTGTAAAATTCATAATCTTTTAGCAGGAAATTAAACAGGACATCTCTTGCAGAGTTCTTAAGTTTTTAGGAAACCTAGTTAAATTTTCTTTTCTCCTTTCTTTGAGAAAAAGGCCCTCTCCCTCAAATCCCAATAATTGTCCTGAAACTGGTGACTCAGATCCTCTGGCTATTGGTAAGGATCATCGGCCCAATGTTAGCAGAAATGGCATTAGGCCATGCAGGGCCCTTAAAGTATGAAGGGTGAGGGGACTTTAGGCCAAAGGTCTTTTTACTCTAAGAAATGTATTAACCAAGCCTGTTTCCCTTTATTTGCTTAATAGGAAAATCAATAATAGAGAAATTAATAGATATATGATTTAAATAATAAGTTGGTATCTTCTTTTCCTCATCTAGGGACTGAGGCAGCACTTCAGCAGGAAACCCAAGACCCCGCCCTAAGGCAGAGAGGGAAAGAGCTCCATGAAACCCCAATAGGCAGGGACTACGACTCTCCTCAGCAGGAAGCAGATAGAGAAGAGACCTCCCGTCCCTCAACATTTATACTAATAATAAGGGGTTCATAGCTCTTAGAAAAGAGTTAGGCAGGACAGTTAGGGGGTTTCGGTTCTGCCTGCAGAGACACTGAGGTCATCCTATCCTAGAAGGGGTTCACCCTAGTCTGCTCACAATTAAGTAAGCTAGAAGGCATTTTTGGGCTAAAGTAACATGTAGAAAGAAAGAAATTGGGTACTAGTTTTAGCCACTTGCACCTTTGCAATAAAGACCCCAACGATCTTCAATTTACCTGAACCTCATTATACCATCATTATAATATAATGCGTATGGCCAGAAGTTCATTAATATCATTATAACAGACTGAATTCTGGGAACGAACATGTGCAGAAAGCAAATGATGAATCACTGAGTCCTGTCAATCTTAGTTGTCAATCAAGGAAGCCCACTCCCTTAGGAAAAGTAACCACTCACAGCAACTAGCACTAAAAACCCCAAAGGCTTTGTTACCAGGCCTTTGAGTCACACTTCTCTTGCTCAGGCTTGCTTTCAGGTCTGGAAGCATACTTTCCCTTCTAATAAAGCTTTTCTTTTCTGCTGTATTTTGTTGACTTGCTCAGTTCTTTGAGACATCAAGAACCTGGACAACATGCAGGGAGAGGATCCTCAATCTCTGGTAACAGGTGTTAAATTTTGTTAAGTAATTTTTCCATATCTATTTAGAGAACCATATGGATTTTCCATTTTAGTTTGTTAACATGGTGAATTAACATTGATTGTTTTTCAAATTTTAAACCAACCTTCTGTTATTGAAGCAAATCTCACTTGGTCATGATGCATTCTCTTTTTTAGGTGTTACCAATTTAGATTTGATAATATTTTATTAGGAACCTTTCCAGCAAGGTTTAGGAGATACTGGTCTTTTCTTTTCTTGTAATGGCTTTTACTTTTGGCATCAGGGTAATGCTGGACACAAAATGAGTTGCAAAGTACTTTCACTATTTACTGAGACTTTCTGTAAGATAAGTATTATATCTTCTTTAGTGTTGGGTAAAATTCACCAGGAAATTCATCTGGAACTATGGTACTTTTGGTGAGAATATTTTAAATCACTAAGTCATTTATTCAAATGATATAGTGCTATTCAGGTATTTTTTAAAAAATATTTCCTTCTGTGACAGTTTTGGTTTTGTAAAATTTGGCTATCAAAGAATTGGTCTATCTCTTCTAAGTTGTCAAGTTTATCACAATAAATATGTTTAAAATATTTCTTTTTATCCTTTTAATGTCTATAGTATCTATGGCGATGCCCCTCTTTCATTTCTACACTAGTAATTTGTGTTTTCTCTGTTTTTTTTTTTTTTTAATCTAAGCTGAAGTTTATCATTTTATTGATCTTTTTGAAAAAGCAGCTTTGGATTTATTGATTTTTCTCTGTTTATGCATTCTATTTTTAATTGAAAAATTTATAACAGCTCTATTAAGATATAATTCACATACCATATGATTCACATATTTAAAGTGTACACACTTTTTTACTAAATTCAGAGTTGTGCAACCATCATCATAATAAATTTGAGAACATTTTCATAATCCCCAAAAGAAGACTACCTAGTCATTCTTCATTTTCCCAGCATATCCTCCCGCAGCTCTAGGAAACCACTGAACTACTTTCTATCTCTATAAATTGGCCTATTCTGGATATATGTGGTCTTCTGTGACTAGATTCTTTCACTTAGCATAATGTTTTTAACGTTCATCCATGCTGTAGGATGTATCAGTACTTCATTTATTTTTATTGCTGAGTAATATTCCATTGTATGGCTAAATCACATTTTGTTTATCCATTTATCAGTTGATGGACATTTGGATTGTTTCCATTATGTGGCTATTATAAACATTTATGTGCAAGTTTTTGGGTAAATATATGTTTTTATTTCTGAGTATATACCTGGCAGTGAAATTTCTGGGCCAAGTGGTAAGTCTATGTTTAATCTTTGGAGGATATACCAAGCTGTTTTCCAAAGTGGCTGCATCATATTCTGTTCCCACCACCAGTGTGTGAGGGTTCTAATTTTTTCACATCCTTATCAAGCACTTGTTATTATCTGTCTTTTTGACAATAGTCATCCTAGTAGGTGTGAATTGGTATCTCATTGTGGTTTTGATTTGCATTTCCTTGATGGCTAAAAATGTGCTTATTGGATGTTTGTATTTCTTCTTTGGACACGTGTATTCAAATTCTTTGCCTGTTTTTTAATTGGGTATTTGTATTTTATTGACTTGTAAGAGGTTTTTATATATTGTAGGTAAGAGTTCCTTATCAATATATGATTTGCAAAAATTTTCCCCCATTTCATGGGTTGTTTTTTTACTTTATTCATAGCATTTTTTGAAGCACAAAAGGTTTTACTTTTGAGATGTCTGATTTATTTTTTTTCCTTTTATTGTTTGTGTTTTTGGTATCTTGTCTAAGAAACCCTTGCTTATTCCAAAGTCAAGAAAATTATGCCTATGTTTTCTTCTAATATCATTGATAGTTGTATCTCTTCTATTTAAATCTTTGATCCATTTTTATTTTAATATTTATATGTATGAAGTAAGGGTCCAACTTTATTCCTTTGTATATGGATTTTGGTTGGTTCAGCATCATTCATTGAAAAGACTATTCTTTCTCCCTTTGAATTATTATGACATCATTACTGAAAATTGAGTGACTATAAGTTTGAACATTTATTTCTGAACTTAATTCTATTCCATTGACTTATATGTATATCCTTTTGCAAGTACCACTCTGTCCTGATCACTGTAACTGTTTAAGTTTTGAAACCAGGAAGTGACTCTTACAACTCTGTTCTTTTTTCTTAAGATTGCTTTGGCTATTTTTGGGTTCTTTACATTTTTGTACAAATTATGGGATAAGCTTGTCAATTTCTGCAAAGAGCAAGCTGAAGACTTTTTGTTTTGTGGGACTTCTTAACAATGAGATATAATTGACATAACATTATATTAGTTTTGTGTATATAACATAATTTGATATGATTACTACAATAAATTTAGTTAACATCCATCACCACACAGGTATAATTTTTTTTTATAATGACAACTTTTAAGATCTACTCTCTTAGCAACTTTCAAACACATAGTATAGTACTGTTAATTATAGTCACCATGATTGATATACATTACAGTCCCAGGACTTATTCATTTTATAACTGGAAATTTGTACCTTTGACCACCATCATTCATTTTGCCCATTCCACCCACCACCTCTGGCAACCACTCATCTGTTCTTATTATCCTTTTCTCTGTGGTTGGTAGTAATGTCTCCTCTTTTCTTCCAGATTTTAGTAGTTGAATCTTCTTTTTTCTTTTCAAGCACAGTCTAGTCAACTTTATTGATTTTTTCAAGGAACCATGTTTTCATTTTATTAATTGTCTCTATTGTTTTTCCATTCTTTTTCTATTTGATTTATTACCACTCTAATCTATTATATCCTCCCTTCTGCTTAGTTTAGATTTAATTTACTCCTCTTTTTCTAGTGTCTTAGGGTGGAAGTTTAGGTTATTGATTTGATATCTTCTTTTTTCTTTTATAAGAGGCATTTAAAACTATAAATTTTTCTTTAAGCATGGTTTTAGTTTTAGTATGTTGTATTTTCATTTTCATTCAAAGAGTTTTCTAATTTCTCATGTGATTTCTTCTTTGACACATTGGTTATTTAGTAGTGTGTTATTTAATTTGTACATCTTTTTTAATTTACCAAATTTAATTGTTTTGAACTTATAATTTCACTCAATTGTGGTAGTTGGAGAACATACTTTGTATGATTTCAATTTTTTTGAATTTGTTGAGGTTTGTTTTATAGCCTAGCATCTGGTCTATCTTAGAGAATATTCTATGTGCACTTGAGAAGAATGTGTATTCTGTTACTTTTGGGTAGAGTGTTTTATAAATGTCTGTTAGTTCTAGTTGGTTAAACTAGTTGGTTATTCAAGCGTGTTACCTTTTTATTAGTTAATATTATTTTTTGTCTCTCTCTGTGTTAATGACATAGTCTTTGTTTTTCCCTAGGCCCTTTGTTTTTCTTTATTGTGGGAGTTTGTATAGCACTATGATTTTTAGGAATATTTATGCTGAGTAATAGAATAAATGACCATATGCTTAAAATGAGTGCATTTTATTTTACATGAAGTATACCTCAATAAAGTTTATTTTAAAAGAAACTTAAAATTCTGGAGAAAAGTTAAGACTGTAAATTATAGCTTCTTAGAATAACAAATTATTGAATTGAACAGAAAGTTTTTGAAAACTTACCCCTTAAAAGAGATTTAAAAAAAAAATCTGCCACACCTTTTCTAATGGGTATTTAAATTTATTTTTCTACTTCATTAGTCTTGTCATATAAATCTAATTTTTTCCCACAAAGGCTTGATTATTTTTTCTTCTTAAAGTATTTGGTGAAATGCTTCTGCCTTTATTATTATTTTTAAATCTTCAAAAAGTTACTCATAACTGGCAATATCTGACCTTAAAATTCTAGCCGTCAACAATGTTAGGCTAAGAGAGCATATTTATCATTAAAGTTGCTCTTTAATCCCAAATACAATGTTCCCTTTCTCTATGTTCATTTAAAAAGAAAGGCTTGATTTCAGCTCTTCTTTCAGTATGGCCTGCAAGTTAGGAAGCAATTTTGCATAGATTAAAAGCCTAAGCTAACCATTAAAAGCAGGTGGACTTATTGTCTCAATAGCTTCATTGAAGATTCAAAGGAATAATAAATTAGAGCCTTCATTATATTTCTTTAGTTTGGAAAAAATTCTTTTTCAGTGAGAAAACTAATCATTTAATAAATATGTGTTCCCATGAGAAAATAATGTTTGGGTATACCAGCCAGTGATAACTCTCAACATTCTAAAAAAATAAAATTCAACACAACAAAACCCTTTGAGTGCCTACTAAAAGTAAGACATGGCCTAAGTTTACTTTAATGATGGTATGTAATTTTGAAGGCATGTTTTGAGACATAGCCAAGTTTTAACATCAAAGTCAACAAACATTGAGCTCCTAGTAGTGAGAATTAAAATGCAGGAGTGAGTGAATAATGCTGTTTTTCCAAATTTTTATTTTAATCTGTCTTGGATGGTTAATTCTAGGTGATATTGATAAGTTTCTTCTGATTTAGTGAGAGCTATAAATAGTGATATGTATAAAAATAAATAAACATTATCTAAAAATATGTCTTGTCAAAAGAATGAACGATTTTTATTGATAAATTTTACTTAAACGTTTAACCTCAGTGTAAACTAGGGAATCCTCACTTCTTCTTGTCCTCACATCAGATGCTCTTCTTCCTTTACAGCACTTATTGAAATTTATTTTTGTGTTCATCTGTTAATGTACAACTATGTCCTATGTCTGACTCTCATGCATATATGTATGTATGTATATTACCACTATATATCTAGTACCTAGTACCATGTTTAGTATGGTATGTACTCCAAAAAAATTGTTGAATGACCAAATAAATAAAATGTTTAGACCTCAAAATCCAGTCTTAACTCCATTCTGACTTAAGAAATAACTTAAGCAGGTCACTTACCCTCTTTCTGCTGTTTTTTTTTTCTGCCTATCCTAGCTTAGTGAATAATAACAATACCTTACGTATAACATACTATATCTCTATAATATTCAAAACATTTTCATGGCACTCACTGAGCGATTACTATGTGCCAGGTACACTTCTAGGTATTAAGCCAAAAAGCACACCAAAAAGACAAAAATTTATGCCTTTATGGAGTTTACATTTGAGTGAAATCTTATTTTGTTTTGGTCCTTGTAACAACCCTGTAAGGTGAGTAGGACTGATATTGATAATTTACTAATAGAGACTTGGTGAAATAAAGTATTTACTCAAGATTAATCAGCTAATGAATCCAAGAACCACATATTTTATATCCATTGCTTTTTCTTCCTTCCTTATGTCATCTATCATGTAGAAATTTCTTGAGGAAAAGTAAGATCCAATTTACTCAACAGCTTCTGTAAAATATACTACATAAATACAAAGTAATGACATGATTCAGGTTTTTTTAAAATCAAAGTATAATTGACATTCAACATTATATTAGTTTCAGGTGTATAATATAATGATTCTGTATTTGTATATATTGTGAAATAATCATAATAAGCCTAGTTAACATCTAATCATAATTCAGGTTTTAAAAACTATAACATTTCAAGATACCTTAAATCCAAAGAAAATTTAAAATTTCGGTCTGACCTTTTGTTTAGATATGGCCTGCTGTTATTTATGTAACACCCAACTCTTATACCTAGACCCTTAACTACAGGAGTTGGGGCTTCCTACTGTTAAATGTTCTAATACTGTATGTTAGTATGGAAATATAGATTGTGTTTATAGTGAATAACATATTAGTTGCTAACCAAGGGAAATATTATGCCATTTGCTGCCTCTTATAAGGCATGTTGTTATCCAACTCATTTTCTAAATCAACATACTGAAAGCACCATAAGTAATGTAAATTTTAGGAGCTTGCACATTTTTCAACTAAATAAGCAGTTTATAAGAAAAAAAAACAACTTTGTGCCTCTTCTCAATTTTAATGGATGCCTTGAAAAATTATTTTTGTCCTTCAAACCTTGTTTTCATGAGATAATCTTTTATTAGATCATTAGAGAGCCCATATTCAAACTTAAACAAGAATTTTTCTTTGTTATGAACTTAAAACAGTTTTTAAGCATTGAGAGTAAGCTATTCATAGACAATCTGGCATTTATTTTAATTTAAGCACTTCAAATTGTAAAAAGCATTAAAATTCCCCCAAATATGCTTAGACTTGCATGAAGGAACCTAGATATAAAAAAATATACCTATTTGACAGAAATTACAAAGTAATTTACTTATAAATATAACTTAAAGGCCATACATTTGATATATTCTTTTTGACCTTTTATCCTATTAAAGGATTGGATTACCATAGAAAAACACTTCTCAAAGTGTGTTTCTTGAGTGTGTTTCTTAAGATATTAACAAGTATTATTGGGGGAGAAGGAAGGTTTCCGTAGTTAAATACAATAAAAACACTAAAGAGATTTCTTCACTCTCAGACTTCTCAGAGCCTTTAATATGTTAGTATGTTAGTGTACATTATAATCTCTAGTGAGCGGTATTTTTTCTAACATTTGGCCACAGGATTTTTTCCCCCCTTAGGAGTATCTGGTGGGACTAATGTTCTTCAAAACATTATATGTTAGTATTTGCATAATACCCTATGAAGTCTGTATTTGCTACAAGTTGTTCCTCAGTCCTCTTCTCTCTCTGGACACTCTCTGTTGTACCCAAGACTTTAAGTACCACTTTTAGTCTATTGACACCCAAGTATGTAAATCCACTAGCTCTGTCTCCGGAACTCCACATCTACATATATATCTGTCTACCCAACCTTTCCAACTCGATATTGAATTTTGAATAAAATTCAATTATCTAAAATTGAACTCAATTTCTTCCTCTTAAATCTGCTTCTTTCAGTCCTTTCCTATTTCACTGAAGATCACTAGTATCCACTCAGTTGTCCAAGCTGGATACCTAGTAGCCATCCTTAACTCTTGCCACTTATTTTTCCTTTTTCATACAACTATCAATGTGACCTAACTATCCCAATTATTTATGTTTTTTAAGTAAGTCTATTTCACTGAAATTGCATTTAAGTTTTAAGCTTTCATCATCTTGTAAAGATTGCTTAAAGTAACCCTTTAACTCAGCACCATTCAATAGAAATGTAGTGCAAACCAGAAACTCAAGTCATGTATACAATATAAAAATTTTTAATAGCCACATTAAAACATGAAAAGACAACTTACTAAATGGGAGAAGATAATCACCAATGATACTTCTGATAAGGGGTTAATACCCAAATTTATAAAGAGCTCATGTAACAACACCACAAAACCTAACAATCCAATTAAAATATAGGCAGAGGGCCTGAATAAATATTTTTCCAAAGAGGACATGAGATGGCCAATAGACATTAAAATATGCTCAATGTCAGTAATCATCAGAGAAATCTAAATTAAAACCACAGTGATATATTACTTCACACCTATCAGAATGGCCATCATCAATAAATCAACAAACAACAAGTGTTGGCGAGGATGTGGAGAAAAGGGAACCCTAATGCACTGTTGGGAATGCAAATTGGTGCAGACACTATGGAAAACAATATGGAGGTTTATAAAAAAATTAAAAATAGAACTATCTTATGATCCAGCAATTCCACTTCTAGGTATTTATCTGAAGAAATCAAAAACAGTAAGTTAGAAAGATATATGCATCTCTATTTTATTGCAGCATTATTTGCAATAGGGGAGATATGGAAGCAAACTAAGTGCCTATCAGTAGACAATTGGATAAATAATAAGTGGTAATATACAATGGAATATTACTCAGCCATACAAAGCATGAAATCTTACCATTTGCAGCAACATGAATGGACCTGGAAGGTATTATGCTAAGTGAAATAAGTCAAACAGAGAAAGACAAATTCCATATGATCTCACTTATATGTGACATCTAAAGAACAAATTAAAAAAAGAAAACAAACAGAAACAGAAACAGATTCATAGATACAGAGAACAAACTGATGGTTGTTGGATGGGAGGGTTGTGGGGATGCATGAAAAAGGTGAAAGGATTAAGAAGTACAAATTGGTTGTAATGAAATAGTTATCGATATGGTTATCAAGTATGTTTCTGTCAGATTACTCAGGTAGGTCCTGGGCACATCTGCTCAAATCAGATATTTGTGAGAAAAAAACTGGCCTATTAGAGAAAAAAAAAGAGAAAGAAAGGAGAACAAAAACTTGTCCTGGATCACATATCTGCTTCTTTGGTCAAGATCAGGCAGTAATCCTAGGCAGAAATAATCCTGGGATAGTAGGAAAGTACTACAGGAAGACAAAAACAATATTTGTTACAGTTATAAAAATATCTCTCGGGGACTAAGGTTCATAGAGAAGGCATCTGAAGGGCTTAGTCAACTTCCTAATGATTATTATTTTAATTTGCTATTTATCATGTAGAAGATCCAATAATCCAAGTAAGATTTCAATCTTTGTATCTGCTTCATTAATTTATGATTTGTATTTATTTATTCAAAAATTGAGGACCTATCATGCTAAGCAATAGAATTATGAAGATGTATTAAACATAGTCCCTGCCTTCAAATAACTTGGTCTTATATTAAAATAGTCATGGATGGATAATATGGAGAAACTGGAGTAAGCTTCATAGAGGAGGTTGGGCTAGGATGAACATTAATTTGCCCATTAGATACGAAGTGAGAAAAAATTCTAGAATTTCAACAAATGGCAGATGAGCAGTTACCAAAACAGAAGAGAGATATATATGTTTAAAAACTACATGTAATTCAGAATTTCAGGAATGTAATATGTCCTCATATACGTGTGTTGGAAGAGATGAGGCAGAAAGAATGGTTAGTGGTAAAACCGGACAAACAAGCAGGAGCCAGATTGTGAAAGGCATTGCATATGAGGATTTAAATTTCATCTTATGTACAATGAGAATTCATGAAGAGTCCTGAACAATGATCAGATTTCCATATTAAAATGAGCATCTCTTGACTGTGTAATCAAGAGATTGAATGGAAGAGAAATTAAAGTCAAAGAAACTTGCTAAATACTACATGATAAAATTAAGGAGAAAAATGATAAGGCTTGAACATAGGCAATGACAATTGAAAAAGGGGAGAGGAGGCAGATAAAGAACATATTTAAGAGATACTAGACAAGACTTTATGATGCCAAGTTTTTATTTTTTTTTAGTGTCCAGTAACAGAAAACTGAATTTATATAAAGGACTTCATTGAGTCATGTACCTGAAAAATTTAGAGAAGGGCAGGTGTTAGGCTCAATAGTCTCATCTAAAAAGTTTGTTTTCATCTTGCAATTCTGCCTTTCATAGCTTCAGATTATTTCAAGTCTGATTTCCCTCCTGGTGATAAATGACTGCAGTATTTTCCTTCCTTCCTTCTTTCCTTCCATCCTTTTTTTCATCGATGATAAGTACATTTATAGGCTCGTACTTTCTTTTCATTGGCCAGCAGTGTCATATAACCACATCCAGCTTCAAAGGAGGCTGAAAAAAGTAAGTGCTGGCTATACAGTAGAAGGTAGCAAGGGAGAAAGAAAATGGAATAGCCGGTGAGTTAGCTAAACATTAAGAGTTTGCTCTAAGAACTTTCAAGAAGTTTTTTTCTCCCTAGCCCCAAGATTTTGGGAGTATTTTTTTCTTTGTGTGTTTGAGATATTGGAATTATATGACAATGTTGTAGGTTCATTATGAAGTCGGAGTTCCACCAAGTAGGGGAAAGCAAATGCATTTTTTTCCTTTTTACTAAGATTGCAAAATGGATGAAGTAGAAACTGGAACACAGACTTCAGATTTTACTTTACAAGATAATGCTGAGGCAGGAATTTAGTTTCCTTGGATGGACCTTTGACTAGCATGAAGTGAATGTCTCCATGGGATAGAGATGAACACTTGAATCATAGAGCACTAAGTCCTAGCAATCAGTGCATAGGACACAGTAACTCACTCTTTGATCCAGCACAATAAGAACCCTTCCCTTTAAGAAATGTCAGTTTAGATATGAAATGCTCATCCCAGTATTGTGACAGCTGATTCAGATAGCTGTGTGATCCCAAATTGCTGAGCCTTGTTTTTTTAACCACAGACAGCATCAGAAATGAAGACGAATAAAAATTGATCTGTAATATAAAATAGATGATCCAGCCATAGCAGACTGGCTTCTCACTGGCAGGAATCCTGCTCTGGCTGTGGTTCTGCTTCATATAACAGCCTTCTTGACAGCAGCCATCAAGTAAGAGTATGATGCAAAAGTGTCTATGGATCCCACCAGCATCTATTGACCTAACAGGATTTGCTCTTCATTACTCACTTTCTGATAAATAGAAACAAAGTCAGAATGATTGGATGCCTTGAAAGGGTCAGCATTTCCAGCTCTGGCAATACACACTGCTTTCCTACCTCATTTATTTCTCATTAGTAAATGCTTCAGCAGTTATCTAGCAGTAGGGGAGACCATTATTGCATGAAAACGTTCTGTGACCGTGACGTTCATTCAGTTTCCTAAAGCTAAGTATGGACTCTGGATCCCCTAAAAATTAAGACAAGCAGCTTACATATGAATAGTGATTAGACAATTTTAAAATTTGGAAAACTCAAGCTTATTTATATTTAGTGATAACAATAGCTAATTTTCCATTTTTAAAGTAAAAAGTTCTGAAAGTATTAAAGATAATTAAAATCTGAAAATTTCCAAACATTATTTATACTCTTGCACATTCTTCAGCATTATCTTCTATCAAACCCTTTCACTAGAACTGCTGTGGAATAGCATACATATTTTACCTCACCCTCTGCCTCTCTACAGGCCTGGTTGAAAGGAATAAAGAGCAAATGGGGAAGGCCCAAGCAGCATGAGGAAGAGAAAAGGGAGGAAAAATACGTTTCTAGATAACCCACAATCTCTATAATTTATCACTGAATTGGCTAGCATTGACTATTTCCCTAAGGCATCTATAATTGTAAACTGATCTGCCCATTTCAATCTGTCCTTCTTGGACCAGCATCTTGTATGATATGGTATCCTATTACGTGAACAAAGGCACTGATTTTAGTTACATGAAAATTGATGTTTTCTGTGAGCTTTTATGAAGAGTAATTATTACATTGGAAAAGGATCCAAGGAGTAGTTATTCATCTTTACATTCTTTGATTCGGGTGTAAATGTGTCTGATCTCTAGGGTTCAATAGTGAGAATGAATTTGTGCATTAGATCTACATTTATATATCATTTTTTCCAGTTATCAGATTCCTGGTACATTTGTAGTTTTTACCTCTTCGTAAATGTCGACTTCCAGGCTTTGTTTAGCTTACTTCCTTCTCAATACATTGCTGCTTTTATATCTCCCTAAGTATGCTTAGATGCATCAGAATTTTGGCTTCCATGATTAGGCTTTGACCTTCTGCAAAGTCAGAGGTCCCATCTTAATCAGCTTTGTAAATTTCCCAGCAAAGCACAATGCCTGGCTCATAGGAGGCATTGAAATAAAAGTTGAAGGAAATGAATCTAGCCCAAATAGAAACAAATGAAATAATCTGTTTATCTTCATTGCTTTATCTGAAAAATAGGGAAGTAGTTTGATTTACATCACAGGTGTATGTATTTTGAGGATCAATATATAGTGTTAAGAGAGTAGTAGTTGCTCAGAAGATTATGGCTGTACAAAATTCAAGGAAAAAAATCTTCCTCATTCTCTGCTGTGATATGTGTACATAAAATCCTACTCTCCTTGTTTTGCTGATGCAACTATCTGAGCAATTCACTGTTCCCACCCATTCCTGAATCTATATGCTACTCTTGCTTTACAGATTTCTCATTTCTGTTGAATAGTTGCTCTTCAGATTTTGTTTAATCTCAGAATTTAATTAGGAATCAGAGCAAAAGTCAACTGGTGCCTCGCTGTGTGGCCTGAGAGAGGGGGGTTGAAGATGATTACTTTTTTGCCTGGTTCCCATTGCTCATTTTAAAGAGAACTTGAAGCTAGCAATGGTGTGAGGCCAGATGTGTTCCCCATCTGCTGTCCCTGATAGCTGAAGCTACTTCATCAACATTGATTAATATACTCTGGCAGGTGCAAGTCTTTGACAATCAGTTTAAATGACTAAACACTTTACTTACGGGGGGATCCTAGAATGCTCTTCCTAACTGCACTTGCTGCCATGGTCAGGGGATCCTGAGGGCATTAGACAATCCTCTGTGATTCTTTTCACTCCCATTGGGATTTGGAGTTTTAATTTTGAGTGTCTCATCCTGCCTTAATATGCTTTTACCCTTTGACCCAGTAATTCCCCTTCTGGAAATTTAATAGAATGAAATTGTCAGAGATTCAGTCAGATATTCATGTATAGATTATTTGTTTTAACATGTTTATAATATCAAAAACCTGAAAGCAATCCAAATGCTTAAGTAAGAGATTGATTAAATAATACTATTACACAATAGAATCCTACGTAGCCACTAATAATCATTTATTTAACAAGATGAGAAAATGCTCATTATATAATATGAAGTAAAAAAGCAGAACATAAATATAGTTATACACAGTCATAATTTTGTAAAACAAATTGTGTGTGTGTATAATTTTGGAAAACATATTTATATTTGGTTAGTAGGATTATAGATGTCTGCAAGTCTTTTTTCCCTTTAAGCCTATCTGTAGTTTCTAGGTTTTCTATAATTTTATCAAAAAGAGTTATTTTTTCAATAATAAATTAGTTCACCTGTTTTTTTTTTCTCCGTGATAATCGAAAGGTGATGCTTCACATACAGAAAGTGTGGGAACTTTCTATGAAGCAGACTGCAAAGGTGAGAAGCATAGGTGACAAGCACAGCAGAGTCAAGCAAGGTATAGTGAGGGAGAGGTACCAATCATAGATTTATATCACTGCGGCCTGGGGATCTCTGAAAAAAGGTGAACATTTCACGCCAAGTCAAATACATACAGAGCTCAGAACTGCTTTCAGATGATAAACTATTAACACATTTTTGATGGTAATAGGGAGACAGCCAGGTTCAGGTCTGTTGGCAGCAGCAGAGTATGCCAGAAAGGAGAAGCCTGGGTCAGCAGGTAGAACAGCCCCTTGGCTGAAGCAGAGGTGGAGGGACAGAGCTCATTCTAAGTGCTGAGGGAGAGGAAGTGAGCCCAGGAGGCACAGCAAGAATAAGGTTTCCTGCCACACTGGCAGAACACCGCAATGAGAAATACAGGACTGAATAATATTTGGAGATCCAAATGCAGCAGAGGGAGCCTTGAAAATTGTCTCCTTTGTCATTCCTCTGCTCAAACCCTTTGGTAGCAACTCAGTTCACTCAGAGTAAAACCATAGTCATAAAATCTAAATTTTTGAAATGTGTCCTTGGAAATCAGCTTGAGGTATCACGTTGCCCTCTTCTCTGTGGTTCTGAGACTGCATGAGAATGGCGGACTTCAAACTCAAAGACCTACAACTACTTAACCTGGAGCCTAGAGCCACTCTAATCCAGAAGGGGGCCCAGAGGGGAAATCTTGATAAATAGATGCAACTTGGAATCTAGATCTGGGAGTCTGTAGCATAGAGTGTCATCCTTGGGTTAATTGCCTTTGTGCAGAGGTGGAATCCTCTGATTCAAAGAATGTCAGCAATGTGCTCATCAAGCAGTTTTAAATAATGAGATTGTGTATTTGAGACTTAGCCACCTGCATTTTACTGACTCGTACTCCCAAGATCTGAAATTATACCACAGTCATTCTTGCTATTACTAGTTGGCTGAATGGATATGTAAGCAACCATTGTGGAAAAATAGGGTGGCGGTGGTGGGGAGAAAGAGAGATGCGGTGGTGAAGTAAAGATGGAAAGACAAATCTCTCAAGTAGTGATATCAGAAATTCATCCCTGGAATGCCCAGGGAACTCGTCGAGATGGTATGTGGCTCTACTCTGACCTGTTTAATTAAAAAAAAATCAAAAGTACTGCTATTAGAGTTTTGAGTGAACATTCTGATTGTGCACCCAGGAGCTTTTGGTTTATACTTACCCTAGCTTTTCCTAGGTCAAAGACTAAGTCAGTGAGAGATCTTAGAACCCCTGAGCACCTGATGCCCACATGTGACCTATCTGTTAAAGCACACAGAGCAAGATGTGTGCACACAAAGCATTTTTTATTATTAGTGATGGGAAACAGGGCTTGCCAAGTTTAGAAACTTCTTTGAAACTAGAGGTTTAGTCTTTACAACTTGAATACTGACACCTACACAAAATATACATTCCTTTATCTTCTTAGGAAAAAATACTTTTTCAAATAATAATAAAAAATTCAAAGATGTTTTCCTAGACATCAATTGTTGTTTTAAAAGCATCATTTAAAAAAATTAAATGTAAATGAAAGGGCTGAATTTAAACTGACACATGCATTTCTAAATCGCATCCTTTTTTACCTAAGCCAACACAGAGAAAACCAGCAATAAAAATATTTGCTCAAAGCTCATCATAAACCACTTTAAAAAGCTCATCAAGTCAAGGTGACCATACAAGTTTCTTGGTTCCACCTGTCTGTTTTTGCTAGGTTTTGACTTTGAGTCAATAAAAGAAAAGCATTATACAGTGCTTACATGGGGCTGACCCAAGACACATGGATTTCCCAGCTAGGCTAATAATTTTTTGCATCCACTAATCATTCCTAAATAAATACTTCTTCAGCTGATTGTGGCAAGAAGTATGAGGACTTTTGTGGCAGTACCTGACATTTCCTATCCTTGCTGTCCATTATGGTAGCAATTAGACACATGTGGCTATTTAAATTTAAATTCAAGTTAATTCAAATTAAATTAAAATTTTAGTTATTTATTCACATTAGCCTCGTTTCAAGTGCTCAACAGACATATGTGGGTGGTGGCTACTGTATCGGACAGCACTGTTACAGAATCTTTCCATTACTGCAGAAAGTTCTTTTGGACAGCCCTTCTATGTCCAAGTAATTTAGGTTCCAAACATGTATGCCTCTCACAGCGTAACGAGAGCCTCATAGTTTGTCTACTGACAAGGCAGTTTAAAGGCAATCTATTATAGTCTAACTTTCACTCATTCAACAAATATTTATTGACCACCTGTTACCTATCCTGGGTTTGCTTTTGTATGGGCCACGTAGGTACCTGTGGCTTCAGATTTCAAACCCCTGAGATAGAAAATGGAACGACTTGTGGTGGTGTTTGAGGTGAGACTGTCAGTTGTCACTGGAGATCAGAAATGGGCTTAGGGGATGTGACCCAGGACACCAGAAGTGTCTGCTACAAATACTATGTAATTGTGAGTAGCAATTTTGCCTTTATTTTAACATTTGTTGTTATTATAATTTAAAATGTTTTTAGTACCCGATAGTAATGCCATCTAAGCATTTATCTGAATGTGGTGCAAATGATAGTGCTGAAAAACTGGGCCTGAAAAATCAATATCTTAGGAATGGATGTTAGATGTGTTAAAATAAGACTAAACACTCTAACACCTCAGGCTATTACTTTTGGAGAAAGAATGTTATGATATGTTAAAGTAATCTTGAGAAAATTTGAAGTGAAAATAGGCAACAATGGTGATAGATGCAGATGCTGTTAGAATTCATCTCTTCCTAATTTTCATATTTCTCTATGGGAAAATTATTCTGGAATTATGCAAGGCTTAAGGAACACAATAACTCTCTCGTGGGATGGCTCTGAACAATTTTTTCCATCTACGTATATTTCTAGTGAAGGCTCCTTATAGATTGGCACCCTAGGCAATTGCTCAGCTAGCCCACCCTGTTGGTCAGCTTCAGTCTGGTGGTAAAACATGGTGATAAAAAATATCGTAGTTGCCTCCATAATATCCATTTCACCCTCTTGCCTTAGGTGGAAGCCATGTGCCTGCATGGGATGAACTACTTCCCTAGCTCTAGAGGTGAGTTCGCATTAGTCTAGCTCTGGCTGTTACCAGTTCAGGCACAGGTTTGTTTCCCAGTTCTGAAATCACTGTGGTGCTTGACTTCCCTAGACACAGCAATTTTTTTCAGAGGTGGGGAAGCCCAGGCAGTGTGAAGCCTAAGAATTTGTTTTTATTATCAAAAGGAAGGGAAACCCCTCCTCCCTCTCATGAAAATGAGAAAGCATTTAGTTCTGGGAGCTGCTGGCAACTACCTTGCTACCATGAGGAAAGCCAGCCTAACGAAAAAGCCCGTGCAGGAAGGAGGGCGCAGCAAAGTGAACGGCAAAAAATGGGAAGCACTGGCCCTGCTTATATTATAAACCCTAAAGTTTGTTCTCTAGTCTCTAGTTATGAGCCAAGAGATTTCCTTATTCTTTAAATCAGTTTAAATTGTGTTTGTGCTACAGAAAACTTCTAACTTTTAACAGACACTTAGAAATAAATGTTTCTTTCCCTCCCTTCCACCAGTTGTGTCTTCAGAGCAATCAGGACTTAAAAATAGAAAGTTATACATGAAGCCCATAGAAGACTATGCTTTTTTTCATGACCTAAATGAAATGTTCTGGTCTTTTTCCACTCAAACTTTTGCTTTTGAATAACCTTATTATTTTATTATTAGTCCCTAATCACTGGCAATTTGCTCCTAAATGGATTTACATTGCTTATAAAGTGAAGCATCATCTACTACTCAGTTTATTACTGAATTCTGATTGCTTACATAAGTAAAAAACACTCTGCATGTAACAGTCTGGATATCGTTGACCTCAGATTGGTCAAATTCACTGTGGTTCCAACGGCGATCAGCAATGTGCACGTGCAGGGTTCTGATTATAATAATGCTCTGGTGCAATGAAGCAATGTTGTGTGTGTAGCTTCCTATCTTACAAAATACATGATTGCTTGCATTTATCCTGGTGATATATCTTAACATGTCTATTTCAACAGATTCTACAAATTATCTCCCAATAGAAATGGCTGAAAATATGAAGGCATTTCTATTTTATAGTTTACACAAAGACATTTGCCAATGATGGAGGACCCAACTTAAACTGGTTTAACAGAGAAGGGGAATTTATGGGCCCATGCAACTGAAAACTCCAGGGCCTTTAAATAGGGCTGGATTTGCAGTTCAAACGATTCTATCAGAGCTCAGCGTCTCTCTGTCTCCATCTCTGTTTGAGCTCTACTCTCAACTGATTGGATCTACCCTCAGGCTTAACACTGTGTCCTCCTGGCAGTCCCAAGTTCCTCACATCTCTTAGCTCACCAGAAGAAATAATTTTCTTCCCCCCAAAACTCAGAGAGTTTCCAGAATTTAAGGTTGTTGGTGCTGATTGGTCTGAACCACTTTAGTGACCAAGAGATAGAATACATTGGCTGATAAGAGTTCATATTCTCAACCTCTGTATTCAATGGAAGAGGTAGTTCACGGGAACCATATCCATACCTCTTGAAAATATGGAGAACCCTAAATACGTACATATTGTATATTCTTATCGCAAAAGAGAGTGGGAAATAAAATGACTGAGAACCATCAGAGAAAGTGAGGCCATATACCATTCTTGACTTTGGACTCCAGGGAAGTTAAGGTGGTCTAGCTGAAGCCTTGACCACCTACTCTGCCATTTCACTTTCAGAGTCCTAGGCAGTAACCCAGTTACCTTTTACCTTTTGGTGGGACTTCTTTGCCTTTTCCCTTCTGATCACTGATTTCTGAGTGAACTCAATTCTTATCAGACAAAGTTCATGGTCATAAAAGAACTGTTAAATCCATTGGCCATTTGCTTTTTTCTTTAAAGCCATTTGCATTAGCTTCACAGTGTGATTTGTGAATAGCAACAATGGTTAGGTGGAGAAGGAATATTCTCCTTGATACGTTCTGAGGTAGCTGGCTAATTTTAGTAACCAGAGAATAACTAACCTAAGAGAGCATTAAGAGTATATTGGAGCCATATCATGCATAAACTTTTTTTCTTCCCAGAATATGGTTGAACTGGTTCTGATAGATTTAGAGGCCTGAGGATGCATTTATCTTGCTATCTTGGCTGAGGATGATCTGTCTTCAGACCAGTGTCTTGAAGAGGGGTTGGTTTCATTTTCAAAGAGAGTAGTAGAAATGCAAGGGCATTTCCAAATCTGGAAAGTTAAAATTGCCCATTGAGAAATTTGCTGAGTTTCTAGTTTGGCAGATAACCAAACAATCTAAAAATAAGGACTACTTTAAATAAAACACCAAGATAAATCACCAAGAGAAAGTCCCATATCTCTTCTTGTCTGGCAGCCCAATTATACCATTTCCCCATTAAAGCTAACATGGTTGCATTTGCTCTTTTCACATAACTATATGAACCCATGTTTTAAAGTTGTGCAAAGAAATATATATCCTTCTTTTTGCCTGTTAAGAGCACATTTTGTAAAAATTTTTTTGCCAAAGAAGATATTAGAATAAATTCAAGGAATCCCAAAGAAGAAGCTGAAATGTGAAGCAACTGGGAGGTGTCAAGAAAAAAAGTAATGAACTTAGAGCAACACACTGGAGTTTAAATTTGGCCCAGCCATTACTGTTACCTTGACCAATTTATGTAAACTCTCTGAGCATCATTTTCTGAAGAAAACAGAGAACTAGTAAAAGAGGATCCAAAACAACATAGTAATTTGACCTGCCTTAGAACTCAAAGGAGTCTTAGGTGGCCTTTACATTCATTCTCTAAATACTTAAACCATTGCTAGGAGTGGATATTTACTCTGACATTATAACAATAATATTTTTGATTTATGTAAACTTTGCTCTCAAGGAACTTTCCTAAAAAAGGAGTAATTCTAAAATCTTCAATATGAAGGAATAAATGACACTATAACGACCAGTGTTTTATTATCATAATGTTATAATGGTAAGCATTAAGTCCTGAGAACTGGATATAAACCAAGTACCACTAAGATCATAGGTTCTTTGGTTTATATCCAGAAACTGATGAGCTTTCCATCCAGCCTTAACGTGAAGATATGAGGAAGAATGTCATGGGCTTAGGAGGGGAAAGCTTTCAAATGCCAAGTTGAGATGTTTTGCGTTCCAGGTTCCAAACTCTTTATTTTAAAGAAAGGCAGGGCTTTTTTAGCTCCATTCTATTGTTCTTGCCCCATCTAGTTCTTGACATTTTACATATCATACACAGGTATTCATATGAAAGAATATTTGATAAATATTATTTTTCCCATAGATAATTGTTTTTTACTTAGTCAAATTTGATCTAAGCCAATCTAAACTGTGAACACAAATCAAACAAAAAGAGAAAAACAAAACAAAACCTAAAAAATTTTCTTTTAAGCTAGTTTTCCTTTCATTTAAAAATTAAGAGCTGATTTTTTTAGAAAAATCCATGCCACTTTTTTGGATATTATGGTATCTTCTACTGATGAGCAGACTATAATAATGGTTTGTAAGCATTTTAGAGTGACTATAACCAATCATGGTTAATTTTGCAACTCTCCTTTCCTCCTTCTTTCCTTCTTTATTCTATACTTAAAGAAACACACATCATATACATAATATCATATAACGATATATTTTGTTTTTAAAGTTAATGCAACTTATATATCTTTATTGAGATGTAATTCACATATCATACCATTCACCCTTTAAAAATATACAAGTCAGTGTTTTTTTTTAATATATTCAGAGTTGTGCAACCATCACCACTAATTCCAGAACATTTTAATCGCATTTTATCACATTTTATCATGCTCGATTCATATATTTTGGACATTATTTAAATTTGCTTCCTATATAGTAAATAAGAAATAAGATTTTTCTTTAGTGAAACAACCTACCACTTTCCTAGTAACATTAAGAAATATTACCGCACCATAACCTTTTCACTTTATCAGCTATAGGCGTTATTGCTGATTGCCCATCTTGTCGGATGAGAACACTAGCGTCTCTGTCCTTCCACTTAGTTCTTCTTCACTCCTTCCCCTTCCTAACTTCTAACATCTATACTTTTTATTTGCATTTTCAAAGTTGATAATATTTATGGTCTCTATTGTAACCAAAATCTAGTCTTCCATCTGTAGCCTATAGGTTGAGTCTAAAAGTTGAAAAGCAATAAAATGTTATCATTATTTTGACTTTATAAAAAGTATGAATTGCTAAATTATACAATTATTAGTGCATTTTTCTCGTATAGCTTTTTTTCTAATGATGTTTCTGAAAGTCATTTTTTTCTGGCACTTTTCCTTTTTAATAGTCTTTATTATTTCCATACTCTACATAACATCAGAAATGCTGTTGAGGGCACCCTTTCTCTGAAGCCTCCCTCGCCCCCAACTAAGACTTTTCATCCATTGTATCCAATTTTAACTGCTTTCAAGTCACCCTGGGGCTTCCTTTCACTTTCTTGATGTACTGGAACACATCCTCCAGAAATTTTCTAAGAAATGGTGTGTGGAAGGTAGACTTTCTAAGTTGTCGATATCTGGAAAGGGGTTTAGTCTACAACACATTTGACAGTTTGTGTAGAAAAGTTCAGGTTCAAAATTCTTTTCCATTAGAATTATAAACATTTATTCTACTGTCTCAATACATATTGTCATTGATAAGCTGAATGCTATTCTGAGAATGCTATTTCTCAGAATGCTATTCTGAGAAACACTGCTTTGTAGATAAACCGTTCTGTTTTTAGGGAAAGTTTTAGAATCTCTTTATTTTTCATGTTTACAATTATTTATATGGATATAGGTCTTCTTTCATCCATTGTGCTGGCCAATTGGGGAATTCTTTAATATGGAGACTTACATCCTTCATCACTAGAAAATTTTCTTATTTATTGGAAAATATCTTTATTTCTGTTTTTTTTTCCTTTCTGTTCTTCCTTCCTAGAACTCCTATTAATTGTTGTTGGATCTCTTGTATCGATCTTATTCAATTTCTTTCGAGAATAACCCTGTATATTTTCTTGAAGATAGACACTAAAAATTCTTCAAGAGAGCTAGAGAAGTAAACTTTTCTGAAAATACACTTTAATTAATGCCTTTGTTTTTAGTCTTATGGCTCAATGTTGCTATTTGTTGTACCTGATATATGTGTGTCCTGTGCCTCTCTTCTATTCTTCAGATTGTTTTCCCCCTTATTTGTATTCCCTGCCCCATCCCCAATACTTAGATATTCACACATACACTCTCCTCTCTCTATTTTAAGACTGAGGCTTCTTCCTTCTTGCTTCATCAGTAAACACTTCTCTATTAGCTCTCAGTCTTACAGAAATTGGTCTAATCTATTGTTCATTGATGGAGCCCTTTCTCTTTGTTTTGGGGGTGTTTAAAATCATCCTTTTATATTCCATTTCTGCCATTTTAATAGCACCTCAAGAGGAAGGAGAAATAAATGTATGAGATTGTTTCACTGTACTGACCTTCTAACAAATCAAGATCTTCATTTAGAAATGGCCTGCATTTGCTCTGCCCAGATCCTTGTCATGCCTTATCATTAACTTAACTTCTTTTAAATCACCTGATTTTGCTCACATTATCCATCATGTTGACTCAGTTGCTCAGGTTTACCATTATTTTCTTGATACAGAGAAATTCTTTGATATTTTAGAAAACAGGTCTGGGAATGACCATATAGTGTTTAGGACTAATGATTTTCATGCCATGAATTATAACCCAAGTGCAGTAAGATTATTATTTTCTTTATTTCCTCTCAGAGAAGTGAAAGTGATGGAGTAAATAGCTGTGTGTTTGGGGTGGGGTCCAGGGAAGTGAGAAAGGAAGAGGAAGACCAAGTCATAATTTTCTTTAAGCATAGCATCTGCAAGGTCACTAAAGAGGGTGATAAACTGTTCTCCATCATCAGTAAAGATAGGAGGAAGAAATAGGCTTAAGTTGCAACATGAGAGGCGTAAGTTGTAAAATGAAAGCATTTCTAAAAAAAAATAAAAAAGAAAATAAAAACATTTCTGAGTGAGAAAATTCCTGTAGGAAAGCATGTACTTCCCTTTTCTTAAGTATCTTTAAGAAAAAGAGAGGGATTCATTTTAATTTCTATAAATATTTAAATGTGATCCGAATTAGAAGCAGAAGGATAGACTAGAAAACTTATCTAGCTCTTTCTCCTGCTAGATGAAAAATAACAACAATAGTAATAATAGCTATCATTTATCGAGTGCTTACAATGTGCCAGCTTTTGGGCTAAGTAGTTTACATACCAATTTCATTTAATTTATACAACAAGCCTCTGAGGTAAGAAATATTAGCACTTTTACTTCCTGGATGAAGAAATCCATCGTCCCGGATTCCTAAAGTAACACAGATTCAGATTTTTGTCTGTTTGACCACAAAATTTATGTTTGGAATTGCCACATTAATATACTTTGTCTAGGATGCCATGATTTACATTTTCAAAATCAATGCCTTTACTTAAGACCACTATGTCTTCACTGTTCTAAATGATATTTATAATTGCAGTTGTTTTCAGGCAATTTGTTCTTTGTTCCACATTTTATCATCCAGTCAGAGTGAGGTGATGTATCTATTTCTAGAACTTGAACTAGTTTTTCAATGTTATAAAAATACGTCATCTCCAAGCTGCCTTTCAAAGTCAGATCACTTTTCACTATCTACACAGAAGGCCCTTAAAACTCCTTATCCAGTGTGGAGCTTGGCTACTGCCCTGAATGGACTGGTTCAGGAAATGGCTTCCTCACTTAACCCAACGACAGCCTGTCAACTCTGAACAGTCTTGTGGGGTGCCGGCAGGTCTCTAACCAGAGCAAGTGAGCATTTCTTCCACATTAGGATACTCTTCATATTCATCTTTTAAAATTGTGGCAGTTTCACGTAGGGTAAAAAATTACTGGTTAAAGAAAAACCTTTATCCCACAAAAATTTCAGATGGAATCTATTTTATTCTACAAGCCTCAGCTGTATGTTTATTTTTGTTCTTGTTGGCTTTATCATTCATTAAAGAATTGTTTGCCCTTTTCCTCTTTATATATCTGGGTAAATTGAAAGATGTATACTTATTTTAAACCCACTTAAAAGGCACAAGAACAATAGGAAGAGAGAAAGAAAGAAAGAAAGAAAGAAAGAAAGAAAGAAAGAAAGAAAGAAAGAAAGAAAGAAAGGAAGGAAGGAAGGAAGGAAGGAAGGAAGGAAGGAAGGAAGGAAGGAAGGAAGGAAGGAAGAAAGAAAGAGAGAGAGAGAGAAAGAAAGAAAGAAAGAAAGAAAGAAAGAAAGAAAGAAAGAAAGAAAGAAAGAAAGAAAGAAAGAAAGAAAGAAAGAAAGAGAAAGAAAGAGAAAGAAAGAGAAAGAAAGAGAAAGAAAGATAGAAAGAAAGAAAAAGAAAAGTTTTTTTTTCCCTTGTCATGAAAGCAAAGAGAAATCTCGTTGCAGGAGATCCCTGTTATAGCACACAGCTATACCTAAGTGAAATAATGACAACTGAAACAATCACACAGTTGTAGTCAGCCTACAGGTGATTGTTTTTACAAAGGAATTCTACAGTCCTTTCAAGCTCTTACACCTGTTTTTTTCCCTTAGTATTTATCCTGGGGGTGACCAAGTAGGTAGCAACCCCCTAGTTGTGGCTGGCTGGTATGCCACTTCCCACTGCTCCCCCTGGTAGTTCCTTTCCTTCCCTCCTTCTGAAATTGGTGGTAGAGGCAACAGAAGTAACTGTTCAAGTCTTGTCTATGAATCTCCCTTTCTCTTCGCCTTTCCATCCAGTTATTGACCACACCCTTCATCCAAGAATAGCTGGGTAAACACATTTCTCTTTGCTGCATGTCACTATAAAGAACACAACACTGATAGGTCCTTTGATGTCATTGTCACATTCTGGACTTTAGCTTCTTAGGTTGCTCTGCACCAGAAAACAGGATGAAGCTGACAGGTTCCTATGTAAGCTAAAGAGGGCATTCTCGCCCAACTTGTATCATCTTTTAAACAACTTTTCTTTACAAATTAATTTTTCTTCCCTTAACTAGAGGCTTTTTTGAGAAATCTCTATATTTATACCATCATTTCCACTAACCTCAGCAATGACAAATTTTTCCAATGTTGGGCCAGTAGGAGAAAGAGAAAGTAACCCTGCATAGATAGAATGTAAAGTGCCATAACTGAACTTCGGAAAATGTACAGAAGCCTAGAAAGTTTATTGATTCAGATTCAAAACAGCAGATATCAAAACATTATAAAATGACAGTAATTTAGCAAATGTACTATATAAAAAAGAGACAAATTTATGTAATTGAAATACATAAAACCAACATGTATAACCAGCATGCATAAAATTTTAATAAATTATATTGGAAGGCATGACAAATCAACCAGAAAAGGTAAGATTATTAAATAGTCTGGGGAGACATAGGTTGATAGAAAAAAATCAATTTAGATTTTTACTTCATACCATACATGAAAATTTATTCCAGATGGACTAAGTATAAACTATTAATAATTAGAAAGTATAAGTGACTGATCTCTGGAAGGGGGTGTATTCTCTTGGGATTAGAGCAAAGACAAAAGTTACAAAGTAATTTATCATCATTTGACTAGATGACAATGTAGAACTTCTGTGCATCCAAAAAAAAAAAAACAATTATAAAGGGCTAATATATTTTATAGATAAAGAACTTATACAAACAGACAAAAAAAAAAACACTAAGACCCCAAGAGGAAAATGGGCAAAGAATATGAATAGTCAATTTGCAAAAGAGGAACTTTCAGAGCCTAATAAAGACAAAGAAATATTCAATTGCAGCTGTAATCAAATAAATGCAACTAAAATAATGAAATATATCTTTTTTCTCCGATCGAATTAGCAAAGTTTCTGACTGGTTGGGTCCTCTGGGAAGCAAATGTAGAGGTGGAATTAGGAATACGAAGGTTATTTTGGAGTAAATCCTCTGAAAGATAAAAGAGGAAGGAAGCAGGGTTTGACATTTGTGTAGTATGACTATTCTATTATACTACATGATAATCTATCAAGAAAAATAGAGAGGTAATTACTACTAATAATACTCAAATATAAACCTATTTAACCCCACAAAAACTCTCTTAGGCATGTACTTTTTTTGATCCTTAGAGATGAAGAAACAAATTCATAGGGAGGATAAGTAAAATGCCCAAGGCAATGTTGGAACTTGAACCCAGGTAATCTGGTGCCAGAGTCTTTGGTCTTCAGTTTTATATTACATTGCCTCTTAGGTATAGTGTATAATATTAAGCAGTTTTTAAAATGTTGTTAAGAAAGAATTTTAATCATGTGGAAAAATGCTTATGATATAAAATTAATTGGAAAGAGCAGAATTCAAAATTATCTAATAATGTAACTCAGTTAACTATGATATGCACAACTAATGGGTGAAAATAGAGTAAATTATTAATAGTAACTACTGAGTGGGAGGTGAGGTGTGGGGTAACCAACTCATCCTGGTTTGCCCTGGACTTTCCTGGTTTGTACTATGTTCTGGGAAATTACTCAGTTATTGGAAAGCTGGGGTTATTGGTTAACCTTAGTGATTTTAATTACTTTTTTATATAACTTAAGTTTCCTCTCACACATTTTCTAAAATGAACATCTAATAACTAGGTAATCAGGGGGGAAAAACAAAACAATAAATTTTGGGAGAAGCAGCAGCAGCATGTTAGCTATATTCTGGTGGAGAAGAGCTCAGGAATAAAGAAACAGCCAGTGTAATGACCCAGATCAAAGGGATTGAATAAGTAGCAGGAAATTTTTGTTCATTTTTTCATTCATTCAACCCAATGCTAGGCCCTGACAATACAGAAATGAAGATGGTGACAAGTCACTTGTTCTCAGGAGTTTACACTCTAGTAGGCTCAATCATTCAATAAATAATTACAATACTTACACATTATGATGAATGCTATGCAGGAGAGAACTAGGGTGATATAACAGAGAGTAATGGGGTGGGAATACTCTAGAGAGGAGGGTTAGGGAAGGCCTCTGTGCACTGGTGACATTTGATTTTGATCTGAATGAGAAGTGGCATTATAAACATTATTAATGCAGATTTAAAAGTGAACCATAGGGAAAGAAAAAAATTCTAGCAATTCATTTCTTCCCAGACCTGGAGATAAGGCACTCATCATTGGATATAAGACACTCATCCCTGGAGACAAAATTCCTTGGTGCCATGTTCCCAATTCACATGAATGATAACAGAGTCTGTTCACATTTTTGGAGTCTGTGAGAAACTGGGCAAATTTGCAACAGTGGAGTTTTTTTTTTGTTGTTTTTGTTTTTTTAATTTTGGGGAACTTATTTTGCCTCATATGAAACATAGCACATAATACATTTTTAAATTGTTTTTATTTTGATTTTTTTCAGTATGCTTTTTTATTTTTTATTATTTTTTAAATTTTTAATTAAGTTTATTGGGGTAACATTGGTTAATACAATTATATAATTTTCAGGTGTACATTATCATTTGACATCTGTATATTCTATTATGTGTTTACCACTCAAAGTCCAGTTTCCTTCAGCTACCATATATTTGATCCCCTTTACCCACTTCACCCTTCCCCTCCTCCCTATTTTGACCCCCTTTACCCTGTCTACTTCCCCTCTCCTTCCTCACCCCACTAGTAACCACTAGTCTATAGTCCATGTCCATAAGTCTGTTTGTTTGTCCTGCTCATTTGTTGCTTTTAGGTTTATATACCACATTGAGTGATATCATGTTATTTTCAACTTTTTCTGTCTGGCTTATTTCACTTAGCATGATTATCTTGAGGTCCATCCAGATTGTCGCAAATGGCAGTATTTCATCTCTTCTTATTCCATTGTATACATGTACCACAGTTTCTTTAGCCAGTCATCTATTGTAGGACGTTTCAGTTACTTCCATGTCCTGGCCACTGTGAATAATGCTGCTATGAACACCGGTGTGCAAATATCTTTTCGGATATGGGTTTTCAAGTCTTTGGGGTAAATACCTAGTAGAGGGATTGCTGGATCATATGGAAGATCAATTCTTAGTTCTTTTAAGGAACCTCCATACTGTTTTCCATAGTGGCTGTACCAATTTGCAGTCCCACCAGCAGTGTATAAGGATTCCTTTGTCTCTGCATCCTCTCCAACATTTGTTATTACTTGTCCTGTTGATTATAGGTGTTCTACCAGGTGTGAGATGGTATTTCATTGTGGTTTTGATTTGCATTTCCCTAATAGTTAGCGATGTTGAGTATCTTTTCATATATTTGTTGGCCATTTGTATGTCCTCTAAGGAGAAGTGTCTGTTCAGGTCCTCTTCTCATTTTTTGATTGGAGCGTTTTTTTTTTGTTGTTGTTGTTATTGAGTCATGCGAGTTCTTTGTATATTTTGGTTTTTAGGCCCCTGTTGGAGGTGTTGTTTGCAAATATATTTTCCCATTTGGATGGCTCTCTCTTTACCTTCTTGACGATTTCTTTTGCTGAGCAGAAGCTTTTTAGTTTGATGTAGTTTCATTTATTTATTTTAGCTTTTACTTCCCTTGTCTTTGAGGTCAAATTAATAAAATCCTCTTTAAATCCAAGGCCTTTGAATTAAGTTCCTATGTTTTCTTCTATGCATTTTATTGTTTCAGGTCTTATATTCAGGTCCTTAATCCATTTTGAGTTAATTTTGGTGTGTGGTGATAAACAACAGTCTAGTTTCATTCTTTTGCAGGTGGTCTTCCAGTTTTCCCAGAACCATTTATTGAAGAAGCTTTCCTTTCTCCATTGTATGTCTTTGGCTTCTTTGTCGAAAATTATTTGCCCAAATAATATGGGTTTACTTCTGGACTCTCAAGTCTGTTCCACTGGTCTGTGTGTCTGTTTTGCTGCTAATACCATGCTGTTTTGATTACTGTCACTTTGTAGTATAATTTGAAGTTGAGCAGAGTGATGCCTCCATTCTCATTCTTTTTTCTCAGGATGGCTTTGGCAGTTTGAGATCTTTTGTGCTTCCATACAAATCTGATGATTTTTTGTTCTATTTCTTTTAAAAATGCTGATGAGATTTTGACGGGGATTGCATTAAATCTGTGTAATGCTTTAGGTAATATGGTCATTTTAATTATGTTGATTAATCCGATCCAAGAACATGAAATATCTTTCAATTTCTTTGTATCTTCTTCGATTTCTTTGAATAGAGTCTTGTAGTTTTCATTATATAGGTCCTTCATTTGTTTTATTAAATTTATTTCTAGGTATTTTATTCTTTTTGTTGCAATTGCAAAAGAAATTATTTTTCCACTTCTTTTTCTTACTTTTCATTATTAGAGTATAGGAACGCTATGGATTTTTGAATATTGATTTTGTATCTAGAGACTTTACTGTATTTGCTTATTGTTTTTAATAGTGTTCTTGTAGAATCTTTAGGGTTTTCTATATAGAGAATCATGCCATCTGCAAATAGTGACAATTTGACTTCTTTGTTTCCTATTTGGATGCCTTTTATATCTTTCTTTTGTCTGATTGCACTCGCTAGGTGAATAAGAGTGGTGATAGTGGACAACCTTGCTTTGTTCCTGATCTTAGAGGGAAGGTTTTTAGTTTTTCATCATTAAGTATAATGTTGGCTGAGGATTTGTCATAGATGGCCTTTATTATGTTAAGGTCTTGCCTTTTATACCAATTTTGTTAAGTGTTTTGGTCATAAATGGATGTTGTATCTTGTCAAAGACTTTTTCTGCATCTATTGATATGATCATATGATTCTTATTTTTTAATTTGTTTATGTGGTGTATCACATTAATAGATTTGCATATGTTGAACCATCCCCATGTCCCTGGAATGAAGCCCACTTGATCGTGGTGTATAATCTTTTTAATATGTTGCTGTATTCGGTTTGCTAGTTTCTTATTTAGGATTTTTGCATCTGTGTTCATGAGAGATATCGATCTGTAGTTTTCTTTTTTTGTGTTATCCTTACCAGGTTTTGGTATCAGAGTAATATTGGCCTCATAAAATGAGTTGGGAAGTATTGCCTCCTCTTCAAATTTTTGGAACAGTTTGAGGAGAAGAGGTATTAAATCTTTGAATGTTAAGTAGAATTCACTGGTGAAGCCATCTTGTCCTGGACTTTTACTTTTTGGTAAGTTTTTGATGATTGTTTCAATTTCCATACTGCTGATTGGTCTATTTAGATTTTCCATTTCTTCCTGATTCAGTTTAGGAAGGTTGTATTTTTCTAAGTACTGGTCCATTTCTTCTAGGTTATTAAATTTGATGTTATATAATTTTTATAGTATTCTTGTATGATCCTTTGTATTTCTGCAAAGTCAGTTGTAATTTCCCCTCTTTCATCCCTGATTTTGTTTATTTGTGTCCTTTCTCTTTTTTCTTTAGTAAGTCTAGCCAGGGGTTTGTCAATTTTATTAACCTTCCCAAAGAACCAGCTCTTCATTGCATTTATTTTTTTCTGCTGTTTTTTTTTCAATTTTATTTATTTCTGCTCTAATTTGATTATTTGAGATAGGCTTGCAATGATATGAACTTTCCTCTTATGACTGCTTCCGCCATGTCCTGAAAGTTTTAATATGTTGTGCTATCATTATCATTTGTTTCTACATATCTCTTGATCTCTCTTTTTATTTCTTCTCTGACCCAGTTATTCTTCAGTAGCATTTTGTTTAAACTCCATGTATTTGTGGTTCTTCCTGATTTCTTTCTGCAGTTAGTCTCTAGTTTCAAAGCATTATGATCAGAGAATATGATTGGTATGATTTCAACTCTCTTATATTTGTTGAGGCCAGTTCTGTGTCCCAGTATGTGGTCAATTCTTGAGAATGTTCCATGTACACTAGAGAAGAATGTATAAGCAACTTTTTTGAGATGGAAGGCTCTGTAAATGTCAATTATGGCTAGTTGGTCTAATGTGTCATTTAAGGATGTCATTTCCTTATTTTCTGTTTGGATGATCTGTCCATATCCGACAGTGGGGTATTTAGGTCCCCTAATATGATAGTGTTTTGGTCTGTTTCTCTCTTTAATTCTGTTAGTAATTGCTTTACATATTTCGGGACTCCCTGATTGGAAGCATAGGTATTAATAAGTGTTATATCTTCTTGGTGCATGATTCCCTTTATCATTATGAAGTGTCTCTCGGTATCTTTCTTTACCTTTTTTATTTTAAAGTATATTTTGTCTGATATTAGTACTGCTACTTCTGCTTTTCTCTGAATGCCATTTGCTTGAAATATTTGCCACCCTTTCACTTTGAGTCTATATTTGTCTTTGGAGCTGAGATGTGTCTCTCCTGAAGGCAGCATGTGCTTGGGTTTTGTTTTTTGATACATTTTGCAACTCTGTGCCTTTTTATTAGTGAGTTCAATCCATTTACATTTAGGGCGATTATTGAAATATGAGATCTTATTGCCATTTTATCTTTTGCTTTCTGGTAGCTCGGTGTTTTCATTGCTTCCTTGTCCTTGTGCTTCTGTTTTCTTTATTTTGGTTGGCTTTTGTGGGTTTTACCTCTTGTCCTTCTTGTTTTATGTTACATAAAATGGTTCTGAATCTTTGGCGTGTGGTTACCATTATGAATATGTAAAGGATAGTTATACACACACACACACATACACACATACAGTTGTCCATTTTCTTCTGTGTGTGCCTTTTCTCCATTTCCCTTTGTGAATTTGGATCTTTGAATCTTCCCCTTTTCAGTCATTGTTATCTCAATTTGTTCCTATGTATCCTGAACGTTCATTACTATCTTGTTATAACAATTCTCTTCTTATTGTTTAAGCTTATAATGCCCTGTTCTTAGCAAGGGTTGCACTCCTTTGCTTCTATTGGCCTGATAGTCACTTTACTCCCAATTATGTGTTTTTTTTTTTTTGTCATTTTGTTTTAGATGACCTGACTTCTTTCAGTATTTCCTATAGTGCAGGCCTTATAGTGGAGAATTCCCTCAATTTTTGTAAGCCTTGAAAGGTCTTTATTTCTCCTTCATATTTAAAGGAGAGCTTAGCTGGATACATTATTCTTGGCTGGTAGTTCCTTTCACTTAATAGTTTAAATATTTGATTCCGTTCCTTTCCGGCTTGTACGGTTTGTGCTGACAAGTCCGAGGATAATCTAATGAGTTTACCTTAATAAATTACCATTTTTTTTCCTCCTTGGCTACCTTGAGAATTCTATCATTTTCATTGATTTTTGATAATTTTAATACAATGTGTCTTGGTGAAGCCCTTTTAGGGTTGAGATAAGTGGGTGTTCTGTTGACTTCTTGAATTCCAAGCTCCAGCTCATTCCTTAGATTTGAGAAATTCTTGTCAACTATTTGTCTGAAAATGCTTTCTAATCCCTGTTCCTTTTCCTTGCCCTCGATAATGTCCATTATTCTTATGTTTCCTCTCCTGATGATATCAGCTAGTTCATGAATTTCTCTTTCATTATTTTTCATTCTTTGGTTTCTCTCTTCTTCCTTCTGATTTATTTCTAGATTTCTGTTTTCAATATCACTGATCCTTTCCTCCATTTGGTCAACTCTGTTTCCCAAGCATGCTACTTCATTTTTCAACTCTTGCAGTGTGTTCTTCATCTGCAGAAGTTCTTTTTGGTTCTTTTTGAGGGTTTCGATCTTCTTATTTTGCTCATCTAGTTGTTTTTTCAATTCCTGAAATTGTTGATTTGAGTTGTTTTGGATCTCACTGAGTTTTTCTAGAAGTACCATCCTGAATTCTCTGTCATTTAAGTTGCATATTCCTATGTCTATAAACTTATTTTCTGGAGATTTTTTTTCTTTCTTTCTGAGATGCCTTGCTACCTTGGTTGTTCATGGTGTTTAATGGACTATTTCTCAGCCTATGCATTAATGGAAGTGTATTCTGCTGTTTTTCCAGAAAGGAGATTTATTATATATATAAAGGTCTCTCTTTAGCCTGTTGCAAAGAAGTCGCTTTTCTTTTGGTTTCCAGTAGGTGGCGTCTAAGCCTCTTGGATCCCTTCTTTATATAAAGTCTTAATAACGCTTTTTAAATTTTCTTGTAGATGCTTAATCACCCTCTCTACCCTCAGTTTTAGTCCCTGTCAGTGTCAACAACAGTCTCAGCAGCGTTTGTTCAAATTCCCCTGGGGCTCTACGGTGTTAAGTCTCTGAGGGTATGGAGGGAGGGGCCCTCTGGATTGGGGGTTGGGGATTGGGGGCTGAGGCTCAGCCTCAGTTTTGCAACTGTGGATGGCAAAAAATCAACTGTTGTTCCTTTGTGGTCCCGTCCTACTTCTCTGCTTTCTGCCCTGATGACTGGGCCCTGGAGCTTTCCCAGGCATGGCTGTTCGGCAAACTCGGTGCCAGAACTCACTGTTCCTTCTCCCCTGCCCCTCCTCCTGCAGGGAGCTCCAGAGGCTGTGAGAAGCAGCTTCTTTTTTACTTCTGGTCCATTGCCTGACATCTGTGGTTCTGACCTGTGGTAGTTCTTATGCGCAGATCCCACACTCAGACGTGCTGGTGTGCACCTTGGGTGTTTTTTGTTGAGTTTTAGATGTTCAGCTTTTTGTTGTTTCAAGGGGGGAGATCTGGGGACATCTCTCACTCCACCATGTTTCCAAAGTCCAAAAGTGGAGATTTTTAAAGAGAAAAGTTCATGAAATATCAGTTTTCAGAGACTTTTTTCTAAATATATTCTGAAGCAGTAATAAAACACCTTGAATCTATAATTATTCACTAAAATAAGGGTTTTGAAAAACTAGACTTTTGCCTGTGTTTGAATGATCTCATTTTAGCATGATGCTAGTTAGAAGTAATACAAATCTTGAATGACTAAAAAATAGCTAAAAGAAATTGCAATCTCCTTTCCTTCATTTAGCAAATATACAACCCCTTAAAATGAAGACTGTGAATGCAGTTTACAGAGGAGAGAAATAAAACACTTCAATCTTGCCAAAGTCAACAGACCTTTTTCGGAATCATCAGAAGCAATGTCTTTAGCAAAACTCTTCTTAAATAGTGAGAGCCTCTTTTGTAGAGAGTGACAATGAGTTCACAGAACTCCTTCCTTCTCATCAAGGTAGCTGACAATTAGCAGAAGAAATTAATCAATAAAAACAAAGAAGGGTCACACTGGAGAAGGAAAGGAGATGCTAAGAACAAGAGGGTTTTTTGTTTTGTTTTTAGATTAGAAGAAGATGATATATTTCTAAGGTCAAGGGTGGTAATAAATTAGGACCAGAGTGTTAGTGATATATTTTAGATTACAGTGCTTATAACAGAACTAGTTCTAAAAGGACTGTAGTGTTTGTTCCTCCACATTCTTCTTTCATTTCTACCCCTTTCTTTCTGAAAATTCTCCTTAGAAAAAGTTGTTAAAATGCTTATTAAAAAATTTTTATGCTTTAAGCTGATTGTGAGTTTGGGCTTTAAGAAAGGAAATAAGCAGAATGGAGTTTTTAAATCCTCAGAAAGATTTCTATGGAAGAGATGCTCTTTGGGGTAGCAGTTCAGGCTAGATATCAGTGTCTGTTGGTAGGCTTATCGTAACTGAGAACACTGAACTTTTCTTAAAAAAAAATTCCTTAGCTGGAATGAATAATTGAAAACGCTGAGCCATTAGAACTTCAAAGATTAATTTCTCCATTTATGGCGCAAGGTGATAGAGAGAAACAATTAGGCTAAAGAAGAATAATCAAGCTAACCCAACTGGGGCATTTCATCTGATATTCAAAGTTGCTGGGCCAAGACTTTGATCTCCTTCAGTTTTGTTTGAGGGAGTTTTAGGTCATTTAAAACTGCAGAAGTTTTCTGTTTTTGTAACTCAGAACTGTGTTCTGATATATGGTTTTCTTTTAATCCCTTCAGGTAATTGGATACAAAGTGCTATTTCTGGGCACTGTAAGCTGCAGGATGGTTATTTAATGACCAACATCAGATATTCCCAAAAAGCTTTGACTATATTTTTAATGTGCTTACTTGATAGCCATGAGTCCATTCAGTTATATTAAACTTGGAGACAGAGCATTTTACTTTGCTAAAGAAAGAACAATGATGCAACAGGAAGTCAGATGACAAAGATAAGACACCCCTGTTCCAAGATAAACCAAACACGGCAGAACCATTATAACTTGGAACTGAATAACAGTTGGGGATGACGTAGATTTAATTAAAAATTGTTTTTAGTAGACAATTATCCCAGTGACAGGTATATTCTCTAGCTTTATAGCTAAGATTAAAGAGGTTATCTTATTATAATACTAGGCAGATTATATTTTCTTTGTCAGTGAAATTTTCATACTGCATAAGTCTAATTTATAAAATGTCTTCATGAATGCTTATCAGGATTATGTAGAGACTTTCTATTTCAGAGACTGTAAATCAGATCATCATAGCCATTCTTGCCATTAATATTATTGGCAAAATCAGTACTATGATAGTAAGAGTTATATATTATATAGAGTTTCTGCTTATATTTATTTAGTTACTGTTATGTCTGAGGCACTGTTTTTGGCCTATTTAAAACATCATCTCTATTCCTTATAGCAGCCCCAAAAAGTAAATAAGTACTATTAGTCTCATTTAATACTTGTGGAAACAGGATTTAAGTAACTTGTACAAGGGTTACCAATGATTAAGTGGTAGATTCAATACTCTGATAGGAGATTTTTGACTCCAAAAAACCCCCAATTCCATCACAATCACCATTTCTCTAATTTTTATACTGCTTTTCCTTCAGAATTAATAGATAGAGTGGTTTTACTTGACAATGTCACTTATTCAGAAGCAAATGTCCTTCTTTCTTTGCAGCAGATTGAATCTACTGAATATTCACAAATTCTTCAGTGCCATGCTGTCTAACTGGTTGGAGTACAAGAAGAGGCAAATCATGGCAGAGAACTACAAAGCATCTTCATTATCATGGAAAACAAATCAAGCACATATATCACCTTTACTCTAGTACTTGGGACTCTAATGGGATTAGTTACATACACGAGTGCCATTTAAATTTTTTACATCGTGGTTTGCAGAAGAACTGTTAACATGCACTAATGATCTGGGTAAGTTACAACAATAGCTAACTCTGACTGAGTCCTTTGCATGACTGAGGTACTTTTCATAGATTATCTTATCAGTCAACACATCAACCCTATGAATTCAGTACTATTGTCATTTCATCCTCATGTTAAACATAAGGTTAAGATTCATATATTAGTGGAACAGAGATTAGAATACGTGACCCCTGATATCAAGGTACAGTAATTGTTTATATGATATTTGGTAATTCTTCAGATTAGGGGTTTCTAGTGTTCTGACGCTGTGATGTATTGTACTTCTCGAACATCCAAAGTAATTTGTAATTAAAATAGACAAAATATCGAAATTTACAACTAGTTTACCTTTTTTGTAAACTAGAAAACATTAAAAAATTTCTCATATATATCAACTTCCTCTACTGTTTACATTCAAATATATTTTCTTTTCTATGAGAGGAATGTTTTTAATAGCAGCCAAAATTCAGAAAACTAAATATAACCTTGTTTGTTATCCATTGTGCTGTTTTATCTGCTTCCTATCTTGGTTCTTTGAAAGCTGTCTAGAGACTTTCTGCCACCTGAAGGGCCTGACACAATTTGTCATTACATGTAGCAAGTGCAGCAAGTTCTTGCTAAAAGCATGGGAGTAAGGAACAGTGTGGTTAAAAGCACAGATTGCAGGGCTAAAGCCAGCCTTCCAGCACTTACCAGATCTCTAATATCAGGCAGTTATTTGCCCTCCTCGAGCCTCGGTTTCCTCATTAAAGAAATGGGGGTGGTAGTAATACCTAACTCATAGGGTTGTTGTGAAGATTAAATAAGATAATGTAAGTAGAAGTGTTGAGCACAGTATCTGGCTTATGGTAAATGCTCTATAATGTTAGCTGATATTACCTACTATTCTGTTTTTTTTTTTTATTAGCAGGAGAAAAATGAATTAAAGTTTAGTAACATGTATAACTCCTATACACTTGAGAGAGATCTGGGAAAACTGAGTAATCCCTTATCTGCTATTCTAAAAGGGCTCTTTTCCCTCAGACCCAGTAAAGTCTAGTTAGAACATAACAACACAAAGTAAGAGGCTATAGCTTTGACTTCGGGGTAAGCTAAGGAAGGCTGGAACACAGCATTATAAATGGATATATAATATTTGATTTATTTATTAGTAGTGCCATATATTATGAGGGAAGAAGGGAAAAGATAGTCAATAAGTAACTGGGAAGCCTAATAAGATATGTACTTTTTGCCATCTAGCCTTGTGACCTAGTAAAAAAATTTTTTTAAGTCTTGTTAATAGCAACATTGCACCCAAGATGATGAATAATTTGTATGTGGAGAGGTCTTTAATCATTCCTTGATAGTTAATTTTTTAAAAAACCTAATCATTAACATAATGGAAATTACTGCATTTTGAATTTTATGGAATTTATTTATTTTTATAAAAGACTTAAAAACTGCTTATGTCTGCACAGACAATTAAGAAAAAAGCCCACATAGCAGACTGACTTGGTGTTAGTAGCTAACTCTGACTGAGTCCTTTGCAGTTGAAGGATGTGAGTAGGTTGTAGGCTGCACAATTAAAAGCATCAGGACTAGGGCAATGTTCTAATTCAAGTGGGCCATCCATAAAGATATTGTTAGACATCGCTGGCTGTGATGTGGCAGTCAGCACTATTGCTCTCACTCATTTTCTTGATAGAATGTTATGTAATATGATAATACATTGCTAGGCTATTTAGATAAGCTCTATCTTCAACAAGTGCCACACAGGTTTCCTATCTTCAATAATATTCCACTAGTTTTTAAATTTTTTTTCACTCAGGGTCATATACCTAATACTTGCTATGGAAAGCAGAAAAGATTTCTTGCTTGAGAGATGAAGACTAGAGTTTCTATATACAGTCTTATCTTTCCAATCTCTTTTGTACCTATCTCTCTGCTACCGGAGCATCTAGCACAACCTTTCTTGTCTGATGTCTTGACTGTCTCTTATTGCTTGTAGTTAGGTATTCCTTCCAGCAGGAGGAGTGCAATGATTAAGCTGGCATCAGGCTTCCTTCTTTGACTTGTTAAACACTAAAAGGAGTTTAACGACAATAAAAAGATGTTAGAAAAAAAATGGGAAAAGCAATTTTGCATTTATTGATATTAATCTTATTAAGCAAATGAATGAAATGGAAAGGTCTATTACACAAATTCCATTTCTAATGAGAAAGGTAGTGTGATGAAGTAAAAGAAACACACACATGAACAAGTACAAAACAAAAACTAAATTTAGAGAAATATGAGTTCTGGACATAATTTTGCCAACCATAAGCTAGAAATTTTGGGGTTATTGAACTTTCCTAGAACACAATTTTATTATGAGTAAAATTAGAGTATTGGGATAAATGTTACAAAAGGCCTCTTAAGACTATCATTTGGTGTTCTAAAATAAAAGCCAAGACAATTTTCCAAGAGATGATCATGCACCTATCACAGTGAATCAATATTATAGGTTTAAAAAAATGATCTACCCAAAGAATTTAAAAATAAATACAAGTGAAATAAATAAAGGTGTTATAGACCAGAGAAAGGCAAGAGTGGAGTCTAAGTGATTATAAAAATCTAGATAACTAAATGAAGTAATTTAGCAAGACAATCAAGCAAAAAAATCAAATCCCCCAAAATTATTAATAAAACTTTGAAATCTTCTTGGAAATTTTATTTATATTACTTTATAACACTGGACATTTTTCTTTATAAAAGATAACATAGACTTACATTCCTGAACTTGGTGGAGTAACTGATACCAGAGTTTTTTCCTACTGCAAATAGCTAAAAATCTCAATAAACTACATGAAACAGCTGTTGCTAGGTATTGACCAGTAGGCAGTGCAAATATGTGATCCCTGAGAGAAGGGAAACAAACAAGCTGAGCCCCCAAATAATCACCCTTAGTTTCACTTGAGAGCATTTTCTGGACCATGATGTGAGGAGGAAGAACCCAAGCAGACTTTCATGGTGCTCTCACTAAATTGAAGGGATAGAGTTTCAAATTTGGAGGATGCTGAAGTGGCTGGGACTTGTGGGACAGAATAGTGGAGTAAGAGGGTTATCTAACGAAAAACTCCAACCATATGAATAGGGGCTCCATGAATTAGTCGCTGAACTGATGTATCTGTGAAACCCTCATGAGTTCAAGTAAAGAACAAGAAAGATGGTGTAAATGAAAACTTTTCCAGAGTTAACACTAGAGAGAGACATTTGAGTTCTTATTAGCTAGAATGGAGAGACTTGTTGAATCCCCGGACATTCGTAGAGAATCCAGGGGACCATGCATTAGTATAATGGCTAAGCTAGCCCTAGAATAAAGGTTACTCTAGACCTATTCTAACAGATTTAAAGATAAGCCTCAAAGTGATCTAACTGATCTTCAGGTAACATAATTTGAAGTAACCTAAGTAAGTTAATGAAATGACACAACAAATTTCAACACTGGACAAAATTATTAGATAATTAACAATGTCATATTCAGTGTCCAAAATTTAACCAAAGCAATTATACATACAAAGAAGCAGTGAAATGTGACCTATAACCAGAATAAAAATCAGTCAATAGCAACAGGACTAGAAATTATAGAATTAATGGATATCATCAATACATTTAAGGATTTAAAGGAAAACATGAAACCAATTAAGAAGAAAGTAAAAAATGTATATATATATATTTTATTCAATATATAAAGATTGAATGAACAGTTGGAGCTTAAAAACGCAAGATCTAAAAAAAAAATCACTGGATAGGATTACCAGTAAATGAGAAATAGGGGGAAAGTATTAAGAGAAAGTTTTAGCAGTAGAAACTAGTCAAAATACAGTACGGAGAATAAAAAGATGCAAAAAATTAACAACGCTTTGTTTAAAAAGGTAATACAAGAAGCCTAACAAATACCTAATTTTATTTCCAGAAGTAGGAGAAGAGGGGAAAAAATATTTCAAGAAATAATGTTCAAAAATTTCCTACATTTGAAGTAAACTAGAAATTCACGCACTTGAGTTCCCCAAAAGATGAAAAATTAGACAACACTAAGGAATATTATAATCAAATTGCTGAATGATCAATGACAAGATGAAATCTTAAAAGCAGCCAGAGAAAAAAAGACATATTATATACAGGAGAAAAATAAAATAACCGTATAAAATTCTCATCAGAGACAATGAAAGCCAAGAATTTTCAAAAACCTGCTAAATGACATCAGCCTATAGAAATAAACTTAGTGAAACCCAAATGGAGAAAATATATGTAAAAAAAAAAAAAAAAGACATCATAGTCAAACTACTAGAAATCAACGATAAAGAGAAAATCTTGAAAGCAGTCAGAAGGGAAAACATATTACATTTAGAGTAATTTCTGTCAGATTGACATTAGATTTCTCATTAAGAACAATGGAAACCTGAAGACACTTAGATGATACCTTTAAAGTGCTAAAAGAAAAACTGCTAATCTAGAACTCTATATACAATGAAAACATTCTTTAGAAAAATTAAAGCAAAATAGACATTCCCAAACAGAACTGAGGATCAGCAGAGTAACAGTACAACATATTCTAAAGGAGATTCTTCAGTTTGAAGGAAAATTATCCTAGATGGAAGCTCAGATATGCAGGAGAAACAAAGAGCAATGGAAAGGATAGATGTGTAGGTAAATATATACTTAAAAACTACTTTTAAAAGTATCTTTAAAAGACCATTAACTGTATAAAGCAAGTGGATCTATAAGGAAGGTAGCATTAATAATATAAGAACTAAACTCTGAAATGACAATAGCTCAAATGAAATTTATAAAGTGGAAAATAGTAATTTAAGAAAACAAAAGTGCATGATTTTTGTTGCAATCTGCAAAATAACCACTAAAAATGTGTACCTCAAAATAGCAGAGCAAAAGAAAAAAAACAGATCCCCTCAAAACAAGAGCAGATAAAATGGTAAAATAAAAATATTTTTATCCAAAAGTAGGCAAGAAAGGAAGACTATAGGAACAAAAAAATGGGAGAAAAAAACGAATAAGATGGTAAGCCTGAATTCAGCCACACCAGTAATTACAGTAAGTGTAAATGAACCAAAAACATCAATTAGAAGATAGATATAGACAGACTTAATGAAAATAATACACAATTATTTGCTATGTACGAGAAACACACTTTAAAGACAAAGATAGAGATTGGTTGAAGAAAAAGGATAGAAAAGCATATTATGTAAACCCTCATAATTAAAAAGTTGGTTTAACTATATTTATATCAGAAAACTAGATTTTAAAACAAGCATATAACTGGAGAAAAAGGCCATTTCATAATGATAAAAGGCTCGATTCATTAGGAAATAATAAGAATTTTCAATATGTATGCAGCTAGCAATATTGCTTCTAAATACATGACCCCAAGACCATAAGAATTAAAAAGAGAAATAGAAAAATCAACAATTATATTTAATCCACAATAATACTTGGAGATTTTAACACCTTACTCTTAGTAATTGATAAAATGTAACAAAAAATTCAGTAATAATATAGTAGATTTTGACAACCAATTTGATCTGATTAACATTTATAGAATATTACACCCAGTCACTGGAATATACTTTTTTTTTCAAGTGCCTATGGAACATTGACCAAAATAGATAATGTGTTGAGTCATAAAAGATTCAGTAAATTTCAGCAGATTGAAATTATACAAAGTACTTTTGCTTACCATAATAGAATTAGACTAGAAATGAACAACAAAATATATCTTAGATATTATTAAATGCTGTAAATTGAATAACACATTTCCAACTAATCTGTGGGTCCAAGAAGAAATTACATTAGAAATAAAAAAATATATATCAAAGTTTTTTTTTCCTGTAAATAAAAATTATATTTCTGGTTGAAAAAGTTTTCTTAAATGTTTATTCAAAACATATTTTTGTATGCAATAGGCATTACTAGACTTTCCATGCATAGTTCTATCATTACATTTTTTTTTTATCTGTTTGAGATATTACTGAATTCCCTCCTTCCTGCCACCTTTGGTTTCTGTGCTCTGACAGAATCTTGTTTTTTCTTATCCACTGACTAGCTTGATCCAGCCAAGTCACTTATCCCTCATTGTATCAATTTCCTAAACCATAAAATAGGAACAAAGCTTGGTGTAACTTTTGTAAGGCGCCCTTCTAAAGGCGAATTACTGTTTCTGTTTCATTTAATGTTTTACTGCTAAGCAGCAGGGTGTTGACTTTGACCAGTCTGTGACAGGGAGCGCTGACTTAAGAGAGGTTTAGACTGCAAGTCCACGACCATGATGAAAGAGTAAACTGTTGAGGTCTTTGTTAAGGGAACTTTGATCAGACCTCCACCAAAAAATATTGAGGCATAATTCAATTAATCATTTGTGTCTGTGAATTCATAGTACTCATGATGTTAATACTACTTGACATACAAAATGTATTTTTATTCCATTTTGCCAATGTGTTTCATGGTTTTATAATCGCTTCTAGTCATTTCACTATAAAAAGATTTTGTATCGGTATGAGCTATGTCTTAAGTCCTGTGAATGATATCCTTTCTACATGACACAATTAAATGTATAAGTTTCCTTCCACAGCACATATTCGGCTGCGTATAAACCATACGATCTTGTGAATTCAGCAGAAAAATATGAATATTCATGGTATTGATACTTTCCATAGTGATGGCATGACTGCTTATATGATCAAGACATCTTCTGCATTATTTCTATGTTTGCTGATTGTGTGATCTCAAAACTAAGTCCTTTAGCCCCAGAAAATCAGTCTTGGCTCATATTTCTTTATTTAAAACATTATTTTTATTCAGAGTTTCAAAGTTTTAAAATAAATTTTAAAAGATACATTTCCAGTCCATATATGCTCATAAAATTTTTATTTGCTTTGTACTGGTTCATAAACTCTGAGGTAGTCTTAAATGGAGTAGCTGTATAAGGATAAAACAATTATTTGAGGATAGATTCTCAAAGATGGATCTATCTAATTATCCATTGCCACACATAAATATATAAGTACTTGTTATAGCATTAGCTAAAATCAGTATCAAAGAAGATCAAAGAAAAAGAACTAAAACCTCATGGATTCCTTTCTATTTATTCTTCTGCTTTCAAGGGTAATTATACATTTACAAAAATCAGTTTTTTAGATGAGGCTCTAAATTTTTAAAATTGCATGAGTTTTTGCTTGTTCTGACTTTCACATCAAAGATTATGGAATATCACACATTTTGGGGGCCCATATCTTTATAAAGAAATATATTCTATATATTTTTTCTCTACTTGATCTAGTCATATCTGAGAGAGGTATGTAGAAGTCATCATTATGATGTGGTTGCTGTCAATTACTCTTTTTATTACACTTTCCACTTTACACATTTTGATGTTATGATGTTTGATCCAGAAAGTTGGGTGGATATAATATCTTCTTGGTGGTTTGTAACTTTTTATCAGCATAAAATAAATATTCCTTTTGTTTAACATTTTATTTCTTTGAGTTCTCTGTTACATTTATTCTAACCATTCAATATTTTTCTTGTTAGAATTCCTTCGATATATCTATTTTTTTACTTTCAAACTTTTGATGTTATTTTGTACTAGAACATGTCTCTTATAGATAGGATATAGATGAGTTCCATCCCTTAAAAGGATGGAACTCATCTATACATCCCTTATATTTATTCTGATTACTAATATTTTAATTTTATTTTTACCATCATCTTTTATGCTTTTAATTTATCATGCTCAATGGCTTTGTTAAAAATCACATTTCCTACTATGTGCTGATTTGATTTTTTTGTTGCTTCTTTATTTAGCCTTCAGTGACTTGGATAGTGTCATTTGTTGTGGTCTGGGGTACTTATAAAGTATGGCTTTCTAGTTCTTCTTTTTTGTTCTTTAGGAAACTTCTTCCTTCACTCCATGTGGGGTTCTCAGTCACTATGTCCACACCTTCACCATCACAGAAATGGGAAGTTGACTCGAACTGGCTAGTCAGAGCAACCCACTTGTCCGGCCATAAAAATTGAATCAAGAATGAACCCAGTCCTAATGAAATCTACCCTAGAATCAATAAGAAGCAACCTTTGGTATAGTTCAACTCTCTTCCCCTTTTGCTAAAGCCATCCATTTTGTTAAAGTCATTTTTAATTTTAATTATACATATTTGAGGTTTTTATATTATAGTTATTTCATTTTCATTATATATAAACAATTCTTTACCAAGCTTTATGTCCATATTAACATTTCCTTATAAGTATCTATAAGTTTACTAGTTTCTTTGCTTAATGCTATTTCTTGTATCTCATGTCTTTCTATCCTTTTTAGATAATTTATTTGTGGAAATATATCTTAGAATTTTTCAGAAAGATTGAATGAGCAGGAAAGTTTCTGAATAGTTAGTTGAATAAAAATTTCTCATTTGTTTTCACATTTCGATAATGATTTATTTGCCTTTGTGTGAAATTTTGTATAAAATTTTAGGTTCAAAATCCCTTTCCTTTAGAACTCTACGGAAATTATTCCACTGTCTTTTTGCATTCAATGAAGAAGATGAAAAGTATAAAGCCATCTGAGTCTTGATCACTTAGGACTATTTAAATAAAAACAAACTTTATTCCTGAAGCTGAGAAATCTTACCTGAGTGCTCTTATGTGTTTCTTTTCTCATTATTCTTGTTTGGTACCAAATCTAAAGAGTCTGTTGTTTCATAGCTCAAAGGAAATTTCCTTTATTATTATTTTTTCTTTTATTATTATTTTAGAAACTGTTTTAAAATAGTTTTTAAATAATTCAGTTATATGTGAATACACACTTAATACATTCAATTACGGTAATTTACAGAGTAAAAACTTAGAGTCCCTCCATAGCCCCTTTAATTTTCTGTGGTCATGTGGAGATGTGCCACCCACACCCCTTTTCAAGAAAGAGCTTGTTGCCCAAGTAGTCAACAAACAGCCTCTTGCTTCAGGGTTTGGCTCAGTGGCAGAGAGCAACCTCACTCAAAGGCATAACTTCCTGAGTCACATTTGATGACTTGCTGAGTTAGGGTATAAGGGCCCAGCAATGTCTGCCCAGTGTGATTTGTTATCTCTGGAAGTCAAATGCTGCAGATGTTCCCATGGCATTGGGCAAGGCTTTGTCTGGCCCTCATTACAGTTTAACTTTTCCCTCTGCCCAGTCCTCTTTTCTCTCCCTGAGATGCTTCCTAATATATATATACACTGCCTACCAAAATTAGGCTTAGCATCTCCTTGAAGAGAACTCAGAAGAGTTGGTGGCAGAAGTTATATGAGAAAGTAGGTGATACACTGGATTTAGAGATGAATAATTTGCTGGCCACTTGGCAGTGAAGACCCCATCACTGGTGGTAAATGAAGCACGGATAGTCCCTGGTACAAGGTGCAACTGTTAGAACTCTCATTAATGTGAATTGGAATGGTATATTGGTAGAAGGGAATATACTAGGTAATATGATTTATCGGGCATTTGAGTATTATAAGAGAAATAGTAACTCTAAAGACAATGGAATTGGATGGCTACTGCTAAAAGTCCTTAGATTAATGCTTCTCAAAGCACAGTGTCTACTGGTAACTTGTGAAAGATATAAATTTGGGGGCCTTATCAAAACCTACAGAATCAGAAATCCTGGAGATTGGATCCAGCAATCTGAATTTTAACAAGCCTACCATGTTATTCTGATGCTAAAGTTTTATAACCACTCTCATAAAAAAAAATAAGGAAAAACTGCGAACATTAACAGGCAATTGGAAGCCAATTGTGAAAGCCAGAGGGTCTCTCTCTAAGCTTACAATGAGGCTTCTATCCCTTGCAGAAATCTGTGGACCAGATCCAGGAAGAGATAAGTGGCTGAACTCCAGAGAATGTTTAACTCACAGCTAAAGCAGGTCAATTATGACAAGGTCAGGGCCTTGAGATAAGGACATCTGAACAGATTTAGAGACCCTAGAATCCTCTGATTTTGCAACAGTAGCTTACCTCATCATAGTAAAAGTTAGCATTTCTCCCTTGCCTAAAGAAAATTCAGAGGCCTCTCTAGGCAAGATGACATGTAGTTTTCTCAGGATCTACATCCACATTTTTTCCTGGCCACTGGGTCTATATCTTGAGTTATATTATCCACAGACAAAGATACGTTGGACCTGATAGGGAGGAAAGGGACTGTATCCTGGAGGAGCTGTAAATCTAGCCAGGAGCTGCTGCTCTGAGGCTGGATCTTAGGGGGTTTGATCAGGAGGCAGGGACATAAGATTGAATAATGGAGAGTTTATTGATTTGAGAGCATGCACCTGAGACACAGGATTTAATGCCCTGGCAAAGTCCCCAGGAGATGATATGGATGTGCTACTAGGATAGCTTCTACAAGTATAGAAAAAGTGATGACTCATTTATATGTGAACTTAAAATGCTAGAATTTTTGTGGGAGACAGTGGAGGAAGGAATCAAAAGACCCAAGGAAGTGTGTGTGCTGACCCACCAAGGCCATAGAGATCTTGCTAGTGAAAAAGTACCAGCGTCACATAAAACATTCAGTGATATATCTCCTCTGTAAGCCAGGACCGATGGGACAGACTATTATAGAACTAGGCTAATAGGAACCCAAAACAATAGAGGCCAGGTGGCAGTACTTAACTGCTAGAAGTCAGGTGGATGCTGGTAATGTAATGAACCACAGGGTTGGATTGAGAGCCAAAGGGATCACACCTGCAGAGAGTTGTGTAGATGGTTAATCCAACAAGTGACCCTAGGGGCAAAATAGATGAGAGCCAACAAAGATAATATTCAATGTGTACCATCAAATATATTGAGGATAAATGACCAGAAGGCTAAGAGTAATTGCTACAATAAAAAGCCATGATGCTTTGCCAGAATCTGGATCTGAACCAGTTTTTAAACCCAGAGAGCACTGACAGAAGAGGAGGCTGGATCCACAGGAAGAAGGCCTCTGCAACGCCATGACAGTTATTACAGTAATAATTCTCTCAGTTCTTATCCAAAGTTCTTTGAGTAACTACATTCTTGGGAAAAAGGAGTTGTTGCAGGCATAACAATAGTCTTTCCAAAAATATTCAGGTCCTAAGCTCTGGAACCTGTGACTGTGTTATATGTCAGAGAGAATTAAGGTTGGAGATGGAATTAAGGCTGCTAATCAATTCGCTTCAAATATGGAAGAGTGAGAAGAGACAAGGTGTCAGAGTGATGCAACGTGAGAAAGACTTGACCAGCTTTGCGAGCTTTGTAGATGAGAGGGGACCATGAGCCATGGGAATATAAGCAGCCTTTAAGAGTTGGAAAATGTAAGGAAATAGATTTCAGGATTGCTAACCTTGATTTTTGTCCAGTGAGGCTCATTTTAGACTTAAACCTCCAGAGCTGTAAGATAATAAAATTTTGTTTAAGCTGCCAAGTTTGTAGTAATCTGTTACAGAAGCAAGAGGAAACGTACAAGCAATAAATACATACATGGATATTCATCCATTTAATTTACAAATGCGGCCACTAAAAGAGTCAGATGGATCCTAGAGGATCCCAGCAGACCATTGCAAACTCGATCAAGTAGTAGCTCCATTTGCAGCTGCTGTATCAAATGTAAATTTGCTAGTGGATTAACATGGTCTACGGTACATAGAATGTGACTCCTGAGTCAGCGAATGTATTCTTTTCTGTTTTGATTAGAAAAAAATTCACATGGAATGGGCAACAATATATATTTGTAGTTTTCCTCAGGGCTATGTTAAATCTACTATCTGCTATCATAAACAGTCTATTGTAATATAATACAGAATAACACACTGATCCACTACGTCAAAGATATTCTAATGGGATCAGAGGAGCAAAAAGTGGCTAGCTCACTGGAGGCCTTGGAAAGACACCTTCCTATGTGCCTGATGGAGGAAGAGAAACCCTACAAAAATTCAAGAGTCTATAGCATTGGACAAATTTTTAGCAGGTCAGAAGTCATGGGTGTGCCAGGATATCCCTTCAAAATGAAAGACAAATTATTGCGTTGTGCAACTTCCAACATGAAAAAAAAAATACACCTGGCAGGCCTCTTTGGGTTTTGAAGGCAGCATATAATGTAGATGGGAATACTGCTCCAACCTCTATACTGGGTAACACAGAAGACTTTGACCGTAGAATAGAGTGCAGAGCAGGAAAGGGTTCTATAGCAGGTCTTTGAGGCAATGTAAACAGCCCTGCTTCTTGGTCCAAATGAGCCAGCAGATTCTATTATATTAGAGGCATGAGTGGCAGAAATTACATTGTTTGGGGTTTATGAAAAACTGCTGTGGTGGAACCAAAATGCAGATCCTCGGGGTCCTGTAGCAAACTGTACCCTTATGGGCACATAATTATGTTTTTTGAAGAAGAACTGCTGTGCTACTGGGCTGTGGTGGAGACATTAAATCCTGTGGCCCAGGCTATCTTAATTCCCCTCCCCACTCCCAAGGCCCTATCCACATTGGCTGTTTATCTCAGTATTAGTCAGGAGAGTGGGATATGTGCTCAGGCTCCCATCTTCCCAGCATGAATAACTATTGTTTCTTTGACTTCTACTTTCCTTACGTTTTCTCTATTTTCTCTATTGAGGACTCTTATTAGACAGATATTGGGTCACCTGAAGCTATATTATATTTTATTGCTCTAAGTTTTAAAAATATCCTCAGTTTTAATCCTTTGGGCTACTGATTAAAGTTTTCAGCTATATTATGTTTTATTATGTGAAATTTCTGTTGCTTTATTTTGGAAATTGTACCTTTATTTTCCAAATTTTTAAAAAATATTTTTATCTACTCTTATTTCATAGCAGCCAGTGCTTGATTTTTAGAAATACTGTTTTTTCAAATAACTCTGAGAATATAAAGTCAATTTTTTCTAAATTTGTGTTTCTGAAATGATGTCTTTTTACTCTGGGACCAGTTATTTTGTTTGTTCATTTTCTATTTCTATTTCAATCCATGGTTCTTTTCTCAAGTGTGCTTTGATTTTGGTTGTTCATTTCTATTTATGGCAAGACTAGGTTGACTAGTAAAGGTAACTGATATGTATTTCTTCAGCAACAACAAACTTTAGTTGCTTTTTCCCTGAATGGGTATATATGTTTGGGAATACCAGAAGGTGGGTTAATTAAAGAGTTCTGTGGATACATGCCCATAGATAAGACTCCTTTCAAGTACATGAGCACTGGGCAAGCAAGTTAGCTGGAGATGTCTATAACTGCTCCAATTAGAAAGGTATTACAGTGGGTTTTATGCCATGAATTATATTAATGCGTTTATTCATCAGAGTGTTATTCTATCTTTAACTGATGTAGGTAGCCACTTACAGAATCCCCACATTTATACTAAAGATTAAAACAACTCAGGTTATTTTTGGTGGTGTATATAAAGTAGCATCATATAAACAACTTTCCAGTTCAATTCAAAACTTATTTTAAGTCTTTTAATATATTCAGACTAAAAGAGTATTTATAAGTACAGTTGTTGATGAAAACAGTTGCCTTCTTTTTCAAATACATTTTAGAAAATCAGAATAGAAAGCTTTTGTATTTTTTTTCTACAAAGGGGAGAACACACACACACACATACACACACACACACAAATCATGATGTTCCAGCCATCCTAACTCACATAAGTACATATATGTATAAACTTTTTTCTGTTCTTGAATATCTATGCGATCAATTGCATTTTTATAACAATTTTTTCCTTCACTTATTTGAGTGGGCTCTATTCTTTGTAGAATCATATGTAAATTAAGACAGTACATATCTTTACATTTTATAGAAAGCTTTGGCTTTCATTGCAATTTAAATTGTCTATACTGATACCACATGTGATGCATCACTGATTCCAATTCATGCTGATATGATTTGGTGAGAAGAAGCATAATGGTGAATTCTGAAGGAGGATGCTGAAGTTAAGAAGGGGCCAACTCAAGGAGATACGAACATTTCTTCCATTTCTGAGGCACTCTCAAATTCTGTATACTTTTTGGTTTTAAACAAAATATGAGGGGACACAAGGTCATGGCTCTTCACTGCCTGCTTTTCCACCTTCTTCTTGTCCTGTACCCACAGGGGAAATATTTCTCCAACTCTATAACCTCCTAAAAATTACAGCAGATTCAGGACTGCCTGTCTGCCAAGGGACTCTCATGAGAACCCACGGCCAGTTTTCCCCTGTCTTTTCAAAGTCCACAATCATTTTAAGATTGAATCACTCCAAAGGCACCAAAGCCTAACACATTGCAGCTCAACTGTTACTAGATGCTCATAGGATTAGAGAGAAAAACAACAAAATTAAATGCTAATGGATTCGTACGAGCAAACATAACAGACTCACATTGCTAGTCAAAAGTTACAGCTCCGATTATATCATCACTGGAAATCTTTAAAAAATGAAGACATTAAAAGGTCCTTAGTCTTCTTCCATGGATCAAGGTATGAGATCATTATCTTTGCTTCCTGCTTCTCACTCACAATTAGAGAAATATCATCATATCATCATCAACATCATCATCATCAGTTTTGATTTATCTGAATAGCCTGCTGAAATAGGCCTCTGGGAGCATTTCATATCCAATTACCACAGAATGATTATTCATAGCCTTAAAACTGCCTTGCACATAAAAATGCCTGACCTAGCTGAAAGTTCTTAATAATAATACTTACACTCGCATAGTGCTCTTAATATTTAAAAGATTTTCATACCTATTTTCTTAATTCAAGCCTCAAAGCAACCCAGTTTGATAAATGGTTCCCAAGTACTGTTTTCTCCCTTTTACAGATGGGGACTTAGAAGATCTATTAATGACTTATCTGAAGTCAGTCAACCAGTTAGTCTTAGAACTTAGACTGCATTGTAGGCGTTACTTCCTGGACTCAGAGAGATAACAGTTTCTCTTTCTTTGGTTTGTAGAGGCCGATGTCTTTGGATTGCAGTGAAAATAATCTCAAACTCTTGATTTTACTTCTGAGAAGGAAATGGGGCCTTTGGGAGGTAATTAGGGTGAGATACAGTTAAGAGGCTGAGCCCCATGGTGAAATTATTTCCCTAATGAAAGAGGCCCCAGAGAGCTTCCTTGTACCTTCTGCCATGTGAGGTTATAGCAAAAATAAAGCTATCTATGAACCAGGAAGTGGGCTCTCATCAGACCCCAAATCTGCCTGTGCCTTCATTGTCAACTTAAGTCTCCAGAACTGAGAAGTGAGAACGATAAATTTCTGTTGTTTATAAGCCACCCAGTCTATGATACTTCTTTATAGCAGCCCGAATGGACTAAGACAGATAGGTATATATGTTGTTAAAATATTTTTTAGAATGGACATTGTGGTTATCTCCCCAATATCCATTCCATTTTCTCTTACTAACAACTTTTCATTCTGGTATCCACATCTTCCTCAGGAAGCCATGTGCTTTGAGAGCCCTGGTTTGTATCTGTTATCCTGGCATAATTATTAATACATTCTCTATCACTCTCTAAAATGTCTTTGTTTGGACAACAAATTAGTCACCCTAATTTTAGTTGAAGTTAACTCTACTCCTGACTCTAGGGATGGGGCATGTTTCATGACTCAGGTCTTAGCTAGTTCATGAAATTTCATATTCTGTCAGACATGTTGATTCTAGAATGAGCATGGTGGAGAATGTACACCAATGAAACACAAGAAAATGTTGCAGAGGTGTCATAAGAAAGTAGATTCCTTGCTTTTTTAAAAGATAGCTCTGCATTAAATCTTCCATAGATTGGACAAAAAAAAAAAAGCATGTGACTATGAGAATTGCCGATGGTTATTTTGTATCTAAAAGCGGGGTCCAAGTGGAAGATGAAGCTGACACAGTGGAAGGCAGCATTCATCAGGATAGGCCAGGTTATGCTGAAGTAACAAAATCTTCATTGCTTAACAAAATAAAGACTTCATTGAAGCAAAGGAAGGGAGTATTGCTATAGTTGCTTTGGTCCCATTGTCTAAAACAGTGCTATCTAACAGAAACATGATGTGTTATGCATGTGTAATTATTTCAACTAACTTTATTATTGTTGTTGTTGTTGTTGTTGTTATTGCTATCAGATTTGGAGGTAATGCTTATTTGCTAAGATTTGTTTGTTTTCCATGCTTTAAATTAGGGTATAGTTTACGTAACATGAAATTTACCCTTTTAAGTGTATAGTTCTGTGGGTTTTGACAAAATACAGTCATGTAATTATCATTTCTAACAAGTTTTAGAGCAATTCCATCTCTAATAAAGCCAATGTAAACATATATGTACAGATTTTTTGTGTGTGAACACATTTTTGTCATTTCCCATGGGTGAATATTTAGGACTGGGATTGCTATGTCATATGGTAACTTCATGTTTAACTTTATAAGAAACTGACAAGCTGTTTTCCAAAGTGTCTGCACCAATTTGCATTAACACCAGCAATATATATGAGAGTTCCACCTGCTCCACATCCTTGCTAGTGCTTAATATTATCGGGTTTTTAAAAATAACTCATAGACGTAAGCTAATTTTCCAGTAGTAACATTGTAAAAAGTAAAAAGAAATAGGTAAAGTTAGTTTTACTAATATATTTTATTGAACACAATATATTCAAAATACTATAATTTTAACATGTAATCAATATAAAAATTAATGAGATATTTTATATCCTTTTTTTGTGTTTACTAAGTCTTGAAAACTGATATATATTTTACACTTGCAGTACATCTCAGTTTGGACTAGTCTCCTTTCAAGAGCTAAATAGCCACATGTGGACAGTGTCTATAGTATTAGACAGTGAAGATCAAGATCTAGTTACATGGTCCCACCTAACTGTTTGAAGTCTAGAAGAATGTGATAGCCCATGTATCCAGGAAATAAATGCTGGTGAGCACTAGTAATGCCTATCACAAAGGCAGAGCAGAAAGAAAGAAAGAGTGCAGGTTCTTTATGATATCATTAAATTACTAAATTGAACCCAGTTGGGAGGTCTCCTCAAGTTAGCCTTACTTTCTAGTTAGGATGAACAGCAAATGACATGTATAGTTTAAGGCAGTTTGAATTAACTGATTCTGTTATTTGAAAATTCCTCCAATATAATTTTGTGTTGTGCAATTAAATATGTATTTAATGTAGAAGAATGAGAAAAGGTAGATAAGCTAAAAAGAGAAATTAAAATCACCCAGAATCTCAGAGATAAGGTTTTGGTATGTATGCTTTGAGATATGTATATATGGATATGTGTGTATAAATGTATGAAGATATGTCTGTGAAAGCAAAATCGTGGGAACATTATTATCTTAACAACTTACGTTTTTCACCCAACAATATTTTAAAAACATTTTTCTGTATCAATAAACATACGTTTAAGTTATTTTAAATCTCTGTATAATATTCCATTTTATGGAGGAATCACAGTTTGTTCAACATATTCTGTATTATAGGTTGTTCAGAATATTTATTTGTTTAAATTGAGGAAGGGCGGAGGTGGTGTCTATTTATCTTTTCTGAAGCAAAAGCAAAGAGTATTTGGAAATCCTGTTGCCTTTCTTTCTCACCTTTTCTTTTTCCACCTGGCCTCTTCCCAGTTCTTTCAGTAGAAATAAACACAGATGGTAATATACAGCTTGGAATGGTGACTGAGTGATTAGTAAAATAAATATCTAGTTTCCTATAATGTTTTCAGCAATTTTTTCTTATTGCCAAAACTATGTTGTTTTATTGTCGGTATTGATTAGCTAGGTAGGTTTTTCAAAGTGTTCTAGGTGTAATTAGAAGATAATTGGTCATACGAAGAACAACAAATGAAGTTTAAAAAAATCTGGAAGTTAGTATGGAATAGTAAAGCGCAGATGAATCAGGTCCAGTCCTATAGGATCTGTATTTATTAAACAAAAGCCAGTATAATTTGCACAGGAAAGAACTTGATTAAATGTGCTGAGAGGATCTAGCTGCTTTCCTGTATTGACTGCTGGGACCATTTGGCACTTTCAGTGACCTCTGATGCTCGGCTTTCAGCTATGTTGTTATGGTAGGCACAGGGGAAACAGTGAAAATACTAATTGAGGAAGCAGGGGCACCAACCAAAGAGAAAAGACCCCAGCCTGCCACCTGCCACAACTGCTGTGACTGAACCAGTGAGTAAATTTCAGGTGGCTATCCCAAATGGGGAAGATAAAACCAGGAAACAAATAAAAAACATGAGGTTTTTGTTTATTATATACCACGGAAAGAGTTCTAGATATAAAGCCTTTTTCTGTTTGTTTTGGTCTACACGTCCTTCCAGTGACAGTGTTGGGGAAACTAACATCTCCCACAAAAATAAAGGGTAAATAGCCATTCCCTTCTGTAAGGCAATATTCAAACTCACAGAAAAGAAAGGATTAATGTCCTCAATATGTGAAAAACTTCGGCAATTCTACACAGAATAATAAAAAAAAAAACCTCACTAACAGAGAAATAGAAAGCAGCCATTCAGAGACACACACAAAGAAATACAATAAATATAAGGAAAAGTGTCTTTCTTACCTTACTAATGAGCAAAGAAATGAAGATTTAAAAAATACCTATATTTCAATTGTCTAACATCTGTGAAATGGCTAACTTGTGTCAGATATGTTGCTAAGCATTTGTATCTTATTTAATGCAAACAAAAGTCCTGTAAGGTGGGCATTGTTATAATGTCCATTTCATAGACAGGGAATCTGGGGTTTGGGGAGGTTAATATGCCTGAGGTGACACAGTTAATAAGTGGTGCTGAGCAAAATGCTATTTTACTTTTTAAGATTTGCAAAGATTAAATTATAGTACAAAAATGGCAAAACATGCATGCCTCTGACCCAGGAATTTCACCTATAAAAGTTTATCCCAAGAAAATAACTAGGCGAATGCATAAAGAACTTTTATATAGACATTTTAGTGCTGTATTATTTACAACAGCAAAGCACTGGGAAAAACTAAATGTTCTTCAAAAGAGTATTGGCTAAATATGTAAAGACGTATCCATACAGTGTAAACCCAAGCAGCACTTAAAAAGAATGAGGTGGATCAATATGGCTTGGTTTAGAAACTTGTGGTCTAGCTGTATTGTTCAGTGGGAGAAAAAAGACAGGTTACAAAATAGCATGTAAACTCCGACTCTGTTTTTATAAGAATTATGTTTAGTTAAGCAGGGGGAAATATCAGAATGGATTTGTTGTGGCTATCCTTGTGGAAGAGTTAGATTATAGCATAGTTCATCAGTTTATTCTTGTATTATTTGAATGTCCTGTTTGATAAAACTATTTGAAGCAGGAAAAAATGCAACAAATATTATCACATGCTTAAAGTGACAAATCAGAACAAATGTACTTGTACTCAGGAACACTAAGTACAAGTGTTCACAGGGCAGGTGAAAGGAAATTAGAGACGGCATACATAGGAGAAAGCTTTGATAGAAGACTCAACACAGAGTGGGGTTGTACAGAAAGAAGACAGTGAGACGTAGAGGAAAGGGAGATGGGAGGGATACAGGGAAAGGAGAGAAAAGTGGAAAAACAGGAAAATGGAGTCAAGGTAGGTTTGAGAAACAGTAGAGCAGTTGCAAGAAAGCTTAGCAAAACCTGGGTGTTTGGGAAGGTTCAGCCTGAGGCTTTGCTGAGAGGCAACGTAGTGTAGCTAAGGGTAGTCAACAGAGTTAAGAGCAGGGACTCTAGAGTGAAGCAATATGGTCAGTGTTCTGTAATTGTACATGTGTTTCTCTGTGGACCCCAGCCCCCCTTGCAGTTAGGTTGGGGCCATGTGACTCATTCTGGCCACTAGATTCTGAGAGGAAGGGCTAAGGCGCTTAGGTATTGCATTGCTCCTTCTTTATTGTCCTCTTGCTCTGATGCAGAAGCCATGTATTCCATGATGGCCTAGCAACAAGAAGTCATCAGTGCCCAGGAGCCAATGTGCAGGGGTTCCCAATGGCCAGGGGCCAGGATGTGACAGAAATAAACTTGTTGTTTTAGGACACTGCAATTTGGGGGTTTACTTGTTATTGCAGCTAGAGTTGCTTGCTCTAATATGTTTTGTCATTTATTTGCTATCTGATTTTGGACATGTCATCTAACTCTCTGAACATCAATTATTTCTCTTGTAAATGGAAATATTAATAGCACCTATTTCACAAAGTTATTGGAAGATTGAATGGGGAAGTGGGCAGTATTAAGCACAAAGTACTCAATATGTGTTAGCTGTTATCATTGTTGTTATTAATATCATTTACAGCAGTAATTGAGAAGTCAATTCCCCAAACAGGCAGCAACAAGGCCAGGGAAATGTCAATAGATGACAGCAGGAATGAGCCAAAGAGATATTGTGAGACATATTAACAGAAGTGGAATCCGGACATGTGAATGAAGAGCACTGAATATATAGACCCAAATATCTCTCTGGCTAGTGATCTGCCAACTTCCTGTCAGTGGAACCATTGGTTGTTGAAGCACTCATGGGTAAAAGTAAGCTTATAGAGATAAGCTAGTTATGAGTTGTTGCATTTCTATAAAAATGCTTGCTAAACTTCCATTACAATGAAATAGGTTATACTAATATAATTCTTTTCCTAACATCTCAATTTAAGTGTCCATAGAAGGGTGCTAGATATGCCTACTATTACTGAATTATTGGTTGACCCTTTAAACCATTTGGTCATCTAAGGGTCTTGAGACAGGGACTCTGGGGTTACCAGCTCTCTATCTAATTAGGGTAAAGGGAGGATGCTATGACTGTGCCAGTGTGTGCCCCTGTGCTGACCTGGTGATGGAGGGGGGAATGCTATATATAAAAATACCATATAAAGAATTCAGGGTAACTTAGTAGTGCTGTTCTCTCCCTTTTCCCTTCTTTCATTTCCTTTGCTTTTTAAAAAGTAGCATATTTGCATTTAGCACAAGAATAACAGATGTCTTATTGAGAATAATTCGAGTGCCATGATTATATGATTTTTTAAATAAAATCAAATAGATTCTTGAGAGAACAAATTATCTAAGTTACTCCTAGTCTGTGGTGGCTACAAAAATTTCTACAAGAATGGGTTTAGAGGTTTAGGGTAACATGGTTAGCAGAGTGTGTTCCAAGCTGAGTTTTCACAGCACTTTACATTGGATTGAGAAAACGTCAACTTTCTAAATAAAAGAGGAGAGGAGATCCTTTTTTGGGAGGGGGGGTTAAGACACCCAACCCACTTGATATGGCCACAACTCGCTATTTTGCCTGATTCATTCTTTCAATAAATGTTTAATGAGCACCTACTATATGCTTGTATACAAAGGTGAGAAACAATCTCTGTCCTTGAAACCAACACAGCCCGGGAGAGACTGAGGGCGAGTTGCAGAATCCCTGGGTCCTCTCGGTACGCAAAAATCAGTGCTAGGTTGTCACAGGTTCCCTCTTTGCTCTAGCTAAATAGTAATAGTCACAGGGATCTGCCAGTTACAACCTAATGCATTAGTCTGAAAAGCTAATCTCTCCAAGCAGCACCAGTGCTGATTAGAACCTCCGACCCCTTTACGGGGGTGGTGAAGCCTGGAAACAACTGGGACCACCACTGTTTCACCTCTTGGCTTTCAATGCTTGGACAAACTCTAATCCTGGGACAAACTCCCCTCCAACAGGCTCGCGTATCTCGGGTCAACCGGGACCCAGGATGTATCTTTGGGCCAATCAGAACCCAAACAACATCTCTCAGATGCAACCATTCTTATCTTATAAAATGCTTAATCTTAGACCAGCTATTTTTATTTGGTCCTACAAAAAATAGCAGTCATCACTCAGTTCTGACCAGGAATCAAGGCCTCCGCACTTCAAGAGTGCGCGGGGAGTCTGCCTTGCCCTGACATTTACTTCCCAGTCTTTGGTATTTGGGGGCGCGGCTGGAGCCACAGCGCTGAGTCCGTGTAGAACAGAGGTAAAGGTGCATTCGCGGCGAGAGGCTCCGCTAGAACACACACGCCAAGATCCTCCCAGGACGCTAGTTAAACCCACGATACGACAACCGGAGGATTTCAGAACGAGGAAGATGGATCAGGTCCGCCTCACGCACTTACTCCAGCACGAGTGGCGGGATGGGAAGTAGCGCCAGAGCCTACCTCCCTTCGGTGGTAGGGCATAGCCTACTCTATGCGGGCATACCCCCTCTGGAATGTGTCCCTCCCCAAGTGAGGGGTTCGCGGGCCCTCAGCTGTGCCAGAGTAAGGACCACGCCATCTTCCCCCATCCCTCCCTGGTGTGGCCACTTTTGATTCCGTCCCAGACAAAGGCAATCTGAACTCCAGCAGAATGAATAAGGGGATCAGGTTGCTCTCTCGGCCTCCCCTCACCCCCACCCCCTCGCTTCTCTCTTTCCTCACGTGACTCTCTGGAATCTTTGCTAAAGCTCCGAGTCCCTGGGTCCATTTTCACACCGAGCAAAGGAGAGAGAAAGGAGGGGAGGGAGGCGGAGGAAGGCGGAGCGTGTGTTTTTTTTTTAAACGCGGGGAGCCAAAGGCCTTATTTTGTGCGTTTCCGGGCTCTCTGGTGCAAGTGGCATTGAGTTCGGCGGTTCTTTCCAGCCTCTGTAGCTCTGACCTCGGTGCATTTAAAATTATGGCTCCTCCTTCACTCGCATAATCACACCTTCACTCCGCAGACCAGCACCGCGGTGCTGGGTGCGGAGGTGGCTGTTGGCGCCGAGCAAGCCGCGCCCCCGCAGCCCTTCTAACCCGCGTGAGGGGCGGGCACGAGAAAGTAGCAGCAGCGCCCCTCGCGCCATAGCCGGGGTCTTTCCTCGGAAGCTTTCGAACAGTCTGCTGCAGGGAGCGTAGCCTGAGGCGGCACCGCGCGGCTGCAGCGCGGGCGAGTCCCGGGAGCTGCCCGCAGCGCGGCACAAAGTTTCCTGCGAGCCGCCCCCGGCAGCCGAGGTCCGCGGAGCCGGGTGGCACAGCAGAGAAAGAGGGGTGGTGGGTCTTTCCCGGCTCCTGGCGACGAAGCGCCGAGGTGGAGTGTCAAGCGAACTTTCAAAAGCTGCAGCAGACGAACCAGCGCGGGAATCGCCACGGTGCGGGATCCAGGAGCCGACGGGTCAGGCCTGAGGGAAATGCTGCGAGATCCCACCAGCCGCTGACCTGCAACTTTCTGGTGAGACTGCCACGGGGAACTGCACTTTGCCTTCTCTTATTCTCCCAAGCTCTGCTCACCTTGGCGTCCTGCTTTGCTGGACAGCTGGACAGTGAGCGAATTGAATCCCAGCCCGCCCCGGCGCCTCCCGGCAGATGTGAGTGTCGCTCTCGGCCAGTCCATCGCTTCATTTCCCAGGAGGTAACCGCCCGCCGCCCCCCGCCCCCCGCCCTCGGTGCGCCCCACGCCGAAGCGTCGAAGCCAGCGTTTCGGCTGCAAGCCAGTTCTTGGATGCTGAAGGCTGGACTCCTTCAACGTGGATGTCTTCAGCGATGGGTGTCTTGAAAGTGTGGCTCGGAGTGGCCCTAACATTGGTGGAATTTGCAGTATTGCCTCATTCTGAAGGTGAGAGAGCAGTCCTGTGTGTGTGTGTGTGTGTGTGTGTGTGTGTGTGTGCCTGCGCGTGAGCGCGTGTGTGTATGTGTTTGATCGTGCTATTTTAAAAGCCCAGCGGGTCTATGGTATTGTGGGTCGGGTGGAAGTTTCTTGGGATGGGTGGGTGGGTGGATGGGAGTGGAACTGGAGTGGGCTTTTTTCTGAGATTTCTTTCTACTCCTGATTGTTTTGCATGCAGATTACAAGCTCACCTCCCTCTCTATCCTAAATGCATTTGGGTAGGTGGGTGCCCGATTGAGGTGGCATCTCTGAAATGGGATCCTCTTCTTCCACTTCCCCGCTGCCCCCAGTGGAAAGCAACTAAGTGGAGCATAGCGAGCGAGCAATTGCTCTGACCTGTGTAAAAATACTTCTGCTGCTATCATACATACAATTCAGCTCCTTAAAATCTTCGTCGCTCTCCCACCCTCCTCCTCCCAATAATCTCCCTGTAAAATCCAGTAAAGATTTTATAACTAGTTGGTTAGAGCGTGTCGTGGACGTAGACAATTCAATTGCCCTCAAAGAAATCTCCCTAGTACAGAGAGGCATGAGCCTGCCCGATCTGGAAAACAAGTGGTTAATAAGTTTAGCTTCATTCTCTTACTTTTCCCTCTGCCTCCTGGTTTTCCTCTGGGGCTCCAACCTAGTGGAAAACCCCGGAGCTGGGGGAGAGAAAGAAGGAAACTGGAAATTGTCGCATGATAGCGAAAGCAATCTGGGCTCAGGGAAATAAATGAATCAATAAGTAAATCAGGAGTTTGGGGGTCATGGGATGGCGGGTCCGGGGACGCCAGGCGCTCCCACCTGCTCCAATCAACTGGGAAAGTCGCCTAGTTAGTGCTTAGAAAAGAGAAGGAGAGCCTGGAGGTAGACGGCTTAATCCACAGCACTCGGCTTTGGGCTTCCCCTCCCGGCTCCATTCATTATTCATCCAGCTGCGGGAAGAAGAGTTCACCTGCACGGCCGCAAATCAGAGCCGCAGCCTCGGCGGCGGCTGGCACCATGCGGGGCGCCTCACCTGCCCTGGTGCTGGGTGGGGATGGCTCGCCCGTGCAGCGCCCGGGGATGGGACTAGGAACAGCGGAAGGGCCGGGGGAGGACAAAGCCCTGCCATTGATCGACCTCCAGCCGCCGGGGAAGCTGCCTTTTTCTTGCTAGTGTCTTGGGAGAAAGTGGCGTGGCCTTGGAAGTCCACGCACAGCAGTGGGGATTTTCTGGTGGGTAAAGGTACCATTTGCCCGCACCCTCCGGAGAAGTATGTCAAGTGTGTACTATCCCTGGGTAAAACACGTCTGTCTGGGCCCTGTGCAGCCTTCCTTCAAGCAGGGCATAACTTGTAGAAACATGTCTTTATTGTATATGTACGTGCATGTGCATACTTTAAAAAATAAAACCTGTAGGGCTTAATTATGATAATAAACCAGATAGGAGAGTCAACCCAGGCCACCCAAATCTGAACTTGAGACAGAAAAATTACATTTTCACGTGGTGGTGGCAGTCCCTTATTTAGAAAGGGAAAATGTGCTATCTCTTCCTAATAGCTCACCAGGAGGCATTTGGAATGAGGCAGTTTTTCAGAACCAAATCTCTTGAATTACAAAAGCCATTATTATTAAGAGCCTGCAGGGTTCACTCTTTGGAAGACTGGTTGATATATTGTGCAAAGTTTAAGAAACTCCAAAGTTTTTTGATGGGGCAGGGCAGGGCAGGGCAGAGGGGCGTCTTTCCTCCAAAGATTTCTCAGAAACTTCTCTTGTTACTGTTTCACCCCGCATTAAGAATATTCTAGACTTATTTCACAAATTGAACTGATAGATGTCTGAGCATTTCCATCCAAATCATAATGATGCTTATATAATAATGAATAAATGAATATGGACATTTATTTGAGTACATATGTGCCTGACATCATACTAACTGAACACTTTACATACTTTATCTCATTTAATTAAGCAATATAATTTCTACAGCCAAAAAAATCAGCTGTCATCAGATGAGACTTTTGATTTGAGTCTGTCAGGGTTTTCTTTTTCTCTTAAAAGTAAGAGCATTGAGATCAAGAATGGTAAGCTTAAGCATCTTAGAGATTTCCTCGAGTTTTTCTTATTACCCTTGGCAATGATTTTTAAAAATGAAAAAGAAGCATTCACATGTGTGCTTCTCTTGGTGTGATGTACTCTGTGACACTTTCGCTGACCAGGCCATGGCAGAATTTACTGTTGTCTTCTCAGTGCTTAGAGAGTATGCCATATATGCTTCTGGTACACCAGTTAATAACTCTACAATTGTTGTTGATGAAGGTATGGTTTCTGTCTTTCTCACTTAGCTGTGTTCTCCCTGAGGGCTTAAGATGGGTCTTAGTTATTTTTATATCTCCAACTTAGCTCCCAATACACAGTAAGTACTAAAAAATACTGATCAGATGGACAATTATTGCCAAATCACATTCTTTCAAATTAAGATTAGACTGGCCTCCATGATAAGCTGCTGTATGACCTTGAATGAACCACCTAACTTCTTTGGGCTATGGTTCTGTCATTTACCAAAATACTTTTGCTAATCATCTAGCATAGGAAAAAGAAAAGAACAATATTCGCTGTCATTTGTGGTCAGTTGCAACTTTCTTGTTCTGAATTTTATTTTAATTTTTAAAAGAAAAAATTTCTACAAGCAAATTACTTGCAGTGTTAATTTACATTGTCCTGTAGTGCCACAGTGACAAGCTATTATGATTTGAAAACTTTATAAAATGAAGACTTTACAGAGAAACTTCTAGCAAACATGGACGCTTTCTGAATCAGAAAATTCTGCCATGACATTTTCTGGAGAAGCACATCATAAGCTATGTTGACCTGTGGAAATTCTGTGAACTTAACACTAGATAAAATATGTTGGCTTGGGGATAGGGAAAGATTATTGAATTGGAGGTTACGAGAACTGAGTTCTAGCTTGTGTCCTATCACTCCCCATGTGACTTTAGCCAATCCTACAATCTTCTAGGATTTTCCTGTAAATGCTATTAACAGAGCACACTGAAAAGGATCATTTGATAGACAGTGTGTTTTATTTATGGGTGTATCAGCATATTTGGTTCCACTCTTGGCTAGAGAGTTCCTTCTGTATAAGACTCGATGCTTAAAACTCAATATTAAGGAAGAGAAGACATTGGCTGAAAAATAGTCTATCTCTTTATTCTTTCCTTCCACAAATCTTTATTGAGAGCTTATGTGTCAGGTTATGTCTGGTAGGGTGATATAGACATAAAGAAATCAAATTCCTGCCCTCAGGAGTTTACCTAGAAATATTAATACAAGTAAAGTAGCAGGAGGGATATGTGAATACTGGTTGTTGGTGGGTTTCCCAATATTGAGTAATTACAACTTTGCATCTTTTGGCTTTGGTAACGACTTGCTAGTGGAAATAAAGAGGTGTTGTATTGTCATAGGTTCTGATTTCTATCGTATTACATTTTTGTTTCTTCTCTGGAGTTTGGACTCTGGGTGTTACCCACAGCATACACATTTTTAGTGAGGGCACAGCTATCTGTATTCATTGTTATGGACTTGAGTGGTAATATCCCTCAAGTTTACTCAGGTACAAGTAGTCATAAAATACTCTACCACATGGCTCAGGAGAGGGGAGGCGACTTCCACATGGCAAAGTTGGAGCCATGTGTCAAATCTTACAATAGTTCAAAAACAGTTGGCCCATTTTCATTTTAACTACTTTATTAATTGGTCTGAATCCTGGTTGACAATAATCAGGATGTGAGCTGTTCTGTCAGTCCAGAAAATGATTCTACTTTAACTATTCCCCAGTGTACAAACCATACGCTGAATTATAACACAACTTAAAGCTTGAACATTTAAATGCCAGCTTGTGGCTGTTTGTTCCTAATGAGTCATGTTTTTGTGATACTATGCTCACCATATATTTTCATATCTTATGGTCATATCTACCATGATTTTTTTGAACTAATGGGTCTGACATTTTGTGGCTCTTGAATTTAACTTCTCTAATTTACTTAGTTTACCAGGTACAGTTTCTATAGTGAATAATTTCAGGATGTGAATTCTAATGCAAATTATATCTCAAATTTTCTCTGAAAAATTTAGGTTTTATATAGGTGTCTCATGAGGGAGTGCATTATAATGTGCAAAAGGACTTAAAAACAGACATTTACTTATTTGAATGAAGTAACATTTTGCCTATGCAACTTGCAAGAAAGTCGCCAGCCACACAGGAGGAAGGTCTTAGGATCTCACTATCACTTTGTCCTGCAAAACTTCATGCATTTTCTCACAGGGTATTATAACTTTACCTAGCATCTCAGCTGTAGTCAGTGTCCTGAAACTGGAAAAGTTCTTGATCAGAAAACGCTAGCGCCTGTTGTCTGATTTTTCCTGTTTTCCCTTGAAGAGGGCTTGTTTCTCCTTCTAGATGTATGCCATCTGTCAGAATTCACCTTGAGGAGTTTCCTTTAAAGTTCAAATAAAGCCATAAATCTAAACCTCAGATAGAGCCACAGTAATTTCAGTACTTCTTAAGAAAAACAGTGATGTGGCATAACTTTGTTTTCCATGTTATATAAATTGATGGATTAGTGAAAAGGCCTCTGCTCTAGTGCAGAACCCGAAGCTGCCCCAGCCCCAACACCAGCAAACCTGACTTCATCTGGGTGTGAGTGTGAGCTCTTGTGGGAGAAATATGCTTGCTTGGAGGACTGCATCTGGCCATAGGTAGTGATAAATGATAGGACTGGGCATCACAGAAATCCTTTATTTTCTCTAGAGAGTAGAAATGAGGTTTTGGAAGCTGTGTTAATAGAGACTCATTTGTATGGTGGCCTTCTGGGCAGTGCTGTTCTGTTTTAGGAAAGCCCTCAGAGGGCAAAGCTTTTGGAATTGTACATCATTGAGTGACCCAAATTGAATTGTTTCCTTTTCCTAATGATGATATATACCAGCTGTTAACACACCGTTTTGACTTGTGTCTCTAGTAGATGTTTTGATAATCAGGTGAGTGTATGGTGTTACACTCAACGCTGCTTAATTATTTTTATGTTACAATGACTTTATGATGTCCATCTAAAACATCCAGAAATGGATTTTGATGTGGGTACTTGGTTACTTAAGATAATTAACTTCTTTTGGAGCTTTGAAAAGATATTGACTTATTTTTTAAAAAAATAATTAAAAAACAATTTTTAACTATAGTTGGTATACAACATTACATTAATTCCAGGTATACAACATAGATTTGGACATTTAATAACTTATGAAGCTATCACCCTGATAAATCTAGTTGCCATCTGGCACCATACATAGTTATTACAATATTATCGACTGTATTCCTTATGCTATACTTTATATCTCAATGACTGTTTTGTAACTACCAATCCACACTCCTTAATCCTTTCCCCTCTTTCACTCCCTAGCCCCGCTCCCATCTGGCAACCATCAGTTTGTTCTCTGTATCTATGAGTTTGTTTCTGTTTTGTTTGTTTATTTTTCTTAGATTCCACATGTAAGCAAAATCATATGGTATTTGTCTATCTCTGTCTGACTTACTTCACTCAGCACAATACTCTCGAGGTCTATCTGTGTTATTGCAGATGGCAAGATTTCATTCTTTAAAAAAATTTTTTTTTAATGGCTGAGTAATATTCCATTGTATATATGTGCCACCTCTTCTTTATCCATTCATCCGTTGATGGACACCCATATTGCCTCCATATCTTGGCTATTGTAGGTAATGCTGCAATGAACATACAGGTGCATGTGTCTCTTCAAAGAAATATTTTGGGTTTGTTTGAATAAATATCCAGAAGTAGGATTACTGGATCCTTCTTTATCTCTTGTTATAGCCTTTGTTTTAAAGTTTATTTGGTCTGATATAAGTATTGTCACCCCAGATTTTTTTTTCATTTTCATTTTCATGAAATACCTTTCTCCATCCCTTATTTTCAGTCTCTGTGTGTATTTTGATCTGAAGTGAGGCCGCAGTATGTAAGGGTCTTGTTTTCTTATCTATTCAGCCACTCTACCTTTGGATTGGAGCATTTAATACTTTTTTCTTATTTGAAGTAATTGTTGATAGATATGTATTTATTGCCATTTTATTATTCATATTTTTGATATATATTTTTTCTTCTTAAAGAAGTTCCTCTATATTTCTTATAATACTTGCTTGGTGGTGATGAACTCCTTTAGCTTTTCCTTGTCTGGAAAGCTCTTTATCTATCCTTCGATTCTAAACGATGGCTTTGCTGGGTAGAGTAATCTTGGTTGCAGGTCCTTGCTTTTCATCACCTTTAATATTTCCCATCAATCCTTTCTGGCCTGTGGAATTTCTGTTGAGAAATCAGCTGACGGTCTTATGTAGGTAACAAATTGCTTTATCTTGCTGCTTTCATTGTTTATTTATTTATTATTTATCATAGTGACATTGTTAATGAAATTCAATAAGTTTCAAGTATACAATTCAACACTAAATCACATATGTATATTGCATTGTGTGTTCACTGCCCATAGTTGGATTTCTTTCTGTCAGCACATATTTGATTCCTTTTTACCCATTTGCCTCCCTCCTCTCTTGCTTCTTTTAAGACTCTCTCTTTAACCTTTGACATTTTATTTATGATGTGTTTTAGTGTAGGTCTCTTTAGGTTCATCTTGTTTGGGACTCTCTGCATTCCTGGGCTTGTATGTCTAATTCCTTTACCAGGTTAGGAAAGTGTTCCATAATTATTTCTTCAAATAGGTTTTCAATTTTTTGATCTCTGTCTTCTTCTTCTGGTACCCCTATGATGCAGATGTTGGTATGCTTGATGTTGTTTCAGAGGTCCCTTAAACTGTCCTCATTTTTTTGTATTCTTTTTTTTTGTTGCTGTTCTAATTGGGCATTTTCTACAACTTTCTCTTCTAAATTACTGATTCGATCCTCTGCTTCCTCGAATCCACCGTTGATTCTCTCTAATGTATTCTTTATTTTGGTTATCGTAGTTTTCATTTCCGACTAGCTCTTTTTTATGCTTCCTCTCTCTACTTTTATGTCTTCTGTCTCCTTGCTGAAGTTCTCACTTAGTTCATCTACTCTTCCCCTAAATTCATTGAGCATCCTTATCACCAATGTTTTGAACTCTGCATCTGGTAGATTGTTTGTTTAGTTCTTTTTCTGGAGCTTTGTCCTATTCTTTCATTTGTGTCTTAGTCTCCCCATTTTGGCTGCCTCCCTGTGCTTGTTTCCATGTATTAGGTATGGCTGCGCTGTCTCCCAACCTTAGTAGAGTGGCTTTATGTAGTAGGTGTCCTGTGGGGTACAGTGGCACCATCTTCCTAGACACCTGAGCCAGGTGCTCCAGGTGTGTTCCTTGTATGACATGTGTGTGCCCTCCTGTTGTAGTTGAGCCTTGCTTGCTGTTTGCACTTCACTGGGAGGGATTGACCCTTGGGCTGATTGGTTGTGAGGACTGGCTGGTGAGGCATTTACCCTATGAAGCAGGATTCACTTTAGCAGGGCTCTGGTGCCTGCCCAGTCTGCCCTTCGGGTGTGTTCATCTTGGATGCAGCCCTGGGTGGTGCTCTGGCTCTGGTTGAAGTTGGCCACTGGGCATACCAACCCAAGGGTCTCCTGGGAGGTGCCCCACCACAAGATATATTAAACTGCAGCCTATGTCTTGTCTGGTGCCACCTGACATGAGCCACCAAGCAATGTGCAGATGACTGCCACCCATGCTGGGCTTAGAGGTGCTTTGAGAAGCCAAGCTGGGAATCAAGGCTGGGTGCCTCTATTGCCTGATTCGGGGCTCTTCAGCAAGAGGTATGGAGCACATTGAGGCCAGGTGCTGCTTGTTTGGGTTTTATGAACCTTTAAGAGATTTTAGGAAAGTCTGCAGCATGAGCCAAGATAGGCCATTTATATGGAAAAAAAAAAAAATCACAGGAGGAGTCTTGGATGAGGCTGCTAATTGGGTGGGGCAGGGTGTTAAGGAATCACCGGGATAGGCAACCAGTATTAGCCAGGTTGGTGGAGCTCAGATATGGCAGCTGCCTGCATCCACACACTAGTAGTGGGGAAGGCTCAATAAAGGAACAGTGGACTCTGCCAGTACTTCTGTCCAGGAGAAAGCCACCCCTCCAGTCCTCATCCTGAAGCCACACAACTCAGTTCCTCCCTGTATGTCCCTGGCACTTTTTGAGCTGCTTCTCCAGTGCTGGATCTCAGAGAGAGTGAGTCCGTCACTGAGTAAGTCCATACACGGGCCCTTTAAGAGCACTCTCTATGACTCCTGCAGCCTTCTGTCTCAATCAACCACAACCTCCACTGGTTTTCACAGCTAGAGGCTGTGAGGGACTTTTCTTCCTGGAAAAGTGGAATCCTGGGCTGGGAAGCCCAGTGTTTGTCCAGGACCCCTCACTCCTCTTGGGGGACTTCTGCAGTCAAGATATTCCTTGCCGTTCTCAACCACCGCAGGTGGTTGTGGGATAGGCTTGTTGTGTATCTCCACCCTTTCTACCAGTCTTGAGGTGGCTTCTTATTTATGTCTCCAGTTGTAAGACTTCTGTTTAGCCAGACTTTTGGTAACTTCCAATGATGGTTGTTTTGTAGTTGTAATTTTGATGTGGTCATGAGAGGAGGCAAGTACAGCATCTACCTATTATCCTGTCTTGACCAGAAGGTCAGAAACAGGACCTCTTAAAGAAAAATAAGTCAGAATTTCTTCCCAAAGGTTCTTACCTCAAGTTATTCTTATTTGAATGTCAGGGGCACAAAAACCTTTTAATATATTTGCCCACAGAGATCTTTGATTCAAACCCAAGTGTAAGTAGCTATTTCATTTTCTTAGAAGATTGTTCTTAATTCCATCATTGGTGGATAAGGTAGACCAGTCCTTTCCTGAGAAGTTAATATTATTGAGACTTCATGAATGATGTGTTAGAAGCCAAGCACCATAGAAAACGTGTCTTTTCCTCTTTGGATGCCATACTTCTGCTATTTCAATCTGTTTTGCAACCTCAGTTTTTGAGAGAGTAGCTATTAGCACACTACCCACATTTCCAGGTTAAATCAATACCTGTTGTACTGTTCAAAAATTGGTTCAGAATGTGTGTGTATGTTATCCTTGAAAATTAGCATTGCAGTTTCATATTTTTAGACATAAAACTTATAAAAAATTTATTTTATGATATATGAGTTTTTCAGAATATATAGGCTGTCCCATTCAATTCAGCCTTATTTTTCATTTAAGAACAAGTCATCTGTTTTTTATTTGGTACTTACTGAGTAAAAAATATAAAGATGTATCAGTTTATAGTTAGCTCATTAGAACAAAAATGAATACAAAGAGGATGAAGAATCTTGTAGGTCAGAAGCTTGAAAGAAGAATTATTTTTAAATAACTCCAGTTTACATCATTCTACATCATTCTACATCATTCTCCTATAAAATGTTTCAACATCCCTAAAGAGGAACATATTGTGTTCAAGGCATGAAATAGGTAATCAGCCACATACTCAAGTGGATGCGATTATGTGAATATTTGGGGAAAACAGTAGGAGTGGTCCTTGTCCTAAGAGTGTATATGCAGATATTGGGGTAGATGCAATAGCTCCACATCCTTAGCAAGGCTGCCACAAGGAAACACACAAGAAAGAATTCACAAATGGATGATGTAGGCACAAAGTACTATAAGCTCAAAGGAGAAAGAGAATAATTCCGTAAGCTGGAAAGCTTCATGAAAGAGATGGGATCATGTTCAATGAACTTGACTAGACCAAGTACATCTCCTGCAGGAAATGAAAATGAATAAAGGCATTGAAAGATGAAAGTATTATCACGGGATCCTAAGTTGGCCTCTGGAATTGGACTGGATAATTTGTGTAAGCAAAGAGTAGCAGAGAAGCCTGGCTAAATAAATTGGGACTGGATTATGGAGGCTTTGCTGATTTACCACAAGTGAAATAGACACTGTATTTATAACATGCCATTATAAAACATTTATTTTAAAATTCAAATAAGTTCTAATGACGCTCTACCTCATGTGTGTTCAAGAAATGTTGTTTTGGTGTATGGGTTATCTCCCCAGGGGCAGAATGCTCCAGCCTTTAAGATTTTGGAAATAGCTCAGTTTTCTGATTATGATACATGTAGATGCAGTTTTTACCTACTTCTACCTGTACAGTACCTGTTGGTTTATTATGCATCCCTTTAATTCTTGCTTTGTTTTTCCCCACAGGTGCTTGTGTCTATCAGGGTTCCTTGCTGGCGGTAGGTCATTCTTAATATTTTTGGGTTATTTCTTTTGAATGTAAAATGCTTGATTGAAGCTACTGAGTGAGTGAGGTGATCCTATCATTGTAAAATATGTTTATTTTCCTTCACAGTTTGAGGGTTATCCCTCATCCTGGCACAGTCATGCTCAATTACTTAATACCTTTTCCAGAGTGAATTAGTTCCATTCTGATACTCAGGTATTGGAAGAGGAGTTCAAATACCCAACCCACAATTTGCATTCCATGGCTGTCCTTTATGTTCTTTTAGTCAGAGAGAAAATTAGATCCATTCTCTTGTCAGGTACAAACTAGGACACAATTTGTTTATCTTCCTATTGCATTTACTTCTTCCTTTGCCCCACTCCAAGAAAAAGTATGATTATTAAATTAAGTACAATAGAGAGGATTCCTAACTATTGTTTGAATTATATATTTAAAATTTGATAAAGAACAAACAAATTTAACATTTTTATTTCTGAAGCTTTTCTATTAGAGTAGAATTGATTTTGAAGTCAAAGTCAGGATGACTTGGAAAAGCTGAGGCAAGTCTCATGCATTTCTTTTCATTAATAATGCACTATGGTGCATAACAGTGTGTTAAAGCCTTATTGAAAAAACTATCTATGCTCCATCAACTCTAATAAATGGTGTGACAAGTCATTCTTCACCACTTTTTTATTCTGGTTTAATAAATGCTGTAATAAAAACAGAACTGAGATGGTTGGAAAGGGTTTGCTCATTTACATCACAACCTGCTATTGACATGTGTGATATTAATAAGTCATCTTGGATTATCCTTGTGGTGTTGAAATAGATGAGAAATTTCTGAAATATCCAAGAGTCTAGGTAATTGTAGATGTTCGCAGTAATATTCTTGAATCTGAACTTTATGTAATATAGTTACTGCACTGGAGATTATTTTTTCTTCCTTATATTTTTTTGTTAAAGAATCAGGGAAAAAACATTTTTCCTCTCTTTCGCATTCCATGCACTTAAAAGCCTACTTTTCCTTCTGTTTATTCTTTAATACACTTTAGGATTCATTTTAAAATCAATGTGCTATAAAGTACACCATTAGTTTTGGGGAGCTATAGTAACTATTATAGACAAGTCAGTTATCCATGTTAATACAAAGAGAATTGCTTATTGTATAGAGTGCTTCATAATTTTTCAGTATATTTTCATAGCTATTGATCCATGTGATACTTACAATAGACCAATGAAATAGGCAGGCCACATATTATTTTATACCCTTACCTTTTTTAATGAAGAACCATGGATGAGAGAGAGATTAAGAGATTTGCAGAAGATAATTGACCATTAAGCAGTGGACCAGAACAAAACAAGCTGTCTTCTTTCTGTTGTTCCACTTGCATCTGAATAGAAATAACTAAACTACTTTCTTATATTTGATGTCGTTTTGTCTTATTATACATTTGAACATGAAAGCATCAAGTACTTGGGGAGGTCAGTTTGATCCAGTTTATGGAAAGCTGTGTAGTCCATACGCATTTAACAGATGATCTTGCTATCCTCCTTTCCATGCACTGGCTGATCGCAAGGCTCATGGCTGCCCAGAGCTAGTACGTTGTGCTGTAGTGCACCCGCACACTCTTGACACTTCCTGTGGCTACTTTGTTTACCAAGACTCTGCTACCTTTGTTTCTAAACCTTCTCAAGTCTAATGTAATTATTATTGGAGTTAATCAATTCAATCAGAAAGGCAAAACATATTACAATAATAAAGATTGTTATTAAACAAACATTTATTGAGTGGCAACTGTGGATCTGCTATTCTAGGCTAGGATTGCATCAATGAACAGACAAAATCCTTGCCCTCATGAAGCTCAAAGTCTAATGAGTGAAATATATAGTATATTAGATAAATGCTATGGAGAAAAACAATAAGGGGGTGGGGAGGTAGAAAAGGCCAAATGGGGGCAAGAATGTCTCCTTGAAATAGAGTGCTAAGGAAGGCCTCACTGAGAAGGTGACATTTGCACCAAGACCTGATTATAAGAGCTAGCTCCTCGGGTATCCAGGGAAAGAGAATTCCAGTGAGGGGGAACAGCAGGTATGAAGTCTGAAGTGGGCTCTTGCTTGGCCATTTGAAGAAACGTGTGGAAGTCAGAGTGGCTGGAGTGTATGATCAAGGGGGAGGATGGCAGGAGAGGTTGGCAGAGGACAGAGCACTTGGGGCCTTATATGGACTTAGTTTGTCTTCAGTAAGGTGGGTGAGCTACTGGAGAAGCTAGAGCAGAGTGACAAAATCTGACTTACAGTTTAATTAAACTGCTGGAATAGCATCCTTGTTTCTAGGGAAACTGTCAAATACTTTAAAAAGACTCCATAGAGGTGAGTCACTAAAAATTTGCTGTCAAATTAAGTGTGAAAGAAACGACTGTTAAAGATTGGGGTAAAATACAAAAATACAGGGAAATTCTGCATTCAGATTTATTTGCAACCACTTTTAGTTTTCTTTCCATTTTAAGAAACTTCACACTAGAAATGGAAATGATGTATGTCGAGCTAGTTAATTGTCTGAATAACTTATTGCTGCTCTTTCCACATGACCTAGTCTTGAAGAAAGCATTGTACCTACATTGATGAAATGGAATAAATGCACATTTATGTATTTTGAATTAAAATAAAGTGTTTAAGAACATTTATATACTATTCTAGAATTCTCTGATTAAACAACTCTTTGAGTGAGAGGATTTCTACTGTAACAGGCTTCAGAGTTGGGAGCTGGCTCTGAAGATGGTGGTATAGTGTCTCTGTTCCAAACTCTGTAAATTCTACCCACATGCATTTTAGAACTAGGAGTGATTTAGGGATTGTATAGTCCAAACTCTCCATTTTTATAGGTGAGGAAACTGGGTCAGGGATGTGAAGTTCTTGAGCTTCATTCATTTCTTAGGTGAGTAACCAGAAGTGGAGAGCAGGTCTGGTTGAAAATGGCAAAGCATCAGCTTTACCCAGAAGAATTCCATAAAACATATAAAGTAAATGAGAACACAGATGTAGGCACTGGCTGCTAGTTGCTGACTCTCAACCTGTCTTGTGAGGATTCCTCCCACCAATATCTTTTCAGTCTCATCACTTGTTGCCTAGGCAGCTGCCAGAAGTAGTGGAACATTCATGGCTCCTGCAGTTTGACAGACCTTGTTTCAACTCATCCTCCTCTACTACAAACCAGCTCTGTGACCTAGAACAAGTTATATAACCTTGTCGAATCTCTATCACCTCTTTTGTGAAATGGGGATAAATAAAGCCTCTCCTGGAAGGTTTTTATAGATTAAGAAGGTAATGTAGGGAAGATACCCAGATGCAGTGCCTGGCATGTGCTTTTCCACCCTAATAAATTTCTCTTTACCAACCAGGAAGAAGAAGAGGAGGAAGGGACAGTTATTAAGCACCTACTATGTATTTCATACTGTCATCAGTCTCAAGAAATAGATTTTATCTTTACTTTACAGATAGGGAAACTGAGGCTCACAAAGTCTAAATCACATGTTCAAAATTACACAACTGGTCAGTGCTAGAGGAAGAGACCGTTTCAAACTCTAAGGCCATTTCACTGAGCATGCTGTTTCTCACAGTCAAGTCAGCCTGCTTGTTGTCTCTGAACACACTAGTTTATTTCACCCTCAGTCCTATGTGTCCACGCCTCCCTGCTGCACCTGCCATGCAGTTGTCTCTGCCAATCTCCGTCCTGACCTGCAAAAGCCAGCTGTCCCTGGCTAACCCTTTCCCATTTAACTGAGGCTCTCCCACACTAATGTGTACTAAATTCACCACACAATGCAGGGAACGTTTAGGGAGTCATTATATCTTAAAAATATATGATACATACACATCCCAACAGTGCGTTGTGTTTCCCAACTTTTGACAGCTCTGTGGACATGTGATGACATTCTGGGGTGATTTGGTTCTAACCAACATGTAGCCATCTTTCACTTATGTACTGACTTCAGCTTTCTCTCTTCTTTCTTTAACATTGTCTTGCCTACCTTTTTTTTTCTTTCCATTCCTCAGGTCAGAAACTACCAGAAGAGACTCAAAATACCCAGGGAAGTCCTCTACCTTGAGAAACACTGATAATTCTATTTTGGGGTATGCTTCTTACTCCACAATACCCCTGAACTCCTGGGCTCTCAGGACTTTCTCTAGAGTCAGCCCTTGTGGAAGACAGAGTGTGACTGTTAAATCAGAAATCCATCAGAAGAAAACTACCTAGTTAATATATTTAACTTTGGGGCATTGGGTGAGAGGAGAAAAATAAATTTTGAATTTCAATGTTTTCACCTATCTTCTACTTTTTTCAACTCTATGAGTAAAAAAATTTAACTTTCTTTTGATATTACCACGGGGCAAACAATTTTCCTTTATTAGGTTCTTCCTGGGAGTGGATGGACTCAACCTCAGTTTTTCTAACCTTAAAATGGAGATGAACTGTTTACTTCACAAAGTTGTGAAGATCAAAAGAGATCAATATGAAGCACTTAGCCCAGTGCTAAGTGACCTACCATGATCAATAAAGGTTAGCTGCTGTTATTGTTGCTAAAAGTAGTTATGATTGGAAAATTTGGGAAAAACACTCTTCTTCACTAGATCAAAAGTGTTAAATATTGTGATTTTCCTACTTGAAATACTTTTGTTCACAAATGCTGACAAAGGCACTAACTTTTAGCACACTTGAAAGAAAAAAAATTTAAAGAATAATTAAAAATATGGAGTGTTTACTTATATATGGTATAACACAGTGGAAATATCCAGGCTTTGGAGTTTGAATCTCAGTAATGCTACATACTTGCTGTGTGGCTTCAGATATGATATTTTATGCAGCAGAGCTTTAATTTCCTTTTATATAATGGGGATTATATTCCTCGTACGGTTGATATGAGGATTAACTGAGAGCATGCTTGTGAAAGAATGCAGAACTGTGCTTGGCAAGGAACTGGCGCTCATACTCTCTAGGTGGCAACACTATGCCAGAGTGGAAATGACTGAGCGATAAAGCCTGGGGTGTCTTGGTTTGGGTCCTGGCTCTGTAATTATGAGCTGTGTAGCATTGAGTAAGGCACTTGAATGAAATGAGGTCTCAGTTTCTAAATTTGTAAATGAGAAAGTTAGATTAGATCTCTCCAAGATTCCTTAGTGCAGTGCCATCCAGTGGAACTTTCTCTGCGGATGGAAATGTTCCATAGCTGCTGTCCAGTATGGTAGCCTCGGCCCACATGTGGTTATTGAGTACCTAAAATGTGTTTAGTGGCATTGAAGGACTGAATTTTAAATTTTGCTTAAGTTAATTGTTAAAATTTAAATTTAAATAGCCACGTGTAGCTTATGGCTAACATATTGGACTGTGCAACTTTAGAGCTTTAAAATTCTTACATACTTGAGTACTTAAACTTGAATTATAGTCTCATGGATGATTCCTATCCCAGGTAAAACCTCTCTGTAATGTTATTAACAGTTGTGAGGAAAGTCATAAGAAATTTGTTAAATTACCTGAGTTTGCTCTTTGATTATTAGTCTAAATAATTTGAACAGTCATCTCTGTTTTAACACTACTCTCCCCATATTGCTCGATGTGTTTCCTTGAATAAAAGAAAAGGGGTGGAGTTATATATAAGTCCTCACCAGCAATCAATCTTACATAGTCCCTTAAAATATTTTATCCAGCTTTATTGAGGTATAATTAACAAATAAAATTTGTGTATATTTAAGATGTACAATTTGATGATCTGATTGATATACATATACATTTTGAAGTAATCACCACAATCAAGCTAATAAACACCTTAGTTACCATTTCCTACTTCTCTCCCTCTTTTTTCCTTCCTTCCTTCCTTCCTTCCTTCCTTCCTTCCTTCCTTCCTTCCTTCCTTCCTTCCTTCCTTCCTCCTCTCCTCTCCTCTCCTCTCCTCTCCTCTCCTCTCCTCTCCTCTCCTCTCCTCTCCTCTCCTCCCTCCTTTCTACCTCTTTTTTTTTTGGGTGGTAAGAACACTTAAGATCTACCCTCTTAGCAAATTTCAAGTATACAATACAGTATTATTAACTATAGTCACAACGTTGTACATTGGATCTTCAGAACTTGTTCATCTTGCATAAGTAAAACTTTGTATTCCTAATAAATTCCTTTTACCCTCTTCCCAGCCCTTGGAAACCACCATTCTATTCTCTGCTCTATGAGTATAACTATTTTAGATTTTACATGTAAGTAAGATCATGCAGTATTTGACTTCCTGCATTTGGTGTATTTCACTTAATTTAGTATCCTCCAGGTCCATTCTTGTTGTTGCAAATGGCAGGATTTCCTTCTTTTTAAAGGTTGAATAATATTCTGTTATATATTTACATATTTATATATATTTACATAATATTTCCTTTTATCCATCCATCTATTTATGGATATTTAGATTGTTTCCATATCTCGGTTATTGTGAATAATGCTAAAATAAACTTGGGAATGCATCTCTTCAAGATTTTGATTTCATTTCCTTAAAATATATACCCAGAAGTGGGATTACTAGATCATATGGTAGTTCCATTTTAAATTTTTTGAGGAACATCCATAGTGTTTTCTATAATAGCTGTACCAATTTTCATTGTTACCAGCAGTGTACAAGGGTTCCCTTTTCTCCACATCCTCACCAACACTTGTTATCTTTTTTTCTTTTTGCTAATAGACATCTTAACAGGTATGAAGTGATATTTCATTGTGGTTTTGATTTGCATCCATTAAAATTTTGACAAAATATTTTGATGTTTTGTCAAAGTCTAATATATTTGTGGGAGTGTTATCCACTATAGCTTATGTTGTGGCAGAAAAGAGTTGAGAACCTCTGGTTTAATCTGCAGGCCTTGTTTATTAGGCTTAGGAAGATTAAGGAAGAAAATTAGAGCACTTCCATGCTAGTGTCCTTTTAAAAAATTGGGTGCTGTAGCATTACTTTCTTTTTTTGAAACTAACACAAAAGAGATAGCACATAGAAATGAAGATGTCTCTGACTTGCATTTGAGCTGGTATTCACCATCACGCTCAAGAGATTTTATGAAGAGAAGTGAAGAAAATTTGGAAGCTTTCTCTATTATGTGCTCAAAGTCCCCCTAAACACTTTGCGAATCTCAGTCAGTCGCTACTATTAAACACCCCAAACTTCTCAGCAGTGGGAGAGTACTTGGCATCCTGTGCATATACTCAGAGGGGAAGCAATAAAATCAGCTATTTTTTAATTTCCCCTAAAAGTACTATTGGGTATTGTAGGATATTGCTGTTTTTTGTTATAGCTTAACAAGAATTCATCATTTTTTAATGCCTCTGGTCCCTCTTCATTTATATTTAAATACTGAATAATATGTTTTTAAGTGGGGAGCTACCCTTTATTAAAATGTACTTATTCTGGGGTAAAAACTTAATTTTTTTTTTGCAGAAAGCCAGTAGCAAATCATCACTGTGCTAGGTGGCCGGAATAAATTTTGGAGCTAGAGGTATTCGAGTAGAGATTGGACAGGCAGTATCAGAAATAAGATAGTGATAGTTTGCTCTAGGTGACTTCTAAAGGTCCTTCTAATTTGGATTCTTGTGTGGATTGAAAGTTAGAACTGTGTGTTTCTGCCTAAGGAAGCCCTTAGAGAAGGGGAGGAAATCTCCTGACTCAAGTGTACAATGAAGTGTTCTTACCTTGTATTTCTTCAAAAGCAGCAATTTTGTACCCTTGAGAGTGGGGTGGTGAGATTTGGGCTCTAGGTGCCTGAGATGATTCTTTTTTTCTTGCTGGGTTTTTACAAATTGTCCATCATAATCAGATGTGCTAGCTTCTTTTTTGGGAATTTATATCTTCTTAGAATGCTTGTGTGAGAAGAATAATGCAAGAGATTTTGTGCTTTTATTGATGAATAATCCATTATGTACTTTCATTCTTATTCATATTCTTGTGGTAAGAACAGATGTTTACGTTAACAAACACATATCTTATACTTTGTTTTGAATTTAGAAGATGCAACTGAGCTTGGTAGCCATATTAATTTTTTCAAACTGTTGTGTGTATGGTCATATATCTCAATTTTTTGGTCAGACCATACATCCCCCATGTTTTTATTTTAAGTTTGTGTCATTTGTGCTCCAAATTGCCTTACAACCTAGTACCTCATTTTGTTTTTTCTCTCCATCTGTTTCAAATAGCAAAATATATACATGTACATGTTTATTTTATATGCAGTATATTTATACATGCATATATATATATATATATATATATATATATATATATATACATCTCCTAGAATAGAACTGTCACTCATTTGTGACAACGTGACAACTTTGGTATAATCTTGTCTTAGTTTACTTACTTTTTAAAGCCCTCTGCTTACTAAAGGAACAGATAATATGTAAATATCTAATGACAATTATGAGTTAAGTTTATGCTTTCTTGAAATTCGAATGACAACTGTCTAAAGAAAAGTTGGCTTTGAAAATTTCATATGCATGACATTTTGCTTCTGTGATGGGAGGAGAGAGTTAAATATAAAATTAGTACAAAACTGTTTTTAAAAAAATCCGAGCAGTTTTTTGTAAAATAAATGCATAGCCTCTAGTATCCTAGCAAAGTTCTTTTTGACAATGATTTTTAAGGCTGCCAGAGTTTATACACTAAATGAAAGGAAGGAGAAAAGTGAAAAGCTGTCATAGTAAGAAAAAGTTTATCGTTAGTATCCAGGAGGCTCTTGAGTTTGGACCGTGACCTGTGAGTTCTTTCCTGACAGCTCCCAAGATTGGTTATTTATTAAATTTATGTCATTCCTTTCCTCCAAAGGGAAATTGAATGGGTGGGGAGGGACTGGGAAGAGGAGGGTATCTACACTGGAGAGCAGATTTTATAGTTCCTTATACCATACATTCTTGAAATGGTTTTGTAATAGTGAGCAAGAGAGAATTATCAACAGAAATGGATATTTATTCTTTGGTGTTGAGTGTCCCTTACTATACTGAGTGTCCCTATTATCTAGAGGGAACTTGGTCTAATAATTGAGAGGACAGGAATAGAAGGAACCCTAATCTCAAATTAGTGGCTAAGAAGAAACCTTTCTTTCTCTCTCATATTTGCCATAGGCATATGATAGTAGTAGAGAGCCAACTGGATTCTAAATATTTATTGATTAACTTCCATGTGCTAGAAGACATGAGTTATATCCCCAGGTCATTTAGTAGCAGACTGTAGGTTGCCTACCCAACAGCCCCTTTTATCCTTTTCTTGCCTGACAAAGTCCTATTTTTTTTCAGTTCGCACCCCTTCCTCACATCACTTGTGTAAATCTTATTTGTAGCTAATTAAGATGTTTATATTCCCTTGTCAGAATTGGTCTAGGACTGAGATTATAAGACCTAGTTGTGGCCAATGAGATATTCATGGACATCTGCTAAATTTTTGTGTGCTTGAAAGGACACCTATAAATAGCATCTCAGTCCTCCTAAGTTCTGAACTAGTTAAGAAATAAAACAAAGAATAAGTTAAATATAGAAGTAAAAAAAATCACTTTTTATTTTTTAATCAATGAAACTAAGTTGGAGAATATGACTTTAATCTTCTTGGTGAAATAGGCTTACTGATTTTGAACCCTCAGACTCAGGCAGACATAGGTATTCACAGACAGAGCTTTATTGAGGCAGCTTTTCCATGTTGAAGAGTTTCTCAGGGAAGAATTACTATTTGGAGAAGCAGAGAAAAACGTATGCTCTTGGTTGATAGGGTTGCTCCCTAGAAGAAGGAGGAAGTATGTCTAGTTACTCTTTTAAATTTACCAGTTATATAAATCATGCCACCTTCTAGGGATAAGAAAGGCCTGGCTAATAAGTTGATACCCCTTAACAGAAGGAAACCTTAGGAAAAAGAAAATTCTCCATTAATGGGAAATTTTAAAGCTTATTCTTTGAACATTGGCATGTGAAGATGTGATCCCTGGAGCTGTTGCAACCATTTTTGTAACCATTAGAGTAGCTAGCCAACACACAGAGGTGGATGGAGGAGAAAGGTGGAAAGAGTTTGGTTCCTCAAGGAGTCTGGTTGTTGATCTTCTGACAACCAGCAAAAGAACTGACCTTTCTAGGGAACTGATATATGAACTAAGAAATTCCCTCATTGTTTAAACCAATATAAATAGGATTTTATGTTACTATGGCCAAAAGTATTTTAACTAATACCCTAAAATCAGATAATGAACTCAGTTCAAAACACTTTGTGTGTCAGTACAGGAGTATAGCCATATGGCTAAGGGCTCATGTTGTAGATTCAGACTTCCTGAGTTTGAGTCTGCGCTCTTTACTATTGTTTGGCCTTGGGTGAGTTATCTACTTCATCTTTATTTTTTAAAATTTTATTTATTTATTTTTTATCCTCTCTATCACATTCTTATTCATGTCTGATTTTTAAAATTTAATTTATTGGAATGATATGACATTGGTTAATAAAATTAAAATTCTATAGGTTTTGAATGTACAATTCAATAATACATCATCTGTATGTTGAATTGTGAGTTCAAAACCCAAAGTTAAATTTCTTTCCATCACCATATATTTTCCTACCTCTTCTTTATTCCTTCCTTCCTTCCTTCCTTCCCTTTCCCTTTCCCTTTCCCTTTCCCTTTCCCTTTCCCTTCCCGTTCCGTTTCTTTCTTTCTTTCTTTCTTTCTTTCTTTCTTTCTTTCTTTCTTTCTTTCTTTCTTTCTCTTTCTTTCTTTCTTTCTTTCTTTCTTTCTTTCTTTCTTTCTTTCTTTCTTTCTTATTTTATTGTTAATCCCATTTTATTTTTATTATATTCTTTTATTATTTTTAAAAATCATTTATTTATTTTTTTTAATTGAAGAAATGATTTTAATTTTTTTTCCCTGTCTACCTCCCCCGCTTCTCCCTACGCTCTGGTTACCTCATCTTTAAAATGGAGAAAATAGTTGTGCCTATATTATAGCGCTGTTGCAAAAATAAATGAGATAACACATGAAAGTACGTGGGTTATAGTAAGTAGTAAGTACGTGCTAGTTACTGAGAATACTGAGAATTCACGGAGAAAACTATTTTTGATCTTGGCCTTGAACTATGGGTCGGTTTAGAATTGGAAATGATGAGAGAAAGACTTTTATGATGGAGGACCAGTATGAGCAAAAGTACAGGTGACAAAGGTAGTTCAGTTTGGCTGAAGTGTGAGAAGTGAAATGAAGCACTGAGAAGGGAATTTTAAACTCCTGACCACATAGGGTCTGCCTGGAATAAAGCATTTGAATTACATTTGGTGGGCAATGGGGACCCTTTGAAATGAAAATAATTTTTCTTGATTTCTAGTTCTGTCACTATAAACGAATTAGTATATTGTTGGAAGTGAAATATCATGGTACCTTCCTCTGCCATGTTCCTCTCTTCTCATTTTCACCAGGGTCCAGATGTAGTTCCTCTGTTAATCTTTGGAGAGGGTATTGGTGGCTTCATGTAACTGATCATCATTGATGGAAAAAAAAAGATTAGTTTTCAGGCACATTCCTACAATGAGTCGGCACCATTAAGTTTATTACATTTAGCAAAAATGGGTTCATCTGGCATTGTGTCAACTGAAACTCCCTATTAATAGGCATTAATCCACTCCTTTAATATTGATGTTGTGATGATGCCCCTGGAGGTGGTGGTATAATCTTTTCCATTTCTCTTTAATCTAGTTGACGTTTCTCATTTCTTCACAATTTGTAAAGATTAAATTGTGTTTTGGGTAGTATTAGGATAAAGTATATTTTATTGTGTTAAAAATATTTTTTCCCCATGAAAACCCGATTATTTTATATATACTAGCCCAGATTTTGAAGAGTATAGTTTTTCTCCCATGCAAAACAACAGAACTTACTTTTTGTTTGCTTATAGAGCTTTATCAGAATTCTCAATTCTTACATTTAAAATGTTTTTTAAAAACTTTTAAAAATTATCTTTAAAAATTTATTTTTCAATTATAGTTGACATATAATGTATCAGTTTCAGGTGTACAACATAGTGATTAGACATTTACATAACCTTACACTATGATCCCCCTGATAAGTCTAGTACACATCTGATACTATACATAGTTATTACAATATTATTGGCTATATTCTCTGTATTGTGCTTTACAATCCTATGACTATTAAAAAATGTATACTAAGGTGGTTTTTCTTTACTTTCATCAAAATCATTTAATATTACAAACTGGCATAACACATTTAAAAACTGAACAATTTTAAATGTAATTTCTAGTTAAATTTATTTTATTTTGTTTTGTGTGATGGGAGATTAGAAACAAACAAGCTATTTAAGATCTAATTTTATCAGAAATTTTTAAAAAGTGTGTTTTTTTTAAAGAAAGATCAAGTGTGGTAGAATGCTTTAGGGAATAGTAGGACCTCTTGAAAAACATGCACTCATAGAAAAGATTCTTAATAGCTTGAGGATTTAAGAGAAGAAAGAAAGATTTTATGAGAATAGGATAACTCAAGTGCATATGAAAGGTAGAGAAACAAATGTTAAATGGCTGCTTTGGTTACCACTTTAGTAGAATGAATTAAATTGTTGAAGAAAAAAGTCTTTTTATATTTCTTACTGTTTCACTGATGACTGAAGGAAAAACCTCAATAATAACTGTCAGGAAATAAATATAAAATTTAAAAGAAACACTGTGAGCATCAAGGCATGTGTATTCCTGAATACTATGAGCATGGAGGCATATGTATTCCTGTGAGGTGTTTTGTGCCAATTTATTAAGGTCAGTGGTACTTACTCAGTAAGGGAGAATGTATCTTTAAAACTAAGAATTCAATTTTTTATGTACTATAAATAAATTATTGAGTTAAGAAGAAAAAATTTAAAAGGGTAAGCAATAGTGTTTTTTAAAAACCAAATCATAAAACCCAAAATATCATCCCAACTTTTTAATTATTATTTTTATTTTTCAATTACAGTTGACATTCAATATTATTTTATATTAGTTTCAGGTGAACAGCATAGTGGTTAGACATTTATATGATTTACAAACTGATTCCCTGATTAGTCTAGCACCCGCCTAGCATTATACAGTTATTACCATATTATTGACTATATTCTCTATGCTGTATTTTACATCTCTGTGACTATTTTATAATTACCAATCTGTGCTTTTTAATTCTGTCACTTTTTCACCCAGCCCCTCAGCTCCTCTTCCATCTGGCAGCCATCAGTTTGTTCTCTGTGTCAAAGAGTCTGTTTCTGTTTTGTTTGTTCATTTATTTTGTTCTTTAGATTCCACAAGTAAGTGAGATAACATGGTATTTGTCTTTGTCTTATTTATTTCACATAGCATAATACCCTCTAGGTCCATTCATGTTGTCACAAATAGTAAGATTTCATTCCTTTTTATGACCAAGTAATATTCCATTGTATATATATACCACATTTTCATTATCCAGTTTTCTGTTGATGGGTACTTAGGTTGCTTCCATATTATTGTAAATAGCACTGCAGTAAACATAGGGGTGCATGTATCTTTTTGAATTAGTATTTTGGGTCTCTTTGGTCATCCCAACTTTTGAGAATGATAGCTTTCCTTTTTGGTTTTTCTAAATGAAAATGACTATATTTTATTTGTTATATCAAAAATAATACAGAAAAGAAACCAGACAAACATAAAATATAAAAAGAAGGGGAAAATCTTCATTAATTCTACAAACAAAAATAAATAATTACTACTAAATTATTGAAGAACTTTTTAAATAAATGTGTGTGTTGCACATTTAACAAAATCAAGCATCACAATATGCATAATGTTTGGTCACTTGTTTTTTTTCATTTAATACTGTATAAATGGTGGCTGCCAGTGGCTGCCTGTGTCTGCCTGTGTCTGCATGCTGGGAGGGGAGAGGGCTCAGCCAAGAAACAATAGATACTGCCAGCACTTCTGTCTAGGAGAAAGCCACCCCTCCAGCCCTGCCTTGAAGCCTGACAACTCAGTGTCTCCCTGGTGATTTGGGCAGCTGTCCTAGAGCTGGAGCTCAGAGTGAGTGAGTCTGTTACCGAGTAAGTCCATGCGTGCGCCCTTTAAGAGGAATGTCTACCGCAGCCCTCCATTTCACTCACAGCAACCTCTGCTGGTTTTCACAGCCAGAGGTTGTGGGGACCTGTCTTCCCGGCCCTGGAACCCTGTTCTGGGGAGCCCAGTGTGGAGCCAGCATCTGTGCTTTTCTGCAGCCAAGATAGCCCTTCCCATCCTCAACTACCACATACTGTTGTGGCGCCCACTGCTTTGTGTCTTGGCCCCTCCTACCAGCCTCTTCTGATGCATGTCCCCAGTTGTAGGACTTCTGTTCATTCAGGTGACTCCCAGTGATGGCTGCTCTGTAGTTTCATTGTAATTTTGGTGTGGTCACGAGAGGCATGCACAGTATCTAGCTTCTATGCCATTTAAGCTAGTCTCCAACACTTGATTTTTGAATGATTTTTAAAGATTGATGTAATGGAAGATACCATTGAAAAATTTGATGAAAATTTAAAAATATACAACAATGTAAAACTAAAAAAAAAAAAACCACCGGAGGTAAACCATTTCAATGAATTCGTGTTATAAAAATTATTTAGTACTTACAAAGAATTCATACAAATATTTAAGAACATTACCGGACTTTTGGAATTAAATTGGCTAAGAATAGGAATGGAGAGTTTACATAAGAGAAAATACAAGTAGCAAAATATATTAAGAAGAACCATTATTACTAGACAGGTTAACATAAAGCCAATAATGGGATATCACCTTACACTTATTAGAAAAAAAATTTAAATGATCAAATTTAGTTTTGATGAAACTTCTGGGAATTTGCCCTGAGAAATAAATTTAGAAGAGGGAAAATTATACATAAAGTTGTGTTATTTCCAGCATTACTTATAAACAAAGAAGATATTTTAAGATATAAATTAGAGAAGTGGTTAAGTAAATCATCATAGACTATGTTGACATTAAAATAATAGATGTGAAGAACATCTAGCTATATAGACACAATCTGAGTAATAATAAATGAAAGGCAGAGTACTCAATTCAAACCTGTGATTAAAACTATTTTTTAAAATGTACTTTTTGTGTGTGTGATTAGAGTCTGATAAGAGGAAAAGAACCATTTTATGTCAAAAAGAGAGAGAAAGCTTGTAAATAGAGAGTACGAAACCAGAGGAGAGAGGATAGAAGTTATGAGAATGAAAAGACACGGATGGAGAAAATCAAGAAGGAATAAGATGGATAGAGTGAAATCAAACCACAAATGGCAAGGACAACCTAGACAAGGTTCTTTTGTAAAGACAGAAGCAAAGCAGCAGAAAGTATATAAAAATTACATTAGTTAGAACTCAGTGTCAGTGATGGAAACTGAACTCAATATTTCTATTAAAATAATGTCTTAGTTTATAAGTAATGCAGAACAAAGCCTGTAATTTATTGTTCCCTTAACCTGGAAGTCTAAGGGTTTAGCTTCAGATGCAGGCATATCCTTGTGTTCACATGACATCTCTCTTGGCTATGTTTTACTTTGGGTTGGCATTATTCTCAGGCTGCCTCTATGTGGTGGCAGTGTTGCTTTACACAGTTCAAATAGCTCATATTCACAAAGAGCCCCTTTTTGGGGTGATATGTCTAGTCAAAATTCTAGAAAATATTCTGATCTGTCTGGCTTGAGTTGAGCATCACACCCCCAGGTCTAATTATACCCTCACTGGGGAAGAAGAAACCTTATGATTTACCTCACTACCGAGTAGAGGAGGGCAATTCTAACAATGAAAGCATGCTGGCCAAAGAGACAGGAGCAGATGTTCTCTACAAGGATAAATAGACATTTGGAGGCAGCATGGTTCATTTAGTAAGTCTCAAGTGAGAGCTACCATCTGCCTGATTGACATAATCAACAAGGCCAGAGAAAGCATCATTGGAACCAGGTATCCTATCTCTCTTGCTTACCTCCATTGTCATCATCCCTTGACTAACATCTATGTTTACTTGCTTTTATCTGAAGTTGAGAAAGATAGTTGGACCCATTTCATTCTATAATAAACCTTTACTTATTTGAAAATAATATTCAGCAAAAACATGGACATATTTGATAAATTAGGGTCATGTCAATGTTCTTTTGGTAATTCAGAAGCAGGGTGGTGGTGGTGAAGTAAATGGGTGGTAAGTTACATATTAGTGCATTTTGAAATGGAATGTTTTATTGTTTTCTAGAAATGCTTGCTTGGAACATTTCTTGGGTACTTAGTTCTTTGTTTCATTTCTGTTCCTTTGGTAAATGACTAGTAGAAAGAGAAAACAGTCTAAAATGGAGCCTGAAAATTTATTGACTAGAAAGTGGAGCTCAAAGTGTATGGGGCCAAACATTTTTACAGTCCTCTGAAATGAGTCAATCATTTTATGTACAGTTTCCATGGCAAAATCATTGTCCTACCATGAGGACTGAGAGCAGAGTAAGTTAAACCATGGCACTTCAGGTGTTTGGGAATGTTAGACTATTATCTGAAAAGTTATCACTTCTAGCCTTTTTGGAGTTGTAGTGTTCCACTCCCTACCCTCGCCTGCTTCTCCCCCACCAACTCCTAAAAGTGTTGAAGAAAGATAGTTTTATGATACTGGAAGTAAGTTAAGAAGTTTGATCATTTCCTCATCCTTAATTTAATGCCCCATAGTAGCTGTAAATTAAGTTTTCCTTTCCTACTGTAAGGGAGCTTTCTTTGGGATATTTACCATACTTGCTCAGACCTTCAAAGACTGCTTTTATGGAATGGAAATCAAGACTCAGCCCATTTGTCTTTAATCAAAGATAAAAGGTTAGTGACTCAGTGTTTAGATGTGAGTTTTTGTATAGTGGAAGAGAGTCTTTATGGCTCAAGGATTATAGATGCCACCAATTCAAAGCACAGAGAAACTGGTGCATTTAGGTAGTGTAGGCAAAGAGCATACGTAGGGATTGGGCATGAAGGAATAGGGTCTTGACGATATCCTGGGTAGAAGGCCCCATGTAATTTTCTTTTGGTGTGAATCCAAAGTGTTAGTGAGTATTTATATAAGAAAATCGTGCAAAAACTTTGGGGCTATGCTGGAGCGAAAGAACAATGAAACAGAAATATGAGTTAAAAGAGTCTTCTTGAAAAGAACTTTAGGGGCCACTTCCATAGCATGGCTTTTAATAGCCAGAACTATTCTTAGAAAACATGGCTTAATGCTTTGTTTTATTTCTCATTGTTGTTGTTTAATCTCATTGTAAAGATTTTGTGTGTGGATGTCAGAAGTAGCTTGAGGGTTAATGTAGTGATTACTTCATGTCTCCACTTTCAGTGTGTTCTCTAAATTCTGTGTCATTTCTCCTCTCCTCCTCCTCCACACTCTCCTCTCCTTCTTTCTCTAGTATATGCCCCAGTTTTTCTCTTCTATATCCCTCTATACTAACAGCTCAAAATTTACCCCAAACTGATGATATAAAACATGGAAACAAATTAGGAACCAGAATTGTATTTAATGGTGTGTGTGTGTGTGTGTGTGTGTGTGTGTGTGTGTGTGTAGCCATGGAAACTATTCTCCTATTGGTTCTGTCTTGAAAGCTGTTAAAAAAAAAGAGAAAAAAAGAAAAAGAAAACTGTTGCCTTCTGGATTCCTGAGTGGATCTAAGCATTAATAGGTGTGATATTATGTACAGCTTATATCACACAAATGGAATGACATCTCTCCTTTGGTAACTCAGCTCTTTGGCAAACTCATCTATTTGGAACGGAGCTAAGAAACAGGAACTAACCTCAAAGGTCCATGAAGAGCCAGAAAGATACCACTATGTGTATGGCCAGAGGGCTGATTGATTTATTCCCCTGGTGCTGCAGAGAGCATTCCTGTCTGTACTACTGCCATGAGTTAGAAGAGGAGACATAATTGCAGTGTTCAGCAGTGTTGCTTAGAGAAGAGGCTGGTACACTCAGGTGTTTAGGAGGAAGAGTAGAATGCATACATAAGCGTGTTGAGCAAAGGTTTTGTCTTGTTTTCTTATCATTATATATATTGTAAATCTTTTAAAAAAAATTATTTTCAGGATGTCAGTAAAGAAATCAAATCTTTTCATGTGCTTTGGGGACATTGCATGAAATATTTCCTGCGCACAGTTCTACTCTTGCCGTGAATACATAGTTTAAATTCTACAAATTCATTGTACAAGCACACACATGTAAGCATTCTGTGCAATGCATATTGGGATGTATTCATTTTGTGCTCACATTTTAATGCCTGAAAGTCTTTTGTAATTATGGAATATTTGTTTTCAGTTCACTTCTAATCTTCCATTTGTGTGTAAAGGCTATGTTTTTTTCTGTTTTCCTTTTAAATTCTTCATAGTTACATTGCCTTTTAAATCTGCCTTAGGATGCCTTGCTTCATCAGATCTGAAATTGGGAAATGCAGGCAGGTAGAGTTGGGATGTACCTGCCTGAAATCTGTCCTCCTTCTATGTTCTGGAAAAGAAACCTTTAGGTAATGCTGAAAGTATGGGGATATTAAACTGGTATTTAGCTACAGTGCCTGATTTGTTTGAGACCTGTGATCCCCATGAGAAAGAGCTTCAACCCTGAAAATAGTTGGAATCCAGACATCTGATGTCATGTCTTAAAGACTTTGAGGATGGAATGGTGTTGGGGCAAGGACAAGAAAGCTTGGCCATAAAGAGGGACAACAGGCTTCCTGAGAGGAGAATTCCCACAAGTGAGCACAATGTTTGGCATAGTGGAATCTCCCAGTAGAACTTTCTACAACAATGAAAATATTCAGATTGTGCTGGTGGCCACTCACCACATGTGGCTATTGAGCATTTGAAGTGTGGCTATTGTAAAAGAGGAGAGAGTGGATTAAAAATCTTATTTTTTAAAAATTAAATTTAAGCAACGACATGTGGCTAGTAGTTACCATATTAGACTTTGTGCTATACATTGTGCTATAGCAAAACTGATGACCAAAGAAAGCAATGAATCTAGGTAGAGTTTGGGGCAACGCATAAACTCACTCTACCCAGCCTCTCAGAACTATTTTGTACCTGGAAGGAGATGACTGGTGGGTAAAACTGAAAGACTCACGTTACTTGGGATTAGACCCTCAAAGAAACCTTGGAGACAAGTTACCAAGAACCTGGTCACTAGCTTTTCTAGCCCTACTGTGGTGGCACCTCACCTACCTGCTCATGTCAGCTAGAGATAAATGGACACCCAGAGTAGGAAGCAGACAGCAAGGCACTCCAGGCCTTCGCAGCTGCCTGGGTGAACAGAAACTCTACTTACCTAAGAACACTTTTTTCCTCTTTCCTCTTCCTTCCTCATAAACCCTGATTATTTTCAGGCATTTTCCTTTCTCATGACCATACCCTTTATAAGAGATAGCCCCCGCCTCAGCTTAGTGATGAATTTTCTTCAGCCTATGTCAGTGCTCTTCTTCTTCCGTTTTTTTTTTCCCTTCATTTCCACTCATATCCCCTGAAAATAGTTTTAAAAACCATGTACCTCCTTACACATTTAAAATTTTACATCTAAAATTTTTATCGTAGGATGCATGAGTTTCAAAGTATTTTTTTGCATATGGAAGACATTGACATTTTAGAGCTGTTACAGATCTATCCTAAAATGTCAATGTATCCAACAGAATCTGAATACTGTAGCAATTTGATTCCCACTGTCATCCATAAAAATACACAAACTCATCTTCATAGGAAATGTACATTGTTCTTTTCTCCTTAAACTTTCATTTCTGATTCAATTTCTCTACAGAATTTATCCTCCTGTAATCTGTTTATGCTTGAAAGTCTTTTATTGATCACCCTATTATACTTCTCTGCAACAAAATATGTATATAAATTTAAATTTAAAACATTTGTAATGTTTTTGTGAACATAAGGCTCTTAAATATAAGTAATTTCTTTTGGATTGAGTTATCACAGTTGAGCAAAACAACATAAATACATTATGAATTTTGATAAATACTTGTTAAACATTAGAAAGTACAGTTTCATTGGAAATGCATCTCTTAATGAGATGGATAGGGCTTTTTTCCTTCAGTTAGTTCATGCAGGATGCATATTATTTATTGCTAAATGATACAAGATTCAGCATTAATTCTGTTCCTATTTTTCACTTGTCTGGATGTAAACTCTGTGATCTCTTGTTCACAGAATAAGTATATAGAAAAGGAAGGATTTTGTTATAACCTCTTTGAACTCCTTCTGAGTTATAGCCTCCCAAATCAACTGTGATCTACCATTAAAAATTATTTTTGAATGATCAGCTGACAACTTGATTAGGTCCATCTTCAATTTTATTATAAGCAAAGGATTAGTAACTGCTTGATTTGCAGAAGGATTAGTTGCAAGTTATTAATTTACTTTCTTAACATCTACATTGATATTTCAAAATGTTCCTGTTTGGTGACCCTGAGATTTAACATACTAGAGCGATACACAATTTAAAAATGCAGGATGGGTGAGAGGCACAGCTTTCTTTTATAGTGTGAAAAGAAAGATACTGAAAGGCTTAGCCTATTCTTAGGGTAAAAAAAAAAAAAAACATATTGATCTGGGGATATGGGAATTGCTTTAAATGATCTATTCTCACTATACCTTGAAAAGAGTTCATGAAGCCCCAAGGGGTACAATACTGTAATGTTCTCAGTTTGAAGATCAATGATCTAGATGTTTCTATAGTTCCCTTCCCCTGTCTTGTGATTGGTCAAGGCATGGCATAGGATGCAATTCTAGATACTGAGAAGCAATGGGAAGTGTGTTACAAAATTCTAGGAAATGTTTTCTTGTTCTCAAAAGAGATCTAGGAAAGAATAGTCTGTTGTTCTTCTGGATGTGGTTGTGTCTGGTGGTATGGAACAGTTGCAGAAATACTAATTTGTGTTTCTCTATCCGACCCATCTCATTCAATGCAATACCCTCCAGGTCCATCAAAGCAGTATCTTTTTCCATCCCCTTCCTTTTAGTCTGTGTGTGTCTTTTAATCTAATGTGAGTTTCTTGTAGGCAGCATATGTAGGGATCTTGTTTTCTTATCCATTCAGCCATTCTATCTTTTGGTTGGAACACTTAATTCTTTTCCACTTGAGGTACTTGTTGATAGGAATGTAGTTGTTAACATTCTTTATTCCTGTTTTTGATACTTTTTTCTTCTTAAAGAAGCTCCTCCTACATTTACTGTAATACTGGCTTGGTGACGATAAAACCCTTTAGCTTATTTTTGTCTGGGAAGCTCTTTATCTGTCCTTCAACTCTAAATGATAGCTTTACTGGATAAAGTATTCTAGATTGTAGATCCTGGGTCTTCATTATGTCAAATATTTTTTCCCAAGCCCTTCTGTCCTGCATAGTTTCTTTTAAGAAATCAGCTGCCAGTCTATGGGTGCTCCCTTGTAGGCAACTAACTGCTTTTCTCTTGCTGCTTTTAAGATTCTTTCTTTGTATTTAACCTTTGGCATTTTAATTATAAAGTGTCTTGGTGTGGGCTCCTTTGGGTTCCCGCTTTTGAGGACTTTCTGAGCATCCTAGGGTTTTATGTCCATTTCCTTCACCAGGTTAGGGATGTTCTCCATCCTTATTTCTTTAAATAGCTGTTCAACATCTTGTTTTCCTTTGGGTACCCTGATGACATGGATATTTTTACCTTTAAGAGTGTCCCACAGGCTCCTTAAATTATTATTATAGTCTGGGCTTCTTTTTTCTTACCATTCTGATTGAGTGTCTTTCCTATCCTCTATATAGGTCATTTGACACTCTTCTTTATCCACTCTGTTTATTCCATCCAATATACTTTTTATTTCAGATAACATATTCTTCATTTATGACTGGTTCCCTTTTATAATTTCCATTTCCATTTTTATGTTTTTTATCTCTTTTTTGAAGTTCTCACTGAATTCATCTACACTTCCCATAAGTTCAGTGAGCATCTTTATAACTAGTGTTTTGAACTCTGCATCTGTTAGATTGCTTGACTCCATTATTTCTGGATCTCTGTTCTGTTCTGTTATATGGTATCTGCTTCTTTATCTTCCCATTTTGGCTGCCTTTCTGTGTCTGTTTCTATGTACTAAGCAAAGTTCCTAAGTCTCCCAGTCTTATTAGTATGGCTTTGTGTAGTAGGTGTCCAGTGGCACAGTCCTGAGAGGGGTTCAGCTGCAGGCCAAATTTAGCCCAATCCTCTGCCCCTCTGGGGCCACCTGTTAAGATTCAGTAAGCAATCCACAGAGGATGTGCTTATAAGTTCCCTCAAGAGGCCACACCAGAAACTGAGGCCAGCTGCCTCCAGTGTGAGTCTAGGTGCTGCTCAGCAAAGAGCACCTGACTCGCTGAAGATATACCTGAATGTGGCTTGGGTGGTGCCATGATTTGGAGGCGGCAGGGTTTCAGGCAATCCTCTGGGCGGAGGGTCCGCTGTTATCCAGTTTGATGACGTCTCTGCTATGGTGGTGCTGAGTCTGCGTACTGGGACGGGGGAGGGCTCAACAGGGAGCAATAGATACCACCAGCACTTCTGCCAGGGGGAGAGCCTTGCTGTGGCCCCCACTGCGACAACTCAGTGTCGCCCTGTAACTCCCTGTGCAGCTGAATTGGCACTGATGCTCAGAGCGAGCAGGTCTGTCACCACTGAAGTCTGCTTGCAGCTGGGGCGTCTTTAAGAGGCACTTGCAGCTGCCGCTGCCACAGCCTCTGTCCCACTCAGCTATTTGGTCTAGGACAGCCTCGAGTCCTCACCTTGTCCTACCTTTTGCCATTGCAGGGTGATTTCTTGGATTTCTCCCTAGTTGTATGGCTTGTTCATCTAGATCCCAGGTGATTTTTCCTTGCTGTTTACACCTTGTTTCTGTAACAACTTTGATTTGGTTGCCAAAGGGATGAATAAAGCCTCTATCATCTATGCCATTTTTCTCCCTGCCGTAAGGTTATTCTTGACCTACTGAATTAACCAAGCCTAGAAACATACCCTACCCTTGAACTTCTTCTTAGTTAAGAAAAATTTTTTTCTTATTGTTTAAGCCACTTATTTTTGGCTACCATTGTAATTATCATCATCATCATCTTTGGCTTTGTTATGATAGAATTCACATAGCATACAGTTAACTCATTTAAAGTATATAATTTAATGGTTTTTAGTATACCTACAGAGTTGTGCAGCCATCATCATAATCAATTTTAAAACATTTTCGTCACTCCAAAAAAGAATTTGTATACATTTTAGTAGTCACCTTTTCTTCCCTATGTTTTTCTTCACTTCCCTCCCCACTCAGCCCCAGCCAACCACTGATCTGCTTTCTCTCTGTATAGATTTGCCTATTCTGGACATTTCATATAAACAAAATAATTCCCTCTGTGATTTTTTATGACTGTCTTCTTTAACTTACCATAATCTTTTAAAAATTCATTCATGTTGTAGCATGTGTCAGTACTTCATTCTTTTTTATCATCAACTAATATTTCATTATATGTGTAAACCACATTTTATTTATCTATTCATCAGTGACGGATTAAGCCTCTTTCTACTCTTTTGGGCTATTGTGAATAATCCTGCTATAAACATTTATATATAAATTTATGTATGAACAATTTTCAGTTATCTTGGGTGTATACCTAGGAGTGGAATTTCTAATCATATGGTAATTCCTTATTTAATCATTTGTTTACCAAAGTGGGTACACCATTTATAGTACTACCTGCAATGTATGAGGGTACCAGTTTCTTCACATCCTCAGTAACACTTGTTATTTTATGAGCTTTTGTAGCCATTGTGGTTTTTGATTTGCATTTCCCTAATAGCTAATGATATTGAACATTGTTTCATGTGCTTAAATCGTCATTTACATATCTTCTTTGGATACTGCATTATTTAAGACAAAATCTTAACTTTATAAAATTTTTAACATATACAAAAGGAGAAAGACTAACATAATAAACTCCCATGTAACTATCACCAATCATTAATAATTGGCAATTCATGACCAAACTTGTCATATTTACTTTCCCTTCTGTTCATTCAGCCTGGATCATTTTGTTCAGAAATATGTTATTATGTATCACTAATTTTATATGTATATATATGTGTGTGTATGTGTGTATATATATATATATGTCCTATATATGTGTGTCATATATATATATACATATACATATGACAATGGCTTAAAATAACATAACCACAGTACTATTGTTATGATTTAAAATTTGACCATATTTTTTAGTGCCATCAAATTTCCTGATTTTCTCATGGATTATGTTTACATTTGAATGGTTTAAATCATTATACAAATATAGTCTACACATCTCTCTTTTAATTTTTAAATTTCTCCGTTTTTTTTCTTTGCAATTTTTTTTGTTGAAGATACTTGTTCATTTGTCCTGTAACGTTTCCAACATTACAGATTTTCTGAATGCATTCAGAATGGTGTCATTTAACATGGTTTTCTGTCCTCAGTATTTTCTGAATTTGGTAGTTAGACCATTGACTCATTCAGATTCTATTTTTTTTTTTTTGGCAAAAATTAAATATAGACTATAAAACTACTTTGATCAAGAGTTTATCTCTTAGGTTCAGATGTTATCAGTCTGACCAAATGTTATAAAGTTACCCATCAGCTTTCACTTAATAGTGTTAGCAGCTATCAATTGGCATAACTTGGATCCTTAATTTCATTAGATTTTAGCAAGATGCTGATATTCCACATCTATTATTCTTTCTTCATTTATGAGCTCTAATCCATCTAAAAGATAAAACTTTCCCGTATTATCTATCTGGTTAGCCTAAGGCACAGTTCAGAGAGGAAAGGCAGGGTAAATTTTTAGTTAGCTCTTTCCTTTTTACTTACCAGTTTTCAGAAGAAATGGGACATTTGGTTCTCTGGCGCCCAGCAAAGAAGATCAATGAAGTTTTCTCTTTTTTATTTTTAAAAACTATATTATTATGGATTCATGGATGTTTAACATGTTTGAGGTATATCAGTTCATTGCTAATATTCCTTCTTCTACTCAAGTTTGTCCCATCTTTGGATAGCAAGAACCTCTTTACTTTTGCTACTGAGTCCCTTAGTTATGACCCTAGTACACTGACAAATTCCTTGACTTCCTGCGCCAGTCCTAGAGTCAGCCAGTTTTTCAATGGGCTCTGGTTCCTTTTAGTAGAAAATGGTATTCAAGCACCAAAATGCTTAGAGCTGCTTATTGTTACTGGAATGATAATTGTTTTTTGGACCTTTCAGTGGGCAGAGCTAGGAAATACATATTTCCTTTTAAAGAGAAAATAAAGCATTCGCTTATACTTTTTCCATTTCAAATTTAGGAATATTTTTGCTCTTACTATATATTTTATTTTAAAAAGCTTATTTCTCAATGACACTAATATAATTATATATATATACATGGTGCTACTACATGTCTGTAATAATTTCAGATGAACAAAATCTGTATTGAATATATCAATATGATTACTGAAAATGGTTTAATTTTTTTTTTTGGTCTTTAGAATGTACTGCACTAAGGTTAGCCAAATTTCTGGGTTTTAAGGTCACTTGAAATGATTCTTTGTGTGGTTAAATATGTTGTCAAACTTTTGAATTTGATATGTAAGAAATGATATCTCAGCATAAATTGCATTTCTGTGTTTATATGTTTAAGGGCCATTACATTTCTTTTATGTACCATCTGTTCATACCTCCTGCCCATCACTGTTGGTCTTTTAATTCTCTATTTTTGAAAAGTTTCAACCATTTTACTTGGTCTTTTTGTAACTTATACATGAAGACATACTGAAAAATTAGTCTAAACCACCAACTTGCAGGCCAAAGGAATCAAGAGTAGCATTAAAAGTCAGATAGTAACATCTAGACAGTAATGACAGAGACAGAACTGTAGGGTAGCAGTTTTGAATATTGGAAACATCTTTCCTCCTGTGTCCCCTAACCCTGCCTGGGGACTCTAAAGAGAAGAGGGAAAGACAGTTACTTGGAACGGATCAGGTTAGAATTGTTGATCCAGTGGGCTTAGTAACTGTATGTTAATGAAGCTCCCAAATTGACTGAGCCCAAGGGGCCTTGCTTTTGTATTATTTTTGAATTATCTACCAATCTTTTATTTTGACTTTTAATTGCTTTCCTTTTGTGAATTCCAAGTTTTTAATTTTTCTCTGACTCTGGAATACAAACTCCAGTTTATATGACTTCTCATTTTGTCTGCCTGGAGAACATGTAACATGAAATTAGCCCGTTGTGTGGGACTCCTTATAAAGGAATAGAAATACTTAGGAGTAAATGTAAACTGGATCTAGCTCTTTAAATGTTGCTTTTTCAAAATTTATTAGAAATCAGCCCTGTTGATAACATGTAACAAATGTTCAGTGAAGATCATGGCATTGCAAACTTGTGACTCAGAACCAACTGACCCTAGAGCTGTGTTTTCTCACTGTTTGAGTAATGTGGGTGTACATAGACTGGACAGAGTTTATGTTGTAAAAGAATAACATAATTCTCTAGCAAAACATCGTGCATTTATGACCAAGCAAAAGGTATATAAGCCTTAAGTTCCAAATTGAAAGAAAACGAATTCACTCAGTATAGAGATAATTTTTAATGTACTGAACAGTTTCTGCTAATGGACTGTAAGCTGAGGTAGAACATTTTGAACACCTCTAAAACTGAAGAGCCAATTGATTGCTCAGGACTACAAGGAAGATAGAAAGTATTGTCTCAAAATTATACCAAGTTTGAAGCTATTTTTTTCTATTGAAAAAATATTCTCCTTATTTTCAGAACATGATTTACAAACTACCATGTTAGATAGCCTTATCTGGTTAAGTACAAAATTGGGCTCTGAGGACCAAAGAGGCCTTTCTGAACTGTGTCACTTTCTTACTCCATCTTCGAGTTTGGCTAATGCTGTTTCTGTGGCCCTCAAGCCATTAACTCATCTATGCACAGGATCATCGAAGCTATAAATCCATACTGTTCCCAAAGTGCAGCTGTGTGCTGCAAAAAATGATTTTCCCATTGTCATTAAGAGAACAAATGCCATGGGACATTTTTTTCTAGAAGTTGACAACTGAAGAAAGGCATTTTTCATCTAGTTGATATAAAAGCTGTCACTGCATAGAATGGCCTGTCTTATTCTTTTGTGCATTAACTGAGCATAATAACTTCAAAGAGGAGCATAATTCTGGAAATGGCAAGATTATAATTATGTGCAGTAGAAAGGATAAATTTGTAGTTTATAAATCATAGATATTAATATTCAACAGGAACCTACTTCACAGTAAAACTTGAAATAACTACATTGTTAAAAATAATTAAATTTCAATTTTAGAGGAAATTTTAGCAGTTAAAGATTATTTTTGTGGGGAGGGCTTTTGGCTATCTGGGGTTTACGTTTGCATTTAGGTGGGGTTATTTTCATTGCTCCTCAAAATAATGACATACATTTAAATTTGCTTAGAATATTTTTCTCATTCCTATTATCTACCCCTCTCTCCACTAATCTGTCACTAATTCTTGGTTATGTAACTTTTCATACGTTTCTGAATCTCTCTTTCCTGTGGTTTCTACTGCCACTGTCTTGGTTCCTGCCACCATGAACTTTTCGTTTGATTTCTGCAATGGCCTCCAACATGCCACCCACCCTCCAGTCTTGTGCCCCTCAAATCCATATGATGCGGCATCAAGAAAAATCTAGTTAATAGGTGAATCTCACGTTACTCCTTTGCTTAAAACTTCTCTGTGCTACCTCAGTACCTATAGAGATGGAATTTATTGTGCTCTGAATGGCCCTGGTTGCTCTTGGTGGAGGAAATGGGCCAAAATATATTTTACTCTTAAGTAACACTGAACTTTTTAAGTGGGCCTTGATTATTTCTGATTTTCAAAAGGGAGTGCTTTTCAAACAAATATATTTTTAAAAATCACAAATGCTTTAATTTGGGGATCCTGAAGCTTGGTTGGCTCAGAGATAAGACCTTCTTTGGCTGGTACTTATAGAGCTTTAGGTTTTGGTGGTGAGAGAAAACAAAAACAGTAAAAAAAAAAAAAAGGACCTTGATATAGGCGTTAGTTCAAATCCTGCTCTACCGCTTTCTTATAGAGTGATTATATACATGTTATTTAACCTGTACAAACCCCAGGTTCCTATAGGATGGATTATTGTGAGGACTGGTATGTGGCTGGCACCTCATTATCACAGTGGTGCTGTTTTTTGAGGTTTACAGTGAACCTGGCAGGAGGTGGGTTTCAAGGGCCTTATAGAGCATAGAGATGCTCCGTAAGAAATGTGTTATTCCTTGAAGTAAAACTGTGTATTTTTGTCACCCTCAGATGCATGCATAGATCATGAGTTAGAAGGTATCAGAAGACTTCAGAGCTAGCAAAGGCTTTCTCTGATATACAACTCAGTGGTCTGCATGCACAGAGTAGAAGCTGCAAATCATGGAGGGTAGTTTATTATGAGTGATGGTTAGAGAAAAACTCAGTTGGCTCTAACCTTTGCTTTTTGTATAGCTGTATGTCCACAAAAGATCATAATAAGATATGTGTAATTTTCATTCAAAGTCACTTTTTATTTGACAACACTGGTTCACCCATGAGAATTTGGAACCCAAGGCTGTGTTCACTTTCCCATGTTAAGTCAGAATAATTAGATATGCATTGAGAAGCATTCAAAATATGATAAAATTATTCCAAAATGGAAAAATACCTCAAGTACCAGCCTAAAACTCAAATGTCTATGCAGGAGCCATGAAAAAAATAAACATTGCAGGAATGGAAGGGAGTTAACCAGGGCTTCTAGAAGATAAAAAGTGTTAAGTATAAATTGAAGTGAATCTCTATTTTTGCAGCTGTTATGGCCAGGCATGTTGCTTATATTAAAAAAGAAAAACAGTATTCATACTACTATGACAACTGATTATATTTAATATCTACTCCCATTAAAACCTTATTAAGATTTTAGAAGAACAGAAGATTAAGTTACTAGGATTAAAATTATTTTTATCCGAACAAGAATAACAGGTATTTAAAATGTGAACTACCAGATCCGATATATCTGGCCAGATGCTCTCCAACTTTTTATTTTTATTTTTTTATAAGGAACCATCTGCTGTAAGTGGAGGTGCCTATTAACTTTTCTAGTAGAAAAAGAAATTAGCTTCTGAAGACACAAAGCCAGTGAATTGTGAAAGAACATAGTTATGAAGACAAAATTAAAAAAATCCTCTGCCACCCCAAGGACCAATTTAAAAGTGTTCTATTTAGAGAAATTATGTTTGCAAAGTATATATTTTCATTTATTTCTGTTAAGATTACTACTTGCAGCAATTTCAGAAGTAAGTTTTAATAGATATTGTATTATGTTGCCTTTAATGAGAATGAACTCCTCACGATCACAACTCATCTGTTTATGGAGCTCACTCCCCTACCTTTACCCCACATCCAAAGTCTTGATGACCAGTCTGGAATATCACAATAGGCTACCTGGAAATCACTGTGCAGTGAGAAACATAACTCAGTGTGAAGGGAATAGGTAAAATTATTTATGGATAATCAAGTAGTTTTTTTCAACTATAAAAGTGAAATTAAAAAAGCATATAGTGCTCCATTTTTATATTATCTATATATTTCCCCCAAAATTTGGGTCACACAACATTTTTAATATTAGGGAAAAAGTGAAAAATGAAAAATGAAAATTTTGGAGAATTTTTGAAAAGTGAAATGATAAATGCTCTTATTTTGGGTGAGGTAGTGTCACTTTTTCCTGAGGCAAACTGAGTTAAAGCCACATGCTTTATGTTTTATTAAATATAATTTTGAGTCTTTACTTTAAAAAGTTTTAAAATTGTATTTTTTTTTTACTTTAGCTATAATAGACTCTTAACTTGAGGACAGTACTTTGTGTCCCATTGATGCCATTGTCTAGGATGACTTGCCAGAATTTTCTAGTTGTCATATGAAACACTTTTTACTAAAATTATGTTCTAGATTTAGGAATTTTGCTTGGTTTTGTTATTAGTTAATCATGTGCTAACTTAACCTTTGAAGCCAGAAAAAATGAAATTAACACTCAACCTGTGTTCAGCAGGAGCAATGCTCTTCTTGTGACTGACTCCTTCACCAGGAAGCATTTTTAAAAACCACAGTCGTAAAAGCAATGTAATATATGTAAATGAAGAAATGTTTAAAACCTGTCTAAGTTGACCAAAAAGATCTTTATTTTAAATGTGAGAATGTCAAAACTTCCAAGAGAAAAAATTCTGTCCTCAAGTAGTTCGATCCTGCTTGGTTAGTTTCTTTCAAACAGTGGAAGCTTCATTGCAGGGGGAAAAAAGGCCATTTCCAGATGGTTTGTTAAAATTGATATCTCTAAAAGTTTATTTTCAATATGTTTATTTGGAAGCTGGAACATATTTTTTCCACAAAATAGTTCATAAAAGCTGGTTGGATTTTTTAATGCTTGGTGATTTTTCCCAATTTTATTATCTTGGTTTTGATCTTGAGAGTAGAGGACTGTTTGGGGCTGAGTTGTGCTTTCTCTAAATTCATATTTTAAAGTTCTAACTCCCAGATTAGGACTAACCTCAGATTATGACTGTATTAGGAGATAGGGCCTTTAAAGAAATAATTAAGGTAAAATGAGGTCATTAGGGTAGGCGGCCCTTGCAAACTAATACAGGAACCATGTGGTATGGGAAGAGCAAAACTGGCTGTAGCTTAAAAATGCAAAAATAGAAGAAGTTTGTCTTTAGTCCTATTTTACCCTTTGTTACTTCTTTTCCCATTGACTTCTTGCCACTCTGACTCCCGCTATAACCCTCTTTGTTAATGTGTTGGGTTGGATGGATCTGGGTTCTTTTCAAAGTGCTCTCTGTTCCTTGTGCTCCAGATAAAATTAGGAAATATGTAATGTGAGTGGCTTTGACCACACATTCTAAAATGTGAATGTCCAATGGCCCATTTATTCCCTAAATATAAATACTGTTTGGGCATGGATTTCGTTTATTGGCCAGCATGTTCCCAGAGCCAGGAATAGAGTCTGACATGTGGTAATTGCTTCAATTAATTTCACTGAGTGTTTGTCCTGTTTTAAAAGCCAGAATTGAACCAAAATGAATCTCTTACTAGGAAGTCTTAGCAAGTAGAGTAAAACATTTTCAGCACTTGCGGATGTGTTCCATTTTTGTGGTGGTGGCTGTTGGAGGTTGGGGTTTGGGGAGTAACAGTAGAGTTCTAACTGAGAGCCTGCTCCCAGGATCAGCCCATTCTCCTTTTTATAATTTCCTTTCTTTTTCCAATCCTGCATCCACAGATTTAAGAAACCCCCCTCATCGCTTTAGTAAAAAAGGGCTCCCCTGGCATTGCAAACTAGGTTTTCACTTTTGGGAATAGAGAGAGTTGTGGGTGATGGGGGAGGAGATGGATTGCCTTTGCATGTCAGGGTCATTTATAAGTTGAGGCTGGCCTCAGTAGCTTATTTTTACCTTATCACATGTGAATGCAGTACTTGAGGGGGGTGGAGTGAAATGTGGGAGTAGGAACAAATAAATTTAGCATGCTTCTATAACTGGCCCTTCCAGACAGAAATAATGGCTGTGATGGGAAATGTGTTATTAGAGAAAGAAAACAGACTCTGAGAACTCCTCTTGTCCTTGTCCTCTATTTTAGCCCTCCCCTCCTCTTGTGGAATCCTTTTGGCCAATGTTTTAAAAGATGGAGGTGAAGGGGCATATGAGGTAGGAGGTAAATAAAAATTTGTTTATTTATTTAGTAAATACTTATAGAGCACTTACTATGTGCTGGGCACTGTTCCAAGTGTTTTTTTTTTTTTTACATATTCATTCACTTAATCTTTATAATAACTCTGTGAGAAAATTCTGGCCAGGGAGGTTCTTGCTCCAGGTCACACGGTGAGAAGATGGTAGAGTGGGAATTCAAACTCGAGAGTGTGATTCCAGAATGTGAGCCTCATATGGAAGAATCAATAAGAGGTTCTTTGTGGAGCAGGATTGAAGAAAGGGAATTTTAAGTTTGGGAGAGAGATGTTGGATGTAAATGAGGCATAATTTGGGTAGAAATGGGGAGGAGGAAGTAGCTTATTATCATATTAAACTGACATCTAATTCATCCTGTTTTATAGCCCTCTTCCCTCTTCTGCCGTGGCCACATTAACACTGTTATCACTCTGGAAGAAATATCCTTAGAAAGAAATATTTTCTGGAGGCTAGAGAAGGAACGTAGTTCAGGAAAGAAACTGGTGTCAGGATGGGGAGGGTGTTTGGTTAGTGACACTTCCCTCAATAAGATGTTGACCTTCTCTGTATGGTCTTCAACAAATAGAGGTGGTAATATCTATCTTTATACAGTAATGTACTGCATAACAATGTTTTGGCCAATGACATACTGCATGTATGACAGTGGTCTCATAATATTATAATGGAGCTGAAAAATTCCTGTTGCTTAATAATGTTATAGCTGTTGTAACATCCAACTCATTATAATTGCCTGCAGTAATCAGGACAGTAACATGTTGTACAGGCTCGTAGCCTAGGAGCAATAGGCTCTACCAAATAGCCTAGGTATATAGTAGGCTCTACCATCTAAGTTTGTGTAGGTGTACTCTATGGTGCTTGCACAATGACAAAATCACCTAACAACACATTTATTAGAATGTTTCCCAGTCATTAAGTGAAGTGTGACTGTACTTATAAGGTTGTTGTGAAGATATAATAAGAAATACAACATAAAATTTAAAATTGGAAGGACTTCAATTTTCACGTACCTCATTTTTTCCAGTGAAGGTAAGAAAGTCAAATAGAGTCACTCTGTTTCAATTAAGAGTGACCTACTTGGCTTGCCCCTTTTTGCCTGACCTTTCTGTCCTTGAGGGGACTCCAAGGATTCTTCAGAGTGTAGTTTGAAAGCATAGTTTGAAATCAACTTTTCTGAGTGAACCTCTGTTCTGAATATGAGGAAATTTAGGGCAAGAGACATTCATTGGCTTTCCTGCAGTTGTTCCATTCACTGAGGGTTTTGTCCCTACTGGGAAAACCATCTCCCTGTGAAAACACTCTGAAAAGTTAGAAGTTCAGTTCCAAGTAGGCACCTTTACATTAAAGAAACTTACCATTTATTGAATACTTCCAATGCTCTGGGGCAGGACAGCTTTACAAGTGTTTGACTTGTGCAGTTGCACAGATCCCACACTCAGAAGATCCCTGCCCTTGATTTCATGCTCTGCTGTGCCATCTTGAATTTCTTAGCAGTTTTGAACAAGGTGCCCTATGTTTTCATTTTACATTGGACACCACAAATTATGTAGCTGATCTTGGCTCCTGGTGTTTATATGTCTTGTCTCATTTACAACTCACAATCATCTACAAGGTGTAGATGTTATCTCTATTGCACAATCAAAGGCACTGAGGCTAAGAGAATTTCATGAAGATCCCAAATATTATAAAGGGAAATGTAGTCAAGAAATGTTGGCTTAAAAACCCACTGTCTTTCCACACTAGGCTAGTGTGGCTCTAAAGTAAGGCTGTACTGAAGAAGGGGAGGGAAGGTAATGGTAAATCTTTGGGGAGAAATAGGGGTGGGTAGGTAATGTAAGAGCTACTAGAATACTTAACCTGGTTACTGGGAGCCATATATATATATCATGAATATATATATTATATATTATATATATATCATGAATGATATATATATATAAAAATTTAATTTTTTAAAGCTGTTTAACTCAATTTTTTAAAAAGGTAGTTTGTAATAAGACTGATTACTCCACAAATCTGGTGGCTGACACAAGCGTGATTTTGTTTTCTTTACAAAGGAGAGGCTGAGAAACATTTGTAAAAAGAATGTGTTTTAGTTCAGGTTGTGACTTAGAGGCAGGTAAGTTATGATTAGAAGTCCCTTGTGCTTGTTTTTGCTCCAACATTCAGTTCATGTTTTTCTTTATTTTTTTTTTTTTTACATATAGGCATCAGATGACACAGTGGATTTGAAATTGTTTTGATGATGAAAGTTGTAGGAGTAGAAATTACAATTACTTGGTATTCCGATGTTCACATCTGCAAGAACCTAAAACTTTATCTTTGGTCTCCTTTTCCTCCCGTAATTTCAAAGGAAGTGTGTAATTTTTAACATTTTTTCATCCATAGTTTTAGTAATTTATTTTATAGTTGCCTAGGTATAAAATAGAAAATTTCTATCTAGAGAAATATTTTAAAGAAATGAGAATTAATTTCTAGTCCTAATATTCTCAGACAACAGCATGGCTAAGTTGTAATAATGTTTTGTATTTGTATAGAGCTTTTAGTCTGTAATGTATTTTCACATTTGTTATAGGAAGAGGGATAAGACAGAAGAATGGGGGAAAGAAAGAATGTTGACCTGATAGTCTGACAGAACATGAAGAACACTATATGATGATTCCACAAGAGGAACAAAGCAAGTGTAGGTAGAGGCAGGGTGCCATATAGAATTCGGAAGTGCAGTCTTTCATTCTGCTAGTGCCCACTGATCCACTTTAGTCATTCAGCAAATATTCATTGAGTCTCTCAAAATACCAAACCTTTAATACCCAATTAGACTGCAGTGGCCAATCAAGACCTAAAATTGCAGATTTATATCAATACCATTTCTTAAATTTGAATGGCACACTTCCATAATGTCCTAATCGATTGAAGTTCTTTGATCAAGGTTGAATATGGTGATTTTCAAAAGGACAAATAGGAACAAAAAAATTGGAACAATTTTCTTCTTTATCTAAACAGTTGAACATACTTTCTTAGAAATTTCTCGAAAAAGAAGCTATTTCCGAAGGACCACCAGAAGCACTGCCACAGAAGAAATAGTGCTCAGAATGTATCCTCATTACTAATCTCCACCTAAGTCCTTGAAAACTAAATTAGTGAAATTCATGCCCAGAATCTGTCAGATAGATTGTAACCAGAGACTGCTAATGGCTCAACTCTTTGGTTATCAAATGTCACTTCATATTAAATGAATGAACTCTCAGTACCCATATGCTAATCAGATTTATATATGTTGGTTGTGGTCATTATCACACTGTGTATGAACTTTACTGAATGACTCTACAAATTCCCCTTAATTCTCCAAGTTAGGATGGCATTGAGCACCACCTTTACAAAGATATTTTAACTTCTAGCTCAGCAGTGTTAAGTAGAAGCTGAAGGTTGGAGAAAAGTCTGAAAGAATGGAGAAAAGCTTAAAAAAACTAATAGAAATAAGCTATATAAAGAAATAAAGTACTGAAGACTACTATAAAGATTTTATTACCTTAAGATTAAAGTTGCCACATTACTATAGATTTCCCTCCATCAGCTATATCTAAATTTATTGCCATATAATGAGTGCACTCACCCCATTTTAAGATCTGGGGGAAAGAGAAAAGAATAAAATAACTTCATCTAGAGTAGAAATAAGTGCAGAAATTGAATAAGAGCGACTCTCCTATAAACCCAGTGAAAACATATCTAGATCTGCCTCCCATTTGTAGAATAACAAAATACTTTTGGAAATGGTGTAGTATGTGTGTGGCTTTATCTTCTCTACCTGGGATTCACCGCTATCCACCTCTGCTCATTCTGGAGTACGAAAGGCAGAGGAAGCAGCAACCTGTTTCCTGATGAACTGCTTTCTCTCCGTCTCCCTTTAAGATACAGAAAGGCAAATATAATATCTGGGGTTCAAGGCTATGGAAGTGGCTGTAGGGGAGGTTTGAGGAAAGCTGTTGATCACAGCCTTGACACCATGAAGTGGCCAGTATTTAGACTTTTTATGTTATCTCCAGTAGCCACTAACTATTGGATACAGGGATGGTGTTAAAAGCCATTCATCAAATAATTTGAATTTTTAAATAAAACATTTGACATTCTTGGTACTTTTAGAAAATATTTTAATATATTTGGAATCTCAAAAACTGCAAGTTTTTCAATTTTCTCTTGCCTTCTGAGAGGTCATGTTTGGCATGTGACCTAGGTCACAAGTGTTTCTCATTGTTTTTTTCTCTTCTGTCTAGGATAAGGGGATGTAGTGGAGGTGAGGGTTTGGGGATGGAATCTAGAGATGGGCCTAGTGAGGGGTATACATTTATGAAGAGTAGTATGTTATAATTCTTCATCTTAGCTTTGCAGATCAATAATACTGCTGGGAGGAGCTAAGCTTGTGCCCAGCTGGCCAGATGGCAGCACATTTCTGTACTCAGCATGTAATGGAATCAGCTAAAATGGAACACCCACTTGTAGAAAGTAGCCTCCTCCATACTTAAAGCTTATTTAATTCGGTGCTCTCAACTAGAACCTCCCGTACTGCTATGGAACCATGACGGTGTTTTTATTCAATATTTTACTCCCATTTCTTCTAGGGGTGGTTACTGCAATGTTGACATTGAACACAACTGGAAAATAAGATGTTTAGGACTGAATCTGAACAGAAGCCCATTGAGAGGCTGCTGCATTGCACATGAGCTAAGCTAGCACCAGGCTCACCACTGTTTTCTTAGTTACTCTAAGTTTAATATGTTTGCTTCATAATGTGCAAAATAGTTTTAAGAATATTTAACATAAACCTATCAAGGCCCAGAGATAGTGAGAAGTCTGGAAACACAATCTTGGTAGACATGTAGGGAAGAGGGAGATCTGGTGCCTTCTACCAGATTTTTTTTTTTCTTTGAACTCTTAGGGTACATACACAATTGATTTTTTCTGCATGTTGATACAGACCATCGTCTTTATTTAAATAAACAGGTCTGATCTTTTTAGCAAGATAAATGATTCACCATGAGCATTATTTTCTTCACTTTATTGTTTATTAATTTATTCTACTGTTTATCCTTTCAGAAAAAAAGAAGATGAGATAGAAACCTATGTATACACTTCGTAGAAATTCATTGCATAACTGGTGTGTCTACTATGCTAAGTGCTGGTGATATAGAAACAAAAGTCAAACTTGTCTTTTCAGAACTTGTAGTCATATTAGAGGACCTTATAGTTGAAAGGGAAGAAAGCAAATACCTAATACATAATTATACTATATTAAAGAAAATAAGCCTTGTTTTGAAATCATATCTTTTACTTGTATTTCATATCCTACATTTTTCTACTAATATTATAGGATTTTTGTTATTATATTTTGTAATAAAATTAAACTAATTCTATCAGACAAGGTATTCAGCCTAGCCTTGCTGCATCTTGCCTTCTTTCACTGATTGTTATTCTCATTTAGATTGATTGGATTTATTTGTTTTTTTTTCAGCAGTGGGTTGATTTCCTTTCCAGTTTTTCTTTACTTGAGATTCACATTCTTTAGAAAACATGCTGTTCCCCAGTTTCTCTTCCTGGCATTAGGTGGCTCCGTGTGGGTAGCTCCTGCCAGTCTGAAAGAGTCTCTGTCTTGTTCTGAAGCAAGAATTTAGGCATGGTATTGCGTAATCCTTGGAAGAGTAAATGTTTAATGGGAATAGTTGCATTCGACATCCGCTCTGGACTTTTGGTTTTACTTGATTAATATGTTTTTATATGAGCATATAACAGTCATTCATAATTCTTATTTTGTAAGAGGGGAGAGGGATGGATGATTGTCAGATATCATGAGGTTATAGCAATTTGTTTATTCAAACAAACAATCCAATTAAAAAATGGGCAGAGGATCCGAACAGACGTTTCTCTCAAGAAGAGATACAAATGATCAATAGACATAAAGAGATGCTCAACTATACTAGCTATTAGGGAAATGCAAATCAAAACCATGATTATATATCACCTCACACCTGTCAGAATGGCTTTCATCAACAGGACAAGTAATAACAAGTATTGGAGAGATTGTGGTGAAAAATACACTGCTGGTGGTAATATAAATTGGTACGGCCACTACAGAAAACAATATGGAGGTTCCTCAAAAAGTTAAGAATAGAATTACCATATGACCCAGCAATCCCTCTTCTGGGTAGTTACCCAAAAAACTTGAAAACATTTATCTGCAAAGATATATGCACCCTGACATTCATAGCAGCATTATTTACGGTGGCCAAGAGATGGAAACAACTGAAATGCCCTTCAATAGGTGATTGGATAAAGAAGATGTGGTACATATACACAACAGAATATTACTCAGCAAAAAGAAAAGATGAAATACTGCCATTTGCAACAATGTGGATGGATCTTGAGATAATCTAAACAAGTCAGACAGAAAAAGTTGAGAACCATATGATTTCACTAATGTGAGATATGAAACTAAAAGCAACAAATGAACAATACAAACAAACAGAAACTCATGGACAACAGTTTAGTGGTCACCAGAGGGAAAGTGGGGAGAAGAGGAGGTAGATAAGAGTAAAGGGGGTCAAATACATGGTGATGGAAGGCAATTTAACTTCGGGCAGTGAACGCACAATGCAACATACATATGATGTATTATTGAACTGTAAACTTGAAACGTATATAATTTTATTAACCGATGTCACCCTAATACATTTAATAAAAAAAGAGCACCCTGGAGGTGCTTTTCTGTTCTCTGTCTCAGTGTTCAGAAGGCTCAGTGACAGTAGAGATGCTGATGTCCTGAACCAGGAGCTCTTTAATTGTTCTTCTCAGAGGGTGTGGGGAGGAAATGAGGAAAGGTAATGGGGAGGGAGACCACCTGGTACTTATAAAGAACCGTATGAATACATTTCTTCTTTTATTTGACTAGAGATGGTGCAGAAGAGGATGTATGCTCCCCAACATCATTTCTGAATAATGAAACTTTTGGAAATAGGATAAAATATGAAACATGATACTACATGAAATCAGTACATAAATTGTGAAATGTAAGATGAGGTTCTACTTTGCAACAATGTAAAAGTCATGAATCCTTTGTTAAGATAGAAACTAGACACATTGAAAAACTAAGAGAGTAGTATGGGGGCGGGAAGAAGTCCTGCTTACTGCTGCCCCATTTACATCCCGAGATGGAGTTGTTCTTGAATGATAGGAAAGGATTCTGAATCAGAAAAAAATTTAAGTCTGTGTTTTAAAAAACATTATAAAAAGCAATTTTCAGGATGCTTGACATCCAATATTTTGCACTATATTGAGAATTTATTTGATAATATCCTTCACTTTAGTATATGTTTTCAGTGAGTTCTGTTTTTTACATTAATAAATCTAAATTTTAGTTGAATTAAACATTCTTCAAAGTAGGAAGGGAAAATATCTAATTGTGTGAGGTCAACATGTTTTTGATGCTTGATTAAAAACTGTAATACATTATCTTATAAAAACATATAGAAAAGCCATGTAGAAAGCTAAATGAATAAATTAAACTAATGAGTAATCAACAAATACATATTAAGAATCTGGTTTTTACTATTGCTTTTAAGGGTATCACTCAGTCACTTTATGTACAAATTTACAAATTTTACAAATTTTAACTTACCCTCTGGGATCCATAGATTTGGAGATCATGGATCTACAATTTTATTTTATTTTATACCTTAGTAGTGTGAGAGCTTTTCCATTAGGTGACTCTCTTTTTTGATAGCTATTTCATGAGGCCTCTGGCTTGTGAATGAACTTTGAGAACATTACTCTCTTATACAGATAAAGATTCAAATCATTAATATTTTGTCCTCCAGAAATGGTTTGTGAAAGTACTACAAGAATAGTAATATGTAATATTCTAACCAAAGAGACTGTGTACATGGCTTCTTATTTCTCAATTAATGCAGTTATGAAATGGTCAGACCAAAATGATCAAATGGCTATACTCAATATATTTTTCTTTTAATACATTTATTATATTTTTAATAGTTCCCCCAAAGCTATGTCAGCAAGTTTAGGTCAGACTTTTTAGAATAGTGGTTCCTAAAACTGACTTTATATTAGAGCCAGTTAGGGTGTTTATTAAAAGCTCAGACCCCTAAACCAGTTCTGAGGATGCTAATTCTGTGGGACGAGGGTGGGTCCTGAATCTTTACTTTTAACAAGTTTCCCAGGTGATTCGATGACTGGTTCATGCACCAATATATGGGAAACTTTGATTTCGATAACCTTATTATCAGGTAATGGAAACAAGAGAAACCTGTTGACTGACAGCTGGCGTTATAATTGGCTGGTTCAGATTCTGTTTTCCAGGAGCAGCTGATATCACTACACTGAAGAAAGAAGAAGAGTTGCTCTCTTTTCTTTTCCTGTTTGTTTGTTGAAGTGAAACACAATAGTGAAGTACATATTTTTTTTTTCTGTTTTCTCCTTGTCTTTTTGTCTTAATCAGATCATCAGTGGAGAGAATTTTTAAAAGTTATAAATTTGTGTATCTCAGAATTTTAACTATTTACTGCCCAGAATATATTTGAACAAAATGTAAATATATTGATGAATTTCTTATTTCCTGCTCGTTTTGGAGTTGACAGCGTATTTGCTTTTTTAAAAATGTATACCGATTTCTTATGATCAATATTTATTGGCAAATATCTTAAATTTGAACAAATAATTTTTCTTGCAAATAAAAACAACAAACTTTGTTTATGTGACTTCAAATAAAATAACTGCCCTCTGGAAAGGTGGCACCAGGGCACTGTTCTTTATGTGGGTTTATCTTTAAGGTTTAATTATAGAATTGGCCAGGAAGTACTATGTGTTTTCAGTAAGTCTTATTTCTGAGATTATCAAAATACCTTTCATGTTTCTCTCATTCCCATCAGTTTTCTGGGCAGGCATGATGGTCCTGTGAGGGGATGGTATAAAAGGGAGAAATTCTTGTTAGCTTTGACTTGTTTTCTATCGAAGTCCTGGGCAGCCAGCTTCTAGGTGAAAAGGGGCATGTGAGCAGAGCTGCAGCCTGGGTTGGTCTTGTTCAGAGGAGGACATTTGGCACATGTATGACTCAAGGTTAATGTCAGGATTATTTTGACACAGGATTGAGCATACTTTTGTGGGCTGCTGACTATAGGGACCTGTTACAGAATGATACTTGGCCTCTAAGTCTTTGAATCTTAGGATACTTAGGCTTCGTTTCTAGGCTTTCTCTGACATTGTTTCAGTTGAATAAAATCTTGCTAAAAGTGGGGTTGGAAGCTAGTTTTGGACCAAATCTAGAGCTATGGTACAGATGAAATGGATGGAGTGACGGTGGTTCTGGTGTTGGACTGCTGGCCTTTGCTATTTTGTGGGAAATTGAAATGTGGTTTCTTAACCCCAAGACAAATCAAGGAAGACATCCAGGAAGACAGCCAAGGATCCTTAGATAGTACAGCCCTTGGGTGCTTTGCTACTTTCCTTTTCTGGACCAGAATGCAATGAAAATTCTGAAACCTTTCAGCCCGTCTTGCTAACAAATTTACCTTTTTTGGAACCTGAGTGATCAGTAGTGCAGTCAGGTATGACCTGCCTCCTTGGAGCAATAGCCACATATATACATTTTCATATAATTTCAAGAGTAGAAAGAAGTCTAATTAGGATTCTTGCTCAATAGGGTGGGCTAAATTAAAACAAGTACCTTTGAACAATTTGATCCAGTGCCTCACTGATATTTGGTGCTTAATCCATGCTGAGGGTTAAAGTGAGCCCTCCACATTTTAGGAGGATTCTAGGGGCCTTTGTAACAGAGTGGGAATTGTGGTAAGGGTGAGGGGTTTTGGCACAATGCTGGCCTGAATTTTTTCCTTTAATGAGTCCACAGGGCCCTAGTCAACAATAAATGTAATTAAGTATACTCTGCCTTGTGTGCCTCTTGACACTCCATGTAAAAACACTTAATATAATGCAAGAATTACCAAGCCCAGCCTGGGCAATTTATGCTCATGCTGCATAGTAGGCAAGGTGTGTTTTATCAGACTCTCTGCCACTCTTCAGATTTATTGCATAAACAAAACTTCTTTGGTTATGCTTGAGTTCTGTTTCAGATGGGACTGTGTATGTTTTGCAGTGAAACAGCTATATTGTGCCTGGTTAAAGAAGCACAGTAGACTTGGCTGTTTCTTTTTGTATCATAGCACATGTGGTGAATTTTATTCAGGATAGTCTTCAATGGCAGTCAGAATATGAATAGCTCTTGGATGATGAACCTTGGGATGCAAAAGTTAAAGATGTTGATGTGGCCTGAACATGTGTTATCTATCTTAGACTCTAGCATCTAGAGGCTAGATCCCTCAAGGACAAGAACTGTATCTATTTATAGCATCTGTCTCAGCAGCACAACAGGTGGATGATACAGGAAAATTTTGATACTCTTTGTATTGAAAATTCTTGGTTTTATTTATCTGCACTGTGCTAGTCCAGTCCTCCTTCCCTTCTTTGAACCTCATTCTATCCTTTGCTTTATTTTTGAATTCAGCAAATTGTACAGTTTCAGTATTAATTCATATTTTTAATTATATCACATGTCTAGTCATAGGTCATGGAACAATGAATAAGTAAAAGGGTGAAGGAGGAGAGTATATTGACATAGTGTATCATTTAGCAACTTCCTGTGCATGTGTAGAGACATCTAACATATAATTATTTTGTTTTAGTCAAAGCTTTTGTTCCAATTACAAGCAAAATAATAGAACCTTGAAATTATATCCTGAGAATAATTAGAAATGGCTCATAATGGACCCCAATATTTATTCATTCATTAATTTAGAAAATATTTATTATGCTGGGAGCATAATAAATGCTCCCAGCATGGTATAAGGCACTAGGATGCAGTGAATCAGACAGATGTGATCCTGTGTTCATGGAACCAAGAGTCTTGATGGAGATGTGATTAAACAGTTATTGATGAGAATGGGTAAGAGATGGGCTAGGGTTTCAGGCATGGAAAACAATATACTTGATGAAAAAGAGAGTGAATGAGAGAGAGCAAGAGTGTGCATATTGGAAGAACTAAAAGAATTCAGAATGGCCTGAATGTAGAGTGGAAGGAAGAGAGTGGTGAGAGACGAGGTTAAAGAGATAATCTTGGGCTTGCTAATGAAGGGTTGGAAGCCCTTTAAAGGGGTTTGGACTGTATCTTAAGGCAATATGAATTATTATAGGGTTTAGAGCTAGAGATATGTGATCAGATGCAGCATCATAAAGATATCAGAGTTCTAGCTGTGGCCTGGTGAATGGATTGGTTGGGGCAACAGTGAGTGATGGTGGCATTGACCAAGGTTGTGGCACTGGCTTGGAGAGGAGTAGGGATTTAATATTTAGGAAGTAAGATCATTAAGACTTGGTAATTGAAGAGGATGGAGGATGACTTCCAGGTTTCTGGGCTCAGGCCAACTGGGTGAATTGTGATACCATTCACTGAGAGAGGAAACACAGAAGGAGGAGCAGGTTTAGAGGAAGGATGATGAAGTAAGTTTTGGACAAACTCACTTTGAGATATCTGTGAAAAAGCCGAAGGAAGACGTTGCTTAGGCAATTGCATTTCATGGTCTGGAGTTAAGGAGAGAGGTCTCGGATGCAGATACTGCATTGAGAATATTGTGGCAATCCATAGGCAATAAAGAAACAATCTGATTAATGGTCCATGACCTCCTGGTATGTGAAGTTAAATTAGGGAATTGAGATTTGCATACAGAAAATAGAAGTAACAGTACGAGAGGGCTCAGTAGCAACTTGAGTATGCAATAAATATGCTCAGAGTCTGGAGAAAGAAAAGTTCAATGGCCTGCAGTAATCAAGGATGTTTTCAAGCCAGTGTAATCTTTCTAAAATTCGCCCCCTCACCTTCCCCTGCCTAAAATCATCAGTGGTTTCTCATTGATCTTAGGATAAGGTCCAAATTCCTTAGCTTAGTTGCCAAAGGCCCTTCCTAATCTAGTTTCTCCCCAACTCTTTCTTTAAAAAAAATTTATTTAAATTAGTTTCAAGTATACAGAACATTGGTTAGACATCTATATAGTTTATAAAATGATTCCCCCCAATTGCACCCTCTCTTCCCTGGCCCTCTACCTAGCCATCATATAAATGCTAACTGCATTCCCTCTGCCATGCTCCCCCTCCCTGCGACCAACTATCAACTACTAATTTGTGCTTCTTTAACTTTTCATCCCATTCTCCCAGCCCCCCATCCCCCCTCCCTTCTGTCCATCACCAAATTGTCCTCTATATTTGTTTGTTTTTGATTAGCTTGTTCTTTTTGTTCTTTAGATTCTGCATATAAGTTAAATCATATGGTATTTATCTTTCTCTGTCTGACTTATTTCATTCAGCATAATAACTTCTAGGTCCATCCATATCATAGCAAATGGTAGGATTTCATTTTTTTTTTTAATGGCCGAGTAACAGTCCATTTTATATATATATACCATAATTTCTTTATTCAGTTGTCTATTGATGGGCATTTAGGTTGCTTCCATATCTTGGCTATTGTAAGTTGTGCTGCCATGAATATTGGAGTGCATAGATCTTTAAGAATTATTGTTTTGGTTTTCTTTGGATAAATACCCAGTTCAGTTGCTGGGTCAAAAGGTATATCCATTTTTAATTTTTTGGGAAACCTCCATACTGTTTTCCATAGCGGCAGTACCAACAATGTATGAGGGTTCCCTTTTCTCCGCATCCTTGCTAACACATTGTTTTTTGATTTATTGATGATAGCCATTCTGACAGGTGTGAGGTGATATCTCATTGTGGTTTTAATTTGCATTTCTCTGATGGTTAGCGACCTTGAGCATCTTTTCATATGTCTATTAGCCATCTGTATTTCCTCTTTGGAGAGGTGTCTGTTTAGGTCTTCTGCCCATTTTTTAATTGGATTGTTTTTTTTGTTGTTGTTGAGTTGTATAAGTTCTTTATATATTTTGGATATTAACTCCTTATCAGATGTATCATTAACGAATATCTTATCCCAAACAATCCGTTGTCTTTTTGTTTTGTTGATGGTTTCCTTTGCTGTACAAAAACTTTTTAGTTTGATGTAGCCCCATTTATTTATTTTTCCTTTTGTTTCCCTTGCCCATGGAGATATAGCTGAAAAGAAATTCCTGTTAGTAATATCAGAGAGTTTACTGCCTATGTTTTCTTCTAGAAGTTTTATGGTTTTGGGTCTTACGTTTAAGTCTTTAATCCATTTTGAGTCTATTCTTGTATACAGTGTAAGAAGATGGCCAGGTTTCTTTTTTTTTTTTTTTTTGCATGTATCTGTCCAATTTTCCTAACATCATTTATTGAAGAGACTGTCTTTACCCCATTGTATATTCTTACCTTCTTTGTCATATATTAAGTGAGCATATAGGTATGGATTTATTTCTGGGCTCTCTATTTTGTTCCAGTGATCAATGTATCTATTTTTATGTCAGTACCATGCTGTTTTGATTACTGTAGCCTTGTAGTATAGTATAGAAGAACTTTGTTCTTCTTTCTCAAGATTGCTGTGGCTATTGATTCACCCTGACTCTTAACTCTTCACCTTCTGCTCTTTTTTCCCTCTCATTTTCCACTTTGGAACCTACTTATTGATTTTTCCAAGTGTAAAACTGCTTTTCACTTCTATCTCTGGCCATGATACTCCCTTCCTGGATTCTTGTCCTGCTCTTCCATGACTTGTCTGATTAGCAACTCCATTTGATCTGTCAGACAGAGCTCTGTCCAGGTTGTTTTCCTTATGATGCTTTCCCTCACCTCTAAATATAGCCTAAATCCCTCCCTGCTGTATTTCTCCCCCTCATACATACTTCTATTATCGCATAGAGTGTTGTTTTTGCTTGTTTTTTTTTAAAAAATTTGGTTTATATTTCTATCCTCTTTCCAGACATTTAAGCTCCTTATTGACGGTGATCAATTTTTTTTATTATGTGCCCAGTACTATCTAGAATAGTATTTGGCCCATACAAGATGCTCAATAAATTCTAAACTAGAATGATTACATTTAGCTTCACATATAAAAGTATAGGGTAGATTACAGGAATATAGGAACTGTATATAGGAATATGTTGACTAGATTTTTATGTGTTTAATAGTTTCAATAGCACTAATTAGAAACTTGGTGCTGCATACTTATTGTTAACAATAATGGCATTAATAAAGTCCAGCCAAATCAGCACTTGTATACTTTTTGACCTCTGTTATCTCCAGAATCATTTTGGTTCAAATCTTAGCTTTATTCCCATTTTTCTGTTTCAAAAAGTTGAAATTGTGCTAGTTGCAACTAACCCCCTAAACTTATCCAACTCAACATTCAGTCACTTTTTAACCTCATTTATTCAGAGAATTCAGAGACACTGCCTACCCTGGGTCCCTGCACTGAGGATGTGGGAATGGACATGGCTCTACTGGCAGGCAGGTTATAGCTTTAGGGGAGGGTTTGCTAGAGGCGTTAGTGTAAGTAGCCATTATTACTGCTAGCCATTAAGCTACAGTACCAAAGACACTAAATTTTTGGTTCTGAATATTTTCTGACTTCTTTCAAATGGGGTAAAAGGGGCCAAATATGTTGCAACAGAAAGAAATCTAAAAAAAAATTAATTAAAAAATTTTAAAAAATTACTATATTCTTCCTACTATAAAAAATTAACATGAACTAAAAATCACATTTTTTTCTTATGATATACAAATTTTGAAGGTTTGCTGCATTCTCATGTGCTTTTATTGTGCCTTCAGTGAAAATGTTTTTTTTTTTAGAGGAATAGTTCCAGAATTAAAATTCTGAAACTGATATGTAATTGCATAGGATTTGATGTAGAGGTTTAAATTTATAGAAAACTCGGCTAGATCTATTCAATCAAGCCAGGCACAAGTATATTAGACTTTTCTTCTCAGCTCAGCTTTCCTTGACGCCCCCTCTGTTCCATCCAGACTATTTTTCTCTATTCCTCCCCCACAGCATTTCTGCCCATACCTACAGAGTTATTATATTATTTCTTTTGATATAAAGTGAGGAACATGTTTGTGTCTTTATGATTATAGAGGAATTATGTAGCCCGATGAGAGGAATGACTATTGTATAAAATATGTCTGTGCTAACTCTTCATGATAAAAGCAGCGTAGGCAGAAGCCAAAACTGCTGAACGTTCCTGAAACCTCAATTTGTGCTACTTGGAGAGGATGATATGTTGGTATTAGGAAGGCGTGTTTACTTCTGAGCTGCTTTGCAGGGCTGAAACCTACTGCAGTGCAAACTGGAGCTTTTGAGCGTCATGCCAGGTAGCCCAGTGGCATGTGACTAATAGCATAGATTCAAGTAGGAAGAAAAAAGTTAGCTGTTAACTACTTATTCAAACATGTATCCTACGAGAATGGGAAAATCTGAAATTATTTAGCCAGCGTTAACTAGAATTTTGAAGCAATAATTTCAGCATGGATTTAAGTAGTTGCTAATAAATAGGTACCTGGGATGATCTCCACGGAGATAGCTTGTTTGATTAAATGAACTCACTAAACAGGCTTTTAAAGCTCTGAATTATTTCAGTGTGTTCCTAGACTTAACCTGTAAAATCCTTTTCCTTTCTCTTACTGTGTGTTTGGGGCTGTAAGGATGGTGCTCTGTCAATGCCGGCTTGTGTTTCTTGGTGTTTTTTTCCCCAGGTCTCTTATCTTTATGTGTCCTCATTCATACCACAGACCCCTGAAGGGAATGTAGGGAGCCAGAAGTGGCAGCCAATAGCTATTGTCTTGGACTTCAAGTTTGAGAAAAATAAGTATGAGAAAACAACCCCATACCTATTTCAGTAGAGAATTAGAGTATATAAGAAATCAGGTCTTGTTTTGGTTGTCTATAATATGCCCCAAGCAAAACAAAAACAAAAAAGGGATCACTGGCTATATAAGCAATAGAACCAGCCAGTGTTCTGAATTGGGGTATTCAGGGCTTTCAGTTGAGCATTGCAGCATTTTTACTAGTCTCAAAGTTAATGTTTGTGAAACGAATGCGTGCAAGATGATCTCAATTTAAATAGTGCAGAATTGTAAGCACCTTTTTAGGCTAAGATAAGGAGACATCTAGGGGAATAGGAGTGTCTGGAGATGCAGGAAAGAGAAGCATTTATAGATTCACTTAAGAAGACAGAAGGGGATAGGTAGAGATTGTACAAAGAAAGATTTGCCTGGGGCAGAAGGAGGAATCCCATTGAGAAGCTGAAAAGAAGGGATGAGAGGTTCAGAAGAAGGTTCAGATGAGTTTGTGGCAGGTGGGTGGGAGAGGAGTGTGGTTTGGTGTTACTGGGGTGGTTTACACATGATGATGAAGGATTTGTAAAGAGTGGTTGAAGCTGGGCAGGGCCACTGAGTGGAATGGGAGGGATCCTAGCCTTGGTTTGGCTCACCCAGGGCACCCAGGGTAGATGCTGGGGCCTACACAGAAGGAATGGTCCTGCCAGTTGGTCACATGTTTACGAGTTTAAATTTGAGCTATCTACAGGCCTTATACTTCGCTTTGTTCTCTCTAGCTCCTTGATTTCTGACTTCTCAGCCCTCTATTTGTAAGTCAACCTAAACCCTGCCAGTTAGGCATATAATCAGCTTCCCGGCCTCTTTAACTTCAGCTCTACTTCCTAATTATAGCTCTGTCTTTTCACAGCTCAGCAGTTTTGCAAATGGATTTTTGGATAAGAAATCCATGATAGGACCCAGCTCTCAAAACTATTTTGTCTTACCCAGCTTTGAACAGGAAGCCCTCTCTGTTCTAACTTTTGGGTTGAACTCAGACAGAGGGAGCAGATCAAGGACAAGTAAAAGGATTAGTGACTCGGCCAAGGGTCTAACTGTGAAGTGAAATCACTTTTCTTAAGTGGAGTACAACGTAGGATATGTGAGGTTTGTCTAATTCTGTGCAGCAGCCCTGAAGAGATCAGATTTTGAGTCTGAACCAGTTAGTGGTTTGTGGGGAGCTATATGACAAGATACATGGATGAGGAAGATAAGCATGTTGGCAGAAATGTCACTAAAGTAACATTCTGTGGGGTCCATAGTGGGGTTGAAGAGGTTGTAGCTATAGGTAGGCTGATATAGAGAAGGTGTCAGATGACCAATCCTGCTAAGGCCCAAGTTAGTGAGAGGGAATGGTATTGAGATTCTCACATCTATTCTTTGTTGTTAAAGACTACTCTTATATCCCATCTCAACTCTCTCACCTTTCTTAAAACAATAGGTATATACTAAAGATTCACAGTTATGTTAGAAGGTTGTATTAGATGAACAAAAAGATCTTTCCAAAGCTCATGATTCCATTATGTTCTACACGGAGAAAGAAAGAGCACGATTAAATGACTCATTTGGTCAGAGATCAATGATGACACCACAAACACAATGGTCTTTAGCCCTTTAGTCCTATGTTGGCCTCTTTCTCTCTCTCTTTTTTTTTTTTTTAGCCTTGTTCATCTCGCCATATGCATTTTTAATATTTGACCTGGAAGATTCCTGAACTGTGCCTCTGGGGTGGGCGGAGGGTGACATGGTGTTCTCTGATATGCTGATGGTGGTATTTGGGTTTCTTTCTTTCTTTTTTAATGATGTGTTTTAGGATTCTTTTCCTCAGAAGATCTTAAAGTTAAGATTCCATCAAAGGTGTTCATGCAGCAAGGGTTATGGGACAGGTTCCTGTAGGCCATACCAACAAGACTGTTTACTGTTATAGTAGCCGTGTGCTATGATGTATATTTTGAATTCTTTTTTTAAAAAATTTATTTATTTTTATTATGGTGACATTGGTTAACAAAATCCAGTTTTAGGTGTGCAATTCAACATATATATATTGCATTGTGTGTTCACTGCCTATAGTTAGATTTTTTTGTCACCATATATTTGACCCCTTTTACCCACTCACCTCATTCTCTGGTAAACACTAGTCAGTAGTCCATGTCCATGAGTCTCTGTTTGTTTGTCCTGTTTGTTTATTGCTTTTAGGGTTATATTCCACATATAAGTGATATCATGTGATTTTCAACTTTTTCTGTCTGGCTTATTTCGCTTAGCATGATTACCTCAAGGTCCATTCATGTTGTTGTAAATGGCAGTATTTCATCTCTTCTTATGGCTGAGTAATATTCCATTGTATATACGTAGCATAGCTTCTTTATCCAATCATCTATCGTAGGACACTTCAGTTGCTTCCATGTCCTGGTCACTGTGAATAATGCTGCTATGAACATTGGTGTGAAAATATCTTTTTGTATATGAGTTTTCAAGTCTTTGGGGTAAATACCCAGTAGAGGGATTGCTGGATCGTATATGGTAGATCAATTCTTAGTTTTTTGAGGAACCTCCATACTGTTTTCCATAGTGGCTGTACCAATTTGCAGTCCCACCAGCAGTGTATATTCTGAATTCTTAGGAGCTGCTGGACATATTAGCAATAGCAGCCCTTTCTCTGAGCCTCAGAATTCTTTCTTTCTCTTCCTTTTTATTTCTCATGGTGGACACTTGGGCTTTAGAGGTTTTTTGCTTTGTCTGCTACCCATTTTCTCAAGTTTATTTTCTTGTCATTTGTCCCTCTTTCTCATGTCAATAGGATACCACTGTGGCTTCCAAGTGCTGGGCCTGTAATCACATAATTTCTACTTGTAGGATTAGTTTTGGTCTCTGGGAAGTCATTGATCCATAACTTAGCAATGAGAGAAGAAAAGTGGGAAGCCTGAGCAACTCAAAAGAAAATTGTTCTCTTTCTTTATGCTGACCAGATCACTCCTTTCATGATAAATAACTTCAGAGGTTTCTGTGAGATGCGTTCCATGCTGTAGTTTTACCTACTGATTTAAAGCCCCCATATGACCTAAATCTGTATGTGATTTTCCCATTATAATACCATATTAATAAATGACATTTTTCATATCCTAGGTATGGTATTAAGTGCTTTATATGCAAAATTTCATTTAATTTTCAAGACAGCTGTATGCAATAGATGCTGTTGTTATCCCCATTTTACAAATGAGGAATCTGAAGTTTAGAAGATAAACCACTTATGGACAGCCATTTAGCTAAATGGTGTGGGTAGGATTTGAGCTTTCACATCTGAGTACAGAGTTTAAGGAGAATGCTTTCTTTTTTAAAATTATTATTCTAATTTTGACAGCCTCAAAGTATAGTTGCATGCTGGCAGAATTTAATTGTATGATATTGTTATACCATGAGTGATGTGATTGGGTTGACTATATATTTGAGACATATAGTTACAAATCATATTATAAAAAAAAACCCAAAAACTTACCCCACTAGCAAATGGAAACAAATTTTGATCGACCTTGCTGCTTCCTTACTCAAGTAGCATTTATTCCTAAAACTTTCCTTCTCTTTCTTCCTGTCTTTTTTCTCTTTTTATTTTTCCTTTTTCCTGCTCTTATGTTCCCTCTCCTTTAAAAAAAAATCCCCCAGTATATCTTCCTAGTAGGAGTTTCAGGTGCACATGCATGAATTATTTATTGTTACTGTCCTGTGTTTCTACAGTGGATTTGTGGAGAACTTTCTCATGGGGGTAACTATCTATAATTATTAATGACAGTTACAAACTGATCTGACGAGGAAGCTTAGAAATAGTTGGGCTGTTTTCTTGCAAAATTTAGAATACCAATGTTAGCATAAGAGAGATGGAGGAAAGGGCATTCCAGGAGACAGCCAGGTTCCCAGATGGGTATACCTATGTTGGGAGCCCAGACCATTTTCAATAATTTCATCATGAGCATGGACTAAATGTTCTAAAAGAGTTTTTTATTTCAGGTATGTTACGAATAAAAGTTTCCATCTTTGTTTTCTCAGTAGTGTCCATTCTAACTAGATCATATCTCAAAGGCAGTGCTGGTACATATGGTTGGGCAAGTTGTATGCTTTGTAACTCTAGGGTCTGTGATTTATATTTCTACACAGCTGTAGATGAAGTCTGGACTGAGAGCATTATCAATTCTCATTATTTGCAATAGTTATTGACTACAAAGTTGCCACAAACATGGAATTAACTAATACTGAACCACTGCTCCTAGAGGAAATACAGGATAGGGCTCCTGTGAGCCTCTTATCATAATGTTTTTATCAACTGATCAATACATAACCTGGTTTTATGTGTGTTTCTGTTTAAAGATGCCGTATTTAATATATATTGTTGATTCATGATCACTCTATTCTTGGCCAATATCATTTTAACTTGTGCCATAATGAAACTCATCTAACACACATATTTTCTCTGTAAGGAGCATCACAACCTTCTTGTGCTTAGGACACTAGGCAACACTTCAACTCTATGCTCTGGGGCTATTTTAAACAGCAAAATTTCCAACAAAAAAGTGCATAAATGTGAAAAACACGGCACTAAGTTGACTGAAAAAAAGGACACTTTTTACTGTGTGGGAGCTGAAATAAGAAGGCGGAGGGTCACCTTATTTGATCTCAGGAACGTATGCATCAGTTTACTCAAATATTTTGTCTCTCTGTGAATGCTCTCAAGAGACCATGAAAGCACTGAAAGTATTGATTTTGGGGTTACAAATAAATTTTAGCTAGTAAGTAAATTCACAAATATGATATCCTTGAGTAATGAAGATCAACTGTGTATTCTTTTAACTAAGAACGGAGGGAACCCAAGGAAGATGTTAGGCTGAGAATGATTTAAAGTGAAGTAGGATTATAGCACTTAAGAGTTAGAGGCAACTTTAGACAGCACCCAGCCTAATCTGTTCAGATCTTAAATGAGGAAGAGGCTCAAAGACATTATGTGACTTGTTGAAGGCCATACAGCTAATGAATGGTGGAACAAACATTTGAGCTGGAGTAGTATAGTAGTTTAGGTGAACCCAAGTGTTGATGTCCCCTACTGATGTTCTGCCCATCCCAGTGTACCAGGGTAACTGTCCCCATAGGACTGCCCAGAGCTCTTATATTGACAGGGAAGGGCAAGGGGGTTAATGTCGCTAAAGAGCTCCAAGTGTGGGCTTCTTTCTCAGTCAGTTCAGGCTTCTATAACAGAATGCCATAGATTGAACAGTTAGTGAACAATAGAAATTTATTTCTCACAGTTCTGGATGCTGGAAAGTCCAAGATCTAGACACCAGCAGACTCAGTGTCTGATGAGAGTCCACTTCTTGGTTCACAGATGGTAGGCAGTCTTCTTTCTGTCACCTCATATGGCAGAAGGGATCAGGGATCTCTCTGGGATCTCTTTTATAAGTATGTTAATCCCACTCATTGGGTCTCTACCCTCATGATGTAATCACCTCCCAAAGACCCCACCTCCAGTACTGTCACAGTGGGGATTAGGTTTCAACAAAAGAATTTTGGGGAGGCAGGGACACAGATATTTAATCTGTAGCAGCTTTCCAACCCATTTGTTTAATTCTTCATTCAAGAACTTTTTTTGTCTACCGTGTACCCACACAGTGCTCAGTGCTGGGATACTGTGGTTGAATAGGACCTCACAAGAAGGTAAGAGTCCAGTGGAAAGCCTTCACAGGAGGAGTAGGCACTAGCACACATGAGGCTTGAGGCCATTGGCACTGGGCCATCTGGAAGGAGAGTTTCTTTCCCAGCAAGGAAAGCTCTCCAAAGGAACTAGACTTAATGTCATTAATGAAAATCCTGTCCTAAGAAGCCTCTCATGTCACTTACCTAGCTCTGGTTTTTCTGAACCTAGACAAGGCCAGACTATAGTTGACCTTGGATAACATGGGTTTGAACTTCGAGGGTCCACTTGCATGTGGTTTTTTTCAATAAATGCAGTACATGCATTTTCTCTTCCTTATGATTTTCTTAAGACCATTTTCTTTTTTTAGCTTACTTTATTGTAAGAATACAGTATGTAATACATGTAACATACAAAATAAGTGTTAATCAACTATGTTATTGGTAAGGCTGCTGGTCAACAGTAGGCTATTAGCAGTTAGGTTTTTGGGGAGTCAAAAGTTATAAGTTAGGCACCCCTAACTGCTGCATTGTTCAAGGGTAAGCTGTATACTTAAGTGGCTTTGATAGTCCTTTGGTTCATTTTTTTTCCCTCCAGTTTAAGAAAAGTTTTGAAGCCCATGACAGAATCTGATGCCACCCCCCTAGATTAAAATATCTAAAGGCCTTTTATAGGCCTTGTTGGTTCTAGGGAATATTTGAATCAGTAATTTATACTTACTAAATGTTAAGTAAAATAACTTCTTTGACTATGTGTGTGTGTGTGTGTGTGTGTGTGTGTGTATACAGAAGCATACAGATATGCACATATAATTAAATAAGTTATTTACTTAACATTTAACAAGATGATATTCTCTTTTGTTTAAGATTATTCAACTGTGAGTGATAACTGTCCTCTCTTAGAAATGGAGGTGATTGACAACAGAAACTTCAGGTACTGTCTGGGGGGCTGCAGGGAGCCCCCTACATCTGGCGTGTATCATTTTGGCATACGTGTCTCTTCACTCACTCTCTGAAGGAGAGATGAACTTCAGATTTGGATTTTGGGGTGCCGTGGCAGTATGAGTAGTGGTTAACAGTATGTGCTTTGGAGTTAGATTGAACTGGGTTCTAATCTTGTCTCCATGTCATCTTGGGTATATTATGAAGGCCCTCTTTGCTTCTAGATTCTGTTGAACGGTGATAATCACATGAACCTCACTGGGTTGTTTTAAGAATTAATATAGGTAATTGCATAAAATTTTAGTGCAGTGCCACTTAAAGAGGGCTGGATAGATGATATTTTTTGGTAGTAGTAAGTGACCAGGTGGTTCTAGTTATAATTATTAGTGGCCAAGTGCACTCCGTGTGCAGTGGCTTAACCGAAGGCAGGAGCTTCCAATCCTGGACTCCCCACCAGGCATTCGTTTTCCCCTGTCTCTTGCCTGTGGGAACCTCACTTTCAGCTTCCTTGGAGGGTCTGGTGTGAAACTGCTTGTTACTTAGGCCCTACAGCTGTTCCTAACTTTAGAAGGAGAGTGATCATTACATTTAGTAAACAGTATTCTGGTCCATATTTTTATTTTATCCAAATGCAGAGCTTAGCTAAAAAAAATGTAAGGGTGCCTGTAGAGAATGATTTGGCTCCAGGGCCAAAACTGAGTTGTTTTGTTTCTTGAGGGTCCCATGCAAATGTCTGGTGAGGATGTGGTCAGAAGTTCAGGGAAAATTAAACCAGGGATCAGCAGCATTACAGATAAACCCAGATGGTCATCCAGGATGTGTGTAGGGGAATATATCCGAAGAGTTATGTAATTTCTTTTAACTGCGTGCTCTTGCTGCCTGTTTTCATAATCAGATTGGTTTTCCAGCCTTGATAAAAAGATCACAACTATTACATAATAATTTCCTGTTACTTGGTAATGTGCGTTCCTGGACAAGTGACTTAATCTCTTGTTACAGGATGGGGGGTTGTTTTTAGTTCATATCTCCTAGGCTTGTTCTGAGAATTAAATGAGATGAATAGGTGCATGAGCAAATGAATGTGCCTGAGATCATGTGGGATCATGAACTTAGCACAGTTGCTGCCTTGTGTCAGAGTAGGCATTTGATAAATGTTAGCTGACATTATTGCTGTTGAACCGTAGTAAATAATTGGAAAAAATAAATGTGATCTTCCTTAGTCTTAAATAGGTAAATGCTGACTAAATACTGAGGACACTTCTAGTTTCTGGTACCCGAGATTTATAAGTAATGACTACCTACTCTGTGTGTGTGTGTGTGTGTGTGTGTGTGTGTGTGTGTGTGTGTAGGTCTATATATCTGTGTATAGACCTATATAAATATAGGTCTATATATCTATATATCACTGAGAGCTCCATCTTGGGGCTTATGGACTTGCCCAGTTTGGGAAAGTCCTATAGTGTTTCTAAAGGGGAATTAGATACCCCTACCCCTGCCAAAATAATATGCTGCCTTCTGCATGTAGTCACTGGAGAGGGGGTAGCCCAGTGTCAATCTCAGATAAGTCAGAGAGGCAGGTGGATACTGGTCCCATGGGCTGAATAGCAGGGCCTTGGGATGTGACAGTAAGGATACAGGTAAATAAAGCCAAAATGAACACTTAGAAGTCTGTTGATTGAGCAGGGTAAATTTGATGGAGTGTATGATAAAATCATTTTCCAAAGAGTTTTTCCTATTGCATATTTGGGGTACCACCACCCCTCAACTTATTACTTTTTAGATAATTTAGATATAAAAAAGCAATTTGCCGGAGACATAGGACCTTAATTGGTTTTTATCTTTGGTACTCCTTTTTACCATCCAACTCCTACTTCTGCCAATTTATTCTTTTCTCCCTAATAAGTCTTGCTCGGATTCTGAAATACCTTAAATATAGCTAATATTCCATAATGGGATGCTTCGTTAGTGGGAATGACTCTTGGTTATAGAACATTAAGAATGTGCTAAGCTCTAAATGCTACATTAACATAAATAAAATAATTTCTTTTAGATTTTAAATAAGATTATAGTTGATAACACTGTATTGTGTAATTGAAATTTACTAAGAGAGTAGACCTTAAATGTGCTCACCAAAAAAAAAAAAAAGAGAAAAAGAAAGAAAAAGAAAGAGATAAATAGGTGAGGATATGGATATGTTAATTAACTAGATGGGACAAATCCTTTCTATAAATCACTATGTATATAAAATCACCATGATGTACACTATACATATTTTACTATTTCATTTGTCAATTAAATATCAGTACAGCTGAAATTAGAAAAAAGATTCTGAGAATAATATTATTAGTATTTGTATAATGAAATATAAAAAAGGTGGTTGAATTATACTAAATAATGCATTTTCTTGTCTCTTTCTTAGCTTACCTATTTAGTAAGAGTTATTACTTAAAGCATTTGTGTCATTGGATGAGATTTCATACTTAGAGATACTTGTTGAACTTATTGTTATAACTGGATCTGGCTTTTCGTCCCCTTTGATTTATTCATTTGGCAACTTTTTTTTGCTTAAAAAAATAACAGATGAACTTTTACTTCCTTTTAAATTTTATTTTTACTTTTTATAATGGAAAATTTCACATAAATACAAAAAAATAGTATAATGAACACCTATGTATTATCACCATCTATCAATTCCTGGCCAATTTTTTTAAACCTATACACTTTCCTACTTCTTCCCATATTGTTTTACTTTGAAGTAAATCCTAATTGTATTTCATCAACAAATATTTAATATGTATATATAAATGATAGTGACTTTAAAAAATAACACCAAAATAACATTATCACACCTAACAAAATAATTAATTATTCTTTAAAAACCTGATAGTCAGTGATGTTCAAATATCTAATTACTTCTGTTTTTGTTTGTTTGTTTGTTTGTTTGTTTGTAAGGATCCATATTAGGTCCAGAAGTCATGATTGGTTATATTTAATTTTATTTACTTTTTTAATAAACTCTTTTTTGAAGTTGTGCATTTTTTATTTTGAATATCTAATGACAATACCCTCAATGAGAGCTGGATCAGTTTCCTACTCTTTCAGGAACTCGTTGCATGACATGAGCAAATTACTTCACCTCTTAAAGTCTCAATTTCCTAATCTGTAAATTGATAGTGTTGCACTAGAAGACATTTAAAGTCATTTACATTTCTCAGATCTTATAATGATGTGAACTAATGACAACAAAAAAGAGACATTTGGACTTCTTTTTTCTTTTGCTAGAGGAAATGTCTTTTAGAAAGGTCATAAGTCAGAACAACAGATCAAATGTTAGATGTTGGGCTGGAAGGTTCTTTTTGAGTTTTTTAGAAGAAATTATACTCTCATGAAAATTAGCATTTGGCATATTATCTCTAGAGTACACAAACTCTTTCACCCTTATTTAAGAGTGAAAAAAAATATTTGGGATTTAATTTAAAAAACTTGTTAGGTGGAAGGGTTTTCTTTGGAAGTGGTGGACTGAGTTATTTTAAACACCCTCCTACTAAAAAAAACCCCTAAAATATATACAAAAGATGAAAAACCTTGATTAAAGGCATAGGGCAGCTATTAAGATGGTAAGAAATTATAGGACCAAGATACAGGAGAGAAAGTATCTGAAAGCAGTAATTGAGAGGCTGAGAAACTGAGCATAGGTTTTTAACTCAATTGTAGGGCTGATAGAGGATCAAAATGGGGCTAGGTCCTACCTTGGAGTGGGACTGGTAAATACCCCAGACTTTTATCTGAGAACTCGAAAGGCTGAATCCTAAAAGTGAGAGTGAGCAGGAAATAGGCTAGTCCCACAGAGACTAGAGCTGAACTGTGGATAGGTCAATCCCTTGTTGTTAAATTTGTTTTGGAATTATTGAAGCTCTTAGACTAGCTGCCTGTCAACAGTAAAGTTATTCCTCTCTGGAGGAAGATAGCATCACCCAGAGCCTGTAAAGGACTCTACTACTTTTTGATATCAGATGTTTTGTACACAAGCAGAAATAGCCAGGCATATGAGAAGATAAGATGTAACTGAAAAATAAAAGACTCGCCAGGGTCTCTCAGATAATGGAATAATCGGAGGCTTTACAACTATGATTAATATGTTAAGGAAAAGACTGAGAATGTAGTAGATAACTGGAAACTAAAAAAACAAATAAAATTATATAATTAATGAAATACAACAACTGTAGAACTCAAGAATGGCTTTAACAGTAATTTGACACAGTTGAAGAGTAAAGTAGTGAACTGAAAGGTAGAGTAGAAGAAAATATTTAGTCTGAAACATAGAGATCAAAAAGAAAGGAAAATACAGAAAATGGTGTAAGAGACAAATGAGATCTGGTGAAAGGTACAACATTTTGTAATTGGTGTCCTATAAAGAGAAGAGAGATGAAATGGGGAGGCAACATTTGAAAAAGGAACTGAGAGACATCAAACAAATATTTTGAACCTTACACAGGATAAAGGACAAAAAGAAAACTTACCATAAACACTAAGAACCAAGACAAAGAAAAAATAATAAAACCAGCCGGAAAATAGACATATAATCTTAAAAGGAGAAACAAGATATTTAGGTGTTTTTCCAATGTAAACAAAGAAAGCTGGACAACAATGGAAAGTTATTTTCAAAATGGTGAAGGAAAACAAATGCATTTAGAATTCTATACCTAGCAAAAGTGTCCTTCAAACATAAAGGTGAAAAAAGACATTTCCAGACATAGAAAAACTGAGAGAATTTATTGTTAGCAGATCTATAATGAACAAAATATTAAAGAATGTTCTTCAGGCAGTAAAGAATTATCCCAAAAGGAAGCTGAATGAAGGAAGGAAAGAAGAGCAACAAAAAGGGTACATATGTGAGTAAATATAAATGATTATTTACTATTCAAAAATAATTTAAAAAATATATAAATTTAAAATATACAATTGAAATAGTACATAGTTTGGGAGAGGATTAAATGTAGAAAAAATATTCTAAGTTCCTTGCATGATCTAGGAAGTAGTAAAATACTAATTTAGACTTTAATAAGTGAAGGATTTATGTTGTAATTTCCAGAGTATCAATTAAAAGCACAGTTAAGGAACACATAACTAACAGGCAAATAAAAGGGAGAAATAGAATAATAAAAATTCTTGATACGTACAAAATAAGCAAGAAGAGAAAAAGGAACAAATGTAAAGCAAATAGTAAGATGAAAGATTTAAACATAAATACATATTTAATTCCATTAAATATAAAATATTAAAGTCTCCCATCAAAAGATAAAGATTAACGGACTAGAAAAACAAACAAACAAAAACCCTAATTTTATGGTGCTTACAAGAAACAAATCTTAAATATAAGGATTTAGAAATGTTGAATGTAAAAGTTTGGAAAATGAAATACTATGAAAACACTAAAACAAAAAGAAACCAGTGTAGCTATGATATTTTAAGATAAGAAATACTAAGAATGACATTTAAACAGGTCATTACATCAGGAATATGTACTACTTTTTAATGTGTACGTACCTAGTAACATGCCTTCAAAATATATATAAAGCAAAAATTGACAGAATGACAAGGAGGAACAGTAATATATGTTCGCTGAACAAAATATAAATATGTAGAAAGGAGATTTACTGAGAATTTTTAAATCTCAGATAATTGCTTTTTATGTATATTCTTTGAAGCTCATTCTTTTGCTTATGGATTAACATATATTTACAAAAATTTGATCAGTATGTATTCTGTTCTATAATCTTTTTTTCTATTCAATACTTTATGATGACTAATTTTCCATGTCATTAAATATCTTTTTATTGAATTATTTTAATGACAACATGACCTCCTTTATTCAAATATACCAATGGCCTATGGTTTGGACATTTAGGTTGTTTGCAATATTTTTGCTATTATAAAGAATGCTATGATAAACATTCTTGAAACTAAATTTCTGTGCAAATCATAGATCATTTTCACCTGCAAGTGAAGTTGCTGAGATGAAAAAAAGTATTTTTAAGGCTTCCTGTATTTATCATTCAATTGTCTTCCAGGAAGATTGTGCCAACAACAACAGTGTATGAGAGTATCCATGTTCAATACTGTCTCCAAGACTAGTCACAATCTTTTCACATGAGCTTCACCTGATTATCTTAACCTGTCCTGAAAGTGCTGAGTCAGAGTTTTGAAAAAGATGACAGGTGGAAGCATTGAAGCTGGGAGAACTTTGCAATATGCCTTCCTCTGGGTAGCTAGCTTGCAACAGGGGTGGTGATTCTCTGAGTATTGGTGTTTCTGCTCAGTGATTTCCACAGTTAATTTCCGAGAGACCTTCAGGGGCCAGGAGCCATGTATAAGGCAAGAGAGGTGAAAGCATGGCTGTTTTTTTTTCTTTTATTCTCTACTTTTATTTCCATTGTTATTATTATTTAATTTTGTTATTTTTTTTATTATGTTCACATAGATACCTTAAAGTCACTAGGTTGAGGGAACCATCCTGAGGTGGGTTCAGTGGGGTGAAGGGAGGATTAGAGAACCTCGCTGAGCTATCAGAGCCCTGAAGTCACATCATGGCTACATGCAGGTCTGTTTTGGAAGTTAGCAGTTTCAATGAGCTCAACAACCTTCATTTATAAAATATTTTAAAGTTTGCAACGCTTTTTAGACTTTACGTATATGAAAATGCTTTTACATTTACTCTCAAATAATAATAATGTTGGCTATAGAATTCCAGGTTGTAAATGATTTCCCTCAGAAATTTGAAGGTTTCGTTCCGTTATATTTTATCTTCCAGTATTATTGGGAAGTCTTAAGCCATTTTAATTCCTGACTATTTGTTTGTGACTGGGTTTTTACCCACTTCTAGAATATTTTAGGATCTTCTTTTTTAAATCTCTGCTATTCAAACATTTCACGATGATGTGCTATGATGTATTTTTTGTTTTTGTTTTTTGTTTTATCCATTGTGCTAAGCACATACAATATATGCTTTTACTATGAGAGCTCCCCAATGCTAGCATTCCTGTCTCAGCTCCACCTCAGATCATCAGGCATTTCATTATCATAGGAGCACTGGTCCCTGATGCCAAAAAAGATTGAGGCCTGCTGAAATGGAGGATTAAATTTCTTTTGAATTCAATGGAGAGGAGAATATAAGTATTTCCATTTCTATTATGGTTTATTCTGTCCTTCATATAAGTTTCTGTTCAATCACCAGCTAAAATTTGGGTCCCACAAAATATTTCAGTCATCTCTTCACTCATTATTTCTTTCTTTTAATGACCAGAGCCAAGTAACTTTTTAGTCGACAATTGTGACATAGGGCTTAAGGTGGTGCAGGTCTGTATTCATTGTTAAGTATTTCAACACAGGGTAATTGACTGCTGGCATTGTTTCGGGTCCTTAGGACCAAAAGGTGGACAAGGTACGATTTTTGTCAATTTGAAGAGTTTATAGCCTTGTAAATATGTGACCCCCCCGTTCTAAAGAAAGAAATGCATTGTGAGTTGACCAAGTAATTTTGCACATATGGTGAATGAACAGTTTGGAGCCAGGTTCCTGGCAGGGAGGCTATATTCCATAATGGTAAATCACATAGGCTTGGAATCAGTTAGACTCGGCATCCATTCCAACTTTGCCATTATTTATAGTGGGAAGTCATATATCATCTCTGAGTCTCAATTTCCCCATCTATAAAATGGAGAGAACAATATCACTTATCACATGTTAATATGAATGTGTTAACACATGTAAAAGGCCATAGAACTGGCTCTGAGGAAGGAGTCAATTAGCGGCAAGTAGAAGCTTTGTAAAGAGAGTGGAGAATGTCAGACAAGGGCCTTGAGCTCATGTTCCGGTTTTGTCACTTTCTAGCTGTATGATGTTTGGTAAAATATTGTCTCTTGGCTTCAGTTTCCTTATGTTTAAAACTGGGATATGATGTCTATCTTACAGAGTTGCTATGATGATAGTGTTAAATGGGATAAAGTGAGCCATTCTTGGCCCTATATAAGTGTTTAGTTTAAGTTTTATTATTAAGACGTTAGGGGTCCTTGAGTACTAGATTGCATGGTAAGACTGTGTTGGAGGAAGGCCAAACATTTGTTTGAGAATTTGCCTGCTGCACTATTTGCTAACCTGATCTTTGTGATGCTTTCCTGAAAATTTAGATCTAATTGTTCACTGTGAGCATTTTCCTGACATGTTCTGTGGAGACAGTACAATCTGTAGATGACCTTGAAAATAATAAAAAATTAAAAGCAGCTACCTTTTGTGGCATAGTATGTGATGAAAGTAACATTGCTTCTGTCTAATCCCAAGACCTTCTCTCCTACAAAACATGTGAACAGCTTCTAGAAATTAAGCTATTTGGGATCTTTGTTTTTTTTCTTTAGGAGTAGATAAATGACTTCATTTTTCAGTGGAAACTAATATGTTAACGAAGACTTATAGAATCAAAGACTTTTAGAACTGAAAACTAGTTTAGTGACCACTTGATTAAAAATTTTAATTATATTGATGAAGAAATTAAGCTTGAGAAAGGCTGTTACTTGTCCAAGACCACAAAGCTATTAACTAGTGAAGCTCAAGAAAATAGATTTCTGCTTAAATTTCAGCCAAAACAACATCGTGTAATAAAATAACTCAATGCAATATAATGAAATGCTTTAATGCTTTCTCGTCAGTCTCAGCCTAGAATAGAAAAGATGGAATCCCAAGGGGCTTTTTAAACAAGTTTGTTGAAATTATATAAGAAAATTAAAAAAATATCATAAGTGAATTGAGAGTTAATAAGCATTCTTGAGTTTCTAAATTAACACTTCAATTTTCATATGCTACGCAGCTATTAATTATGTATTTGCATTCTTAATTATTTATCTCAAAATGTATCTGAAGCATCAAGTACTCCTGTGTTAAGAATTCTGCTGATTATCCCTGCTTATTTGTATACCACAGTCACTGATACTCAGTAATTTGTCCAGATACTCATCCTCTTTTGATTTCATCTTTAATGGGATCCATCCTTTTCTTTTCATTTGTGTTTATTGTTGTGGGTTATAGTGACCATGAATATACGATGGTTTTGGAAGTACCTTGAAATTGTAGGAAGACATGTAGGATCAAAATCCACGTGACTTGTGTTTTATTGAGTGAAAATGAGGTTTTTTTATGATTGGCAGCAGAAGGTGCCCAACTCTCCTGTGAATAATACCTTCTTAGTTTGAAATATGGGCTGTGGAAATAGTGTTCTTTTAAAACTCTCAGATAAAGAATGTAAGTCACACTTCTTTGGAGAGAGCCATTTCGATATTGCTGTTTCTTTACGTGCTGAATTAAGCTCCACATTTGGAATTTTGTCGCCCTTTTATATTCTGGCTTCCCTTGAAATCCTTTGAGGAGGCAGTGACTGAGAACACTGTGATCCTGGAAATGGTGAAGTTGGGGTAGTACTGGTGAAGTGAAAGGCCCACAGCGAGTGCCATGTTTTAGTTAATTGACCTAAGGGCCTAAGCATCCTTGGCAGCAAATATGCAGTTGGCTTTTAATATCTGGCTTTGGATTTGTGTTAGTGCTTTCTTCTCCTTCTGAAATTTTGTTTCTGAGGAGTTAGCTTTTCTCAATCTTCTATATATTAAAAAATTATTATGAGGCCAATATATACTTGTAGTAAAAAATTCAAACAGAACCAAACGTTATAAAATGCGCTGTAGACTCCCACCAAACTCATTCTTTAGAGGAAACACTATCTGTTGATTCTTAGATCTCTTTTTAGACATTTCCCATGTGAACACACCTGTACACATATACCTACATTTTTTTCTTAAATGGGAGTATAGTGTATGTATAGTTCTATATCTTGCCTTTTCACTTAATAATATATTTTGGAGATTTTTTTTTTGCATCACCACATATGGTGAACTCAGTCTCTTAAATAGCTAGGTAGTGCTCCCTGTTAGAGATGTACAATTGTTTATTAGACTTTTCTCATATCCTTTCTTCTCTTCCTCAGACAAAATACCTCAAGACAGGCTATTAGTCAATCTCACACTTAAGGTATGTGTTGCCTGGAGGAGGCTCAATTTTCCAACCTCGAAAAAGTGAGCTGGTGGTAGCTTGGGAATACCATTAGCGGTCGCCATCTGCATCTCCCTTACATCTCTTAGCATGAGGAGTGCTGTGTGTTTTTGTGTTTGCCAGAGCCTGAGCTGCCATGTTGCTCCAGAGGGGCAGTGGAATGTGGAAAAGTAAGTGAGAAGTTGGCTACACTGGTGGCAAATCCTTAGATTGGACATAATGAAGCAGAAAATCAAGGTACTGTGCTGTCAGAATTTTCAAGGTCAATAACACTGTTCATTCTCTTTTCAAGTCAAGTTAGCATGGAGGCCAATTCTAGCAGTTCTTTTCCCAGACAGCAGGAAAGTTGGTGCTTGTAAAGCCCATCTTGCGAAAAGGCTGCAGACTCACAAAGGAAATTGAAACGTCAGTGTTAGCCTGCCTCCCAGCAAGAGTGCTACACTTTGGACAAGTAGTTTTCAAACTTCTTTGAAAAGGGGAACCTATTTTTGAAATGAAATCTCTTTTACAATTCCTATTTAAAGAGATAAAAGTGGAGCTGCAGGAATGGGGTTGGGTTGGGGATCTTGTTGATCTTCCATTGCCCATATCTGGCAGTTTCACAGAACACAGACCAAAACACCCTGAACTGGATAGCATTTCATTCAAACAAGATGTTATGATTTTATCTTTCTTTAGTTTTAAATAGTATTTCAACAGGCTTTGTAATAATACTTAGAAGGATTTCCATCTTGTGTACAATTTTGAAGAGGAAACATCTTTTCTTTATCCTTTTTAAAATGGCCTGTTTTTACTTTGCTATATCGAAGGGCAGTTTAAGATCAGATATATCACTTCAGTTAACTTTTAGCTACTAAAGGAAAAAGTTAAAAGTATCCAGATTGGAGAAACCAGCTCGTAAGGCCAGTAAGTCTTTACACAGATCCCAAAGCCTGTGAGATTGATTGCTTTCAGTGTTTACTGCAGCCAAATGATTAACTAGAACCCTGAAACTGAGCGCTCCTGAGAAGTGATTTATGTCGTGAATGCAGAAAGGATGTTTGCATATGACTATCGAATTTCTTGTTGAAGCCTTTTAAACATTGTTTATCTTGGGGACACCCACTGCTTAGAGCATTTTTATTTCCTTTCATATTTTATCGTTTTATGCCAAAGGCCAAGGGCAGCCTTGTAGTATTTACTGAGTTCAGTTGTTCATGGCTCTCTAGGGGTCACTGAGTCTGTGGGAGAAAAGCATGCTTCAAAACAACTAAAGTGTGTAGAGCTCTGATATTTTTCACCATTGAGAACGAGGTAGCTGGTTTTATAACTAATTAGTTTTTCTAACTAAAAAACACGGCGTTTACAAACACTGAATTGTACTATAATTATTTGGGATCTCAAAGATGAAATGTATGTTGATCAAAACCAGAGCCACCTTTTGAACACGTCTCTCACACCTTAAAGTTTTATTATGGATGAAAAGCCCTCATTCCCCCACACTGAAATATTATAATTCATTTAAAAGAATTTATTGAGCACCTACTCTGTGTCACTCAAGGTACTAGGTCACTGGGATACAACAGTAACCGGAACAGACAAAATTCCTGCCCTCAGAGGACTCTCACTTTTGTTCTCCTAGCTCATTGTTAAAAAATCAGAAAACTCATCTGCCTTACCTTTTGCAAAAGGTATTATTGGAAAAAGACAGTGTGCTTCAGGTGGTGAAACCTGCTATTTTGGTAGGGAACTTCATTTTCTGTGCACTCAAGGTAGGACTAATGGAAGATAAAGATCATGGGCTTGTCTTGAGTACAAAAGGTAAATAACACATAGTTTCTCAAAATGTGCCATTACCTACCTGCATGTGGAAAAGTAAGACATTTTCTTAAAATACACATTTCTCTAGGGGTATTGCAGACTTAAAAGAAAAAAACATTCAATTGTAATTCTCTTCAAATAGGGAGCATCAAGAGAGCTGAAGAATAGCTGATAGAGAGATGCTTTTCTTGACTCCCTAGAGCTAGAGATTTCTAAAGCCTTCATGTTTCTTATTTATTTATTTTATAACAAGCAAAGTGCTAAAGCCTAACGGCTGACCAGAACATTCAAGAATTCTTACTCTTTGTTGGGAAAACATATTAATTTTTAAGATAGTGCCTTTACTTCCTTTTGCAATAATATCTGAGTCTGGAAATGGAAGAATTTATACTTAGTGAACTGCTGTTCTCAAAAGGACTGATTCTAAGTGACAGCCCCAAAGCTAAATCAATATTCGATTTGTTATGTCTGTTGTGTCACATCACTTTGTAATAATTTTTTGTACTATTATGCTATATTTTAGAGAATTGAATGTCAGTGTTGCCATTACGAAAGGTTGTAATTGATTTATACATTTGAATCTGTATCTTTCCTTGTGAATTTGTATGTGTTTTGAATGTTATCCTTTGTGTGGCTCCTGGAGAGGCAGGGTACTTACCGCTCAAGGCACCTCTTCCACTCTCTTCATAGGAAAGATTGAGGTGCAGGAAGGAGAATAAATGACTTAAGGTAACTGAACACGTGGGGGTCAGGTTGAGTTTCTTGCATGCCTTTGTTTAGGGCTCTGGGTTGTTTATTCTAGGCTCCCAGGGAGAGTGAAGGACTTGCTGATTTTAAATTGAGTACAAGCTTTATTTCAGGCCTAATTGCTGTATAAAGTTGTGTACAATGTATTTTCTCCCTAACTGGAGGCAAGCATTTTGAATTCAAGACCTTTTGCACGTTTTTTGTGTGTGTGTGTGTGCCCCTCATGTCATGCAGACTAGTCTTTTGCCTATAAAACTTTTATATATGTTTGCTGATTGATTAAGAGCCAGTATCTCACAGATAATGACTAATTAAGTTTTGGAGAATTCATTGATTCATTCAATAGCTATTTGTCGAAGTCTTATTAGTGAGAATAAATAATTTGCTCTTTTCGTTGGATCTCAATCTGGTTCTCAGTGGTAATGCATCGTGTTTGACATGAATAGAAATTCATGAGACATTTCTCAGACAAATCGGTCTACTTACTTGCAGTTATTTCCATCAGCCTTCTAGTCCTCCTGAATATAGCACAGAGCACTCTTTTCTTTCTATTCTCAATGATCTGGCATAAGTATGAGCCTTCATTATTGCTCACCTGGATTTTTGCTATAGCTTAACAACTCTCCTTATTTCATTGATATTTTTGCCCCAGTCATACCCATCTTCTAGGTTCTTACATGCTGATGCTACAATGATCTTTCTAACCTAAAGACTGGTCATGTCCTTAGAAAATTTTGTCAGTGGCATTCAAGACCTTCTGCTAGACTTCCAGTTTTAATTCCAACTATGCCTCCCCCTTTGTGTTCTGGAAATGTCCAGTATCAATATTTCCTAGACTGAGAATTGTGTGAGGATATGGTCTGTGTCTGCATGTGCTTCTCTGAACCTCTTGGATCCAGAATGGTGCCCAGAACAGAGTGGAGTTCCATAAGATTTTGTGGAGCTGAAATGAATTACATACACTCTTTGAAACTTATAAGACTTAAGCTTATTAACAAATAAAATTACATTGCCTTTGAAACCAAGGGTCCTTATTACTTAGATTAAATTTAATTTTAAATGGTAGCTCTAGAAATCATATCACTCTTTCTTTCTATATCCCTCAGAGACCTAACCTTTCCCCTGGATAATCAGTAACCCCTGAGGCAGCAGGAGACAGTAGCCAGAACCTGGCTAATGGTCTCCCAGAGGTTTCTGGACCTCGGGCAGGTTAAAGATAACATCTTGATCTAAGTTATGTTTCATCTTCTGAGGCCTAAGGTGGAATGACCCCTTGGCTACTTTTCCATGAGACTGGACAGGGGGAAAGACTGATGGAAAAGGCCTCAAAGCTGTCTTCAAGACCCAAAGAAATGATTTATTACTTTTACCTCACTGATTACCAACCAATCAACTCCCAGCATGACCCCAAACCCCCTAACGCACAGTGACCTGTGATTTTGCCCTACATAATCTGTGACCCACATGCCATTGGGGAGTCAGATCTTCAGCATTTGTTTCCCATCTCCGGGTTGGCCAATTAAACATTAAACTATTTTTCTTTCTATACTGCAAACTCTGGTTCGTGTATTTCTTTGGGTCAGTGCCCATAGGCAAGCACACTCAAGGAAAAGTATTGAGGTTCTGGTAACACCTTCAGTCTAAATCCCTTAAATTTTTATTTGATGAATTCAGCATTATTTGTCAAAGCACTTTGTGAAATGGAAAATGGATGGCTCAACAAAACTCAGAAATATATTTAGAGCATTTAACACTTGGTGAGTGCTAAATACTATGTATATTTCATTAGATTGTCCTCCTCCTCATTTGGTATGAGAAGGTGGTATTAATTTCTAAAATAATAGAAAAGGAAGAGTAAAGCAATACAAGAGACTCACACTGTGTTCTTCAAAGTATCTTTTGCCTTTTGGTTATCTTGAGAACAGAACATAAAATAATTTAACACATTTTCCAATATTTCTTGAATCTACTTTACATTTCACAATTCTTCCCTTTTCTTATTCTGTATTCCACCATTTACCCAGTGATGTTCAACCAAGGTTTATGGATCCAGTGTTATTTCAAGACCTCGCTAGCTCAACTAGATGAAATTATTTACTTAAATCTATGTAAATTCTTCAGGTTTTTGTTCAGTAGGAGTTTATCTGTCTTTACAAATTTAGATTACAGATTATTCAGTATGATTTGCCTTCTTCACAGACACTTTTTAAATAATTTTATTCCTTTTAGTTACAGTTGGCATGCAATATTATATTGGTTTCAGGTGTACAACACAGTGATTAGACATTTACATAACCTAGGAAGTGATCACCCCAATAAATCCAGTATTCGTCTGACACCATACATAGTTATTACAATACTGCTGACTATATTCCCGATGCTATACTCTATATCCCCATTTATGTACATTGGTAGTACAAAACTACCAATTTGTACCTCTTAATCCCCTCCCCCATTACCTATTTTTTCCCCTCTACCAGTCTGGCAAACATCAAAATTCTCTCTATTTACGAGCTTGTTTCTGTTGTTTGTTTATCCTGTTCACTAGATTCCACACATAAGTGAAATCATATGAGATTTGTCTTTCTCTGTCTGACTTACGTCACTCAGCACAATACCCTTTAGGTCCATTCATATTGTTGAAGATGGCAAGATTTCATTCATTTAAAAAATTTTTTTTTTTTTTTATGGCTGAGTAATAGTCCATTGTGTACCACTTCTTTATCCATTTATCTGCTGATGGACACCCAGGTGGCCTCCATATCTTGGCTATTGTCATTAATGCTGTAGTGAACATGGATGCACATGTCTCTTTGAAGTAATGTTTTGGGTTCCTTTGGACAAATATCTGGAAGTGGGATCACTGGGTTCTTTTTTGTCTCTTGTTATAGTCTTTGTTTTAAAGTCTGTTTTGTCTGATATAAGTATTGCTACATGAGCTTTTTTTGTTTGTTTTCATTTTCATGAAATATCTTTTTCCATTCCTTTACTTTCCGTCTGTGTGTGTCTTTCAATCTGAAGTGAGTCTCTCGTAGGCAGCTTATGTAAAGATTTTGTTTTCTTATTCATTCAGGTTCCCTATATCTTTCAATTAGAGCATTTAATTCATTTACATTTAAAATAATTGTTGATGGATATGTAGTTATCGCCATTTTATTATTCATATTTTTAATTTTATTTTACTTCTTCTTAAAGAACTCCCTTTAACATTTCTTGTAATACTGCTTTGGTGTCAATGAACTCTAACTTTTTCTCATCTGGTAAGCTCTTTATCTAAATGATAGCTATTTTGGGTAGAGTAATCTTGGTTGTAGGTCCTTGCTTTTCATCACTTTGAATATTTCCTGTTAATCCCTTCTGGCTTGCAAAGTTTCTATTGAGAAATTAGGTGATAGGCTTATGAAAGTTCTTTTGTAGGTAAGTAACTGCTTTTCTCATATTGCTTTTAAGAGTCTCTTTTTGTCTTTAATTTTTAGCATTTTAATAATGAGGTGTCTTGGTGTGGACCTCTTTGGGTTCATACTGTTTGGTACCTTCTGTGATTCCTGGGCTTGTGTATCTATTTTCTTTGCCAGGTTAGGGAAGTTTTCCTTCATTATTTCTTCAAATAGGTTTTAAATTCTTTGCTCTCACTCTTCTCCTTCTAGTACTCCTATGATGTGAATGTTGGTGCACTCGATGTTGTCCCAGAGGCCCCTTAAACTATCCTCATATTTTTGGATAGTTTTTTTTTTTTCTGTTCTGATTGTATGTTTTTTGCTACCTTATCTTCCAAATCACTGATTTGATTCTCCGCTTCGTGCAATCTACTATTGATTCCCTGTTTTCTTTATTTTAGTTATTGTGTTCTTTATCTTTCACTGGTTCTTATTTGTTTGTTTCCTATCTCTTTGTGGAGGTTCTCACAGAGATCATTGAGCATTCCTATAATCAGTGTTGAACTCTGCATTTGATAGATTGCTTGTCTCTATTTTGTTTAATTCTTTTCCTGAAGCTTTGTTCTATTCTTCTATTTGGGACGTAATTCTTTGTCTCCCTATTTTGGCTGCCTCCCTGTGTTTGTTTCTATGTATTAGGTAGAGCTGCTATGTCTCCTGGTCTTAGGAGAGTGGCCTTATGTTGTAGGTTTCCTATGGGCCCCAGTGGTACAGTCTCCCTGAGAGTCCTGGGTGCCCCAGGTATATATCCCTTATGTGAGTTGTGTGTGCCTTCCTATAGTAGCTGAGCCTTGTTTGTTCTTCACAGCCATTTTTAATTTATGAGATTTTTAAAATCTCTCTTTCATGAGTCTAAGAGACTGCATACATATGTTTGTAGCTGATGTATGACATGCCCTTAACATTCAGAAATCAAACCACTTACCATTGGGGTTGGTATCTTTAGTAGTGCTTCATGGAAACACAGGGACAATAATTTCATCTATGATTTCCCTTGATCTCCTCATTATCTTGGAACTAATGGTGTACACACTAGAGGGAATTGCATTATCTCTGTGTAAAGAAGAGGAAATTCGGACTTAGTGTAGTTAAGTAACTTGCTCAAGATAACCCTGGTCTGTTTGCCTAAAACCCACTTAAAATATTTTTTATCATGGCATTTTATAAAAATTTTTAAAAGAAAAAAGAACTTTATAAGGAACTCTCATTTATCACTCAGCTTTAAAAGCTGGCAACATTTGCCCGTTTCAGGGCCTAGTCTTTAGCACCACTGCACCCTTTCCACATCTAACATAGATTTTAAAGAAATTCAATTGACATAGGGAAGATCAGAAAGTATTAAATTTCTTTTTAAGCTTATTTTAATTGCATTTATATAATTATTCTCATCACCATTTAAAATCATTCTCATTGCTAATATTTAAAAAACACAAAACTAAGAAAATCCATTTTTAATCCCTGGATGAAAAAAATACAAAAGTAAGCAAAATGGAAATCACAGCAGATGGGTAATTAAAAGCAAACATAGTAGAATTATCCTGAGAGTTTTATCACAGTTCCTTATACTAAGAATGTGTGTGTTATCTGGGAGATTAAACATACTCAGTCCTTGAATATCTAGCAGCAGATAATTGACTTTGTCTTCTCAACTCATTGGTCTGATATGCTTCCATCTACCATCTTCCTGGCCCAATGACACACAGAGGTCATAGAGTAGCAAAGGTGACTGTGTGGCAGTGTCCTTTAATGATTTCCGTTATTTTTGGATGAGGTATTGAATTATTTTGATTTTTCATATCACTTCTCTATTATCTTCACACAGTTAATAAAACATCAATTCATGTAGCTGCCTTAAACTCTAAAATCCTTGAGGCCATGGCCTGTTCATCTTGTATCCCTGTTACCTATTACAGGATCTAATTTCTGGTAGGTTCTTGGTGCATGTTCACAGGCTGGAGCAGAACCACCCTAAGATGATATGTCATGAATTGATTTATTTTAAATCTAGATTGATAGACTCTGAACAAAAACTTCTTGACATACGTTTAATGTAAGAAAAAACATTGTTATTGTTATTGAAAAATAACTGAAAAAGTGAGAAAATTTCACTGATCTACTTTTATTTTGAGTATGTTACTGAGAGCAAACAGTGTAAATTGGGCTAAAAGAAAACAAAATCTGAGAGGGAGATTATAGTTAGAAAGCAAAGTTATTTTTCAAGACTATTATTTCTTCTGTGACCTTTTCTTCAAGTTAACTGATGATACAGTCATTTGCTTTTTCTAATATAGAAACACATGGCATTCTAGGAGCTTATTTATAACCCACTGTGAAGAGCAAGCAGTAAAGAAGAAAGTCTAATTATGCATTTTAAACACCATGCTTCGTGTGGTCAGGATGAAATGTTATTCTGCCTGTACTATGGTATCTTTTATATCTAAGGACACATACCTGGCTTACTTTCCCCAACTTCCTCCTCTCTTTTTTCTCTGTTCAGAAAATCAGTTCGATTGAGTTTCTTGTGTAGGGCAAAACCCATGGACTGGTATAGAGCTGGTCAGTGTCCCATCAATGGGATCTCTGTTAGCTCATTTTTCATCAGGGAGATACATTTCTTTCTCAAAGCTGTGATCTAGGAGAGTTGCCAAGCAGCTAGAGTTTTAAAAAAATACACAAAAAAAACAGCAAACAACGTAATTCTTTCATGTAGTGATCTCTCCCTTTGTGCTCATTATGTTGTTGCTGGCTGACCAGTTCTAAAATAGAGTCCACGGTTCCTTTGCCTTCAGCTGTTCCTGGAATCTTGGAATCTTAGTTAAAGCTTGATTCTAAATAATTGTTTACTGATAGCATTCAAAGGACGGAAGTGGAAGACTCTCTTTATGTTGGTTGGGACTTAATTGAAAACTGATAGAAGTTCATAAACAATTTCTCAGGTTTACGTCTGAGCTTAGCAAGTGTAAAACATTTACAAAGCTTTTATTTCAATATCTGAACTTGTGTGTTCTTTGAACCCAAAGTCCTCATCTTTTTTGATATCTATTCTCTACCCCTTTGACAAAATCTATAGTGATGGCTTAAAACTCAAATTTCTTTTTTTTTTTTTCCGGATCTTTAGCAGTGCTAGTAATGGGAAAGGCCAATTAACACGATTTGCTTCCATCTGCTTCATTTTGTGAATGTCTCTGGAGGATGTAGCCAAGCTCTGCTGACCAGAGGAAACAATGATGCCCACTTGGTCAGTGGGGGTGATTTTTTTTATCATGGGTACTTGCATTTGGTTTATGTGTAAAATTCTCTAAAGAAGCAGTTGTTTCCCATTACCTAAATAAGACACTGTCCCCAGGTAGTTTTGGCCGTCTAAAAAATGACCTCTGTTTCAAGAATGCTTTTCAGATGACTGAATTGAATCAACTGATTCTAAATGTTACATCGTTAGTGAAATGTCTAACAATCATTTTTGTGGCCTGGGACAAATGTAGTTTTAGCTCAACCATTTTCTTATTAGGGCACCACTGTGGCAACTCCCTGCTTCAGTTCCTGAAGGATGATGTGGAAGACCCACTGCCAGTGTCGGCAGTACAGTGTTCATCTCCTTCTAGTGCCTTCACTCCTCTGCTGCTACCTTCAGTTCAGGACACCCACACTCTCTGTTTTCTAAACTCTGAGTCCCAGCAGATTCTTTTAGAGTGGCCCCTTCCAGCAGCTCTCTGCTCTGATCACTCTGTGGAAGTGTCTGCTTTAAGCTTTGTTGAGTGAAGAGAGTGATCACCAGCATTGTACTCGTCACATGCAATCAATTAAGTCTCCATGGGTACATTGTAGTCAATAAGCAAAATATTTCCACTTCATCTTGAAAACATATCAAATGTTATGTTTTCAGGCTTGCTGCGATAAATAACGTGCTCAGGACAAATGCACTTGGTTTTTTTGATCTTGGTTCTTTGTAGCGAAACTAAGTTTTGTTTATTGTACCTTACATAACCTCATTTCTCAAATTAGGCTGGTTGTTGGAATCTCTTCTTTATTTAGCTACGCCATTACTGTTTCACTTTTAAAAATCTCTTACAGAAGAATAGCTGTTGTGTTGATATGGTGATAAAGTTATTATCACTGTGTTTTGGCCTAGGGCATCCAGTGGCCGATGAAGAGAAACCACACACAGTGATTGAGATCAGTAGACATTGTCTGGGATAGTTTAACTATACCCCTTACACCCTACAGTACTGCAGGAGCTCTCTGCCGTCTTGGGCAGTGCTTCTCAATCTCATGTCATAGCATTCAGTCAGCAGTGCAGTATGTCACGTGCATGTGACGCTAGTGTGATGAGGCAAAACTTACCAGTGTGTGGGTGTTCACACTGTCCAAATATCTACTTTCTGAGAAGGAAAGCACAAAACTCAATAGATGAATGTTTTAGAGGAAAAACAAGTAAGTTGGAACACAAACTAACTTCTTTCTGGTTTCCTGGGAAGGAAAACTTGATATAATGAAAGTATGGTGGTTGGGCCTGATTGGTTCAGAGAGGAGTGACCTAGAAAAGCAGATAGAAAAGGTGTGATGGTGTGGATAAGCAAAAGAGTTTTCTGCAGTGGGCATTGAGTGGATCTTGTGAGTTGTGTGTTATTTGAGAATAATGTAAGACAGAGCTTTCATGTTGTTATGGTCTATTCTGGAACTCCTTTAAACGATTATGAGAGATGCAAGGGAAAATGGAAGTTCTGTTTGGGCTAGGTGTTTTAGTTTTGACATTGTTCTGAATGGTGTGCATCATGGCTTTATAAGTTTGTAGTAATAATTAATATTCCATTTTTTCATATGATTTACCTTTAAAAATAATTTTAAAACAATTCATGATTATTCCTATATTATTACTCTCATTCATAGTTTAAAGTGTTTCCCCCACCTCTATGGGAGAGAAAGGATGCTCTAGGGACTGCACATAATCTCCAACTTGCCTTATTTTCTCTACAACTCAGAGCAGGTATCTATTACTATTAATCAGTGTGTCCATTACCATTTATTTATAGTGCTTGTCATTTGTGATTTTATAGTTTTTAATTTACCCATGGGTAAATTTTTAATAAGGAAGAAAGCAAGGATAGATGAAGAAAGCCTTAGTAATGTGTCTGTATTTCCACTGAACATGAAAAAGAAATATGTTTTAAATGTTTCCCTCAGTAAGAGTACAACAGTCCCATGGGTCATAGCCTAAAGGACTGTAAGTCAAATATGTCAAATACAGCTCACAGACATGTTTTATTTGTCTCTATGGTATTTTTAAAAAGTTGAGTCAATTGACAAAATATCAAATATAGAGATTTCTTAAAAAAATCTGACTTTCTAACTTCTCTTGAACAATTGGAAAGTTTGGGAACATCGGGCCCATATTCCTACGGCAGTAATCATCTGCTGTGTTTAGAAGTCTTGCTCATTAGGTGGGGCACATGCACTTGAGTTTGTTTTTGCTCTACAATGCTGTTTCCTGAGGCACTGGCTATTTCCATTGCCTATGCAGGCATTGGGGTATGCTATTCTTAACTAATCACTAAATCAAAGATAGACAAAATGATGACATTTTAGAAGTTTTGATAATTCTAGTGATGTTAATAATATTAAACACTTGCATATTATAATGGAAAAACAATAAAGTAGAGTTTGTTTCTTTTAATTAGAAAATTTTATTTTATTTTTTTCATGCAGCACCATTTCTAATATCTTTTAATGTCTTATTTTGTTACCCAGATACAAGCATAAGCTATTTAAAGATCTAACAAAAAAAGTTTTATAAGCAAAGAAATATAATTATTCTAATTAAAAGAAATAATTGTTGTTTTTTTTTTTTGGTGAGAATTTATCTTTTCCAGATCTCTAATCCATAGCTTATATTAGTAAGTGAGCCAGTATACATAAATATATTCTATTATTTTACATTACAGAGTGTGGGCTTTAGATTAAGATGGTCCAGATTTGAATTCTCACTCTCACATATAACCCGTGTGACCTGCATGAACCAGAGCTTCTCTATGCCTTGACCTTCTCACCTGCAATGTGGGAATTATTATAGTACTCACCTGAGATGATTTTGATGAGTAAATTAACCTAGACAGGCCAGTGAGCTAAGAATAAGAACTCAATAAATATTACCTATTGTTATTATTTCTGGTAAAGAGTCTTTAGTATTATCTTATTTACTTTATTACAACTTATTTCTTGCCTAAAAAAAATCTTGGTGCAATATTGGGAGTATTTGGGGCATCTCTACATCATTTGTCAGGAGTAAGGATGCAAAACTCCACCCTAGAAAATGTTCTTGTACTAAATTTCGACTTTTAAAACTGCGCCTAGCACCATTGATCTTGATCTGCAGAACATGGAGACTTCTCTTTGCTATCTACTTTGTAAGGTAAAACAAGGTAAAAGTTTTGTAGTGATAATTAAGGCTATTGGTAGAAAGATGCTGAAAAGACTTTGTCTTCCCTAAATAAATTTAATGAAGATGAAGTTAGTCATCTGTTTTCCAATTCACATTTCCACTCATTTTCCAAGCCTTGGTAATCAAATACAGAAAAGCATAAGTATCAAGTTTTGGTCAAGAGATATGCAAACTACTAATTTATTAATATGGAAATAAACTTTGTTCTTAATGTGTTCTGGCCCCGTAATTTTAACATTATTTTTCTTGATGTCAACTTTGACTTTTTGCTAGGTAGGGGAAGGAAAAGCAGGTTTTACTTCTATGCCTAAAAGTAATTTACAAGAAAAAAGTTTTTAATCAGCGTACATGGGACATAGCACTAACTTGGGCTGGCGATCTGCGTCAACAGAAATTTATGATTATGTCCTTCCATCTTATTGCTCATTCTTCCAGAGAAAAGTGGGAAGAGATAGAAATGGTACCACAAAAACTATTTCTTTGGATTCAAAACTGCTGTTTTCTAGCACTACAGGAAGTCAACATTACTGAACACTGTCCTTTCTAAGGAGATGAAAAGCAGTATTTCACGGTTGTAAATGAAGATTGAATGTGATGGCTTACATATGAGGAAAATGTCCTTTTAAATGATTGCAAAGACACAAATCTATCTCAGCTGTAGGGTTTTCAGTGTAGAGGGTCTTGTAAATTTTGTCTGGCTGTCATTGCCATTGTTGTTACATTTATTTCACTTCTGTCACTGCCTGTTTGGTGAAATGCTCTGCTTTTATCTGATAACTTTGGAAACCCAAGTTATTTCTCCTGAGGCTATCAGGCAGAAGAGTTTTTCAGGAGCTGGTTGATTCTGAAGTTTGGAGCTGCTTTTCCTGAAGGGGAAGTGTGTTGTTAGGCGTGCTTTTAGTTCTTTTCTGTGTCAGTGTAAACCATCCTCTATTGGGGAAATAAGAAAATAGAATTACCTAAGAAAGGAAAGTTCGAGAAGTAGTCCAGTTGTTTTTGTAGCTAACTGCTAGAAAACAGTTTGTGGGATGAGCTCTCCTCCTCCTCTAACTTTTTCTAGGACTAAACATGTGAGCTAAAAAGCCCTGGGATTTGAAGTGGCATTAAACAAGAAGCAACAGGCAGATGACACACTAGTGTCACCATTCAACTTACAATTTGTCTCTAGAAAAGCATACCCAAACCTGATAAGATAGTAAAGATAACCATTCTTTTAATGGAGACTTGGAACATTGTTCAATTCTTATAAAAAGCATTTTATTTACATTTTCCCATTCTGTTTTTATTCATCTTTTTGATGAGTAAATTTATGTGCATAGATCCTTATTTGTATAGATATTTGTGCACCTTCACAGACATAAATTATTGTACATAAATTACATGTTTCTCATTCTTCGAAAATTTTGTCTTTTTTCCCCTATTGTTAAAAAAATTTACATAGTATTTCTCAGTATTATTTTTAAAAAAAACTTTTAATTAAATTTTATGGTCAAAGATTTCACACATTCCCAGAACCAATTAATTGAGTTACCTAATTATTCTAAGAATGAGTAATATTTATAATGGTTTTATCAGCGGAGGTCATAATTTGGACCTGATTTCTAAGTTGTGAGCACTTTGTAAAAGTTGTTTGGTACTCAGAATGCAAACCATCATCTGCCTTCTGCCCTTGCCAAGAGAACAATATTTTAAATTATAATAAATGAAGGTTAAGTTTTCATTCTAACCCACAAATCTTTGGACCCACAATGGGGCTGATCTCTTGTGCTGCTTGCTGTCTCTTATTGCTTCTTTGGAAAAATTAGTCCCGGGTCACAATGTGATATATGACTTCCATAGCTCCATTATTGACAAAAATAATATTTTGTCTTTCCCTCTGCACTGAACTATTAGACTTCCCCCCCACCCTCTTTCCACTCCAACCTGGGTAGTGTGAAGAGTTCTAATTCATTTTCTTCCTTTTGGTACAGGGACATTAAAGGAGTTGTACACGGTTGTATCTGACAAAGATGGCAGCAGAAAGAAGCTTTTGCTCTGCTTTTCCAACCTCCCATACTCTCTGTCTGGATAAGGGGGTTGCACTGGCCACCTGGCTGGAACAAGGGTTGGTTTCCAAGAGGCTAGAGACAGATGTAGTTTCCTACACTGGGCACAGACAGCAAGAGGGGCAAGGGAGAGGATTCAAGTCAGAGTTCCTGAGGACAAATATTAAGTAAATGGTCTGCAATAGGATATTGCAGAACAAATAGCTTGATTTTAGGCAGATATGGGGTCCAGGGGTGGGCAGTCAGGAACACCTTTGTAGGGCATTCTGAGCATTCTCCATTGGAGAGGGTGGGGCAGTATGTGATTCTTGAAACATTATAAAAGGAACATTTTAAAGTGGTGTGTTTGTAACTCATAATGCTTTAGAGCAATACAAATTTTGAATTGTACAGCTTAAAAAATATAAGGAATGGAAACTATAGTTATAATCAATTAATAAAATTAATCTTTTTACAATTTCATGAAATGTTAAGAAAGATCTAAGAAGAGATTTAGGAAGGCTTTGATTTTATTAAAAGGACTTATGTAAAGCACTAAAATTTTTCTAAGGGGAAAAAACCCTGAGATAATGCCTTACATAAATGTAAGTTATTACTATATAACAACTTTTCTGTAAAAGGAATCTAAAGGCTATTTAAAATCCCAATTTTTACTATGAGAAAATTGAGTATTTTAATGAAGTTGTGTTTAAACATGGGCACAACACAGTTAATATCTTTTCTCTTCTAAAATGCTTCCTCATATTTCCCTCATTCTTCTTATCCTCTTTTTCATGTAGGTCTTTAAAAAAGTAACATCTTATTTTCCTACTTCATCAGCCTAAAGCCAATCCAAAGTTCTTTCTCAAAAGTCCTAACTTCTTGAATCTCTTCCTTAAGTTCTCAGACTCTCCTTCAAATCCAGTTATTCATTTATCGAGGTCCAGTGATAGGCCATGGGAATATGCTAATTTTAAAAAGTCAAGGTTTCTGCCCTTCTAGGCTTTCGTCCTTTAAGTCAGAATACAAATTAAAAAGGCAAATTCTAGAGTAATTCTCTTGATACTCTAAAGATTAATGAGCATTTATTATGCTGGAATCTCGCCATCCCCTTGCATTTTGGAATGGCTAATGTCCAGGTAAAAATTAGAGTTTTCTGAAATAAAGACATGATAAAGCTCACCCAGTGACATTTCTATTGACAAACTAAAAGTTTAAAAAGTACTTTAATCAATGTCTCTAACATATAGTAGGGTATTTTGCTTTTTTATAGTACTTTACAGTTTATAGTGTGTTTCACACAATTTCCTCTTATGAAAAGATTTAACATTCCTACATGTGGTATTCTTTTATTGGACCCTAATGTTTATGTTGATTTGAGAAACTCCAAAGACCTTAGAAGTGACACAAGATGATTTCATGGAAAGCACATCAAACTGTTAAATTAGAAGACTTGAGCTCTAATCCTAGCTTTGCTGGAGTCTGGTTTCATCACTTTTCTTCTGAAGTCTTCTGTTTACTCAGTAGAATGAAAGGCTGTGGTAGATAAAAATTAAAGGTCTGCATTAAGTAGTTATTGTTGTGTAACATCACCGCAAGACATCAGTGTCTTAAAACAATAGATAGGTATAATTACTCTGGAGGCATCTATGGGTCATCTGGGTAGTCCTGCTAACCTGCACCAGGCTTGCTGATTTTGATTAGGCTTGCTCATGCTTCTGCAGTTAGCTAGTGGGTTTGCTAGGGCTGGGTCCTCTGGAGTGGCCTCTTGCCTATGGCTGCTGATGACTGGGCAACAAGATTAGTGTCATCTATTTCTCATCTACCAGCATGCTAGCCTGGGTTCATTCTCTTGGCCATAGCATGTATCCTAAGAGTGCGAACAGATACACATGAGGATTCTTGAAGATTTAATTTTATCACACATTCTGTGAGCTGAAGCAAATCTCAAGGCCAGACTAGATTCAAGGGCTGAGGAAATGGACTCCGAAGTCTCACCGAAAAAGCATGGAAACAGGGAGTGGCAAAGAATTATAACTTTTTTGCAATTCATTGACTACAGGCCCCTTTAGTCTTAACTTTTTGTTAAATCTGTAAGTGATCTAATTGGTTATTTAAATATCTACAATCGTGCTTAGGCATTGAAAGAAATACAAAAGAAAAAAATAACACCATTATATTTAAGGCATTTTATAAAACCATTTTTACTTTTTAGAGGAATGTAAGTAAAAGATACCCTTGAGGAGCTGGCAATGTGGTTAAGCAAATAAGGGTCATATATTAAAATGGAAAACATTTTAAGACCATCTTATTTTTTTGTCTTTTTGTTTTGGGTAGAGACTTGTAAGAGCTACAGGACACAAAAAAGCAAGAAGCAGATTTGGGATGAAGTTGTCTACTAAGCCTTGAAAGATGAGGTGTCATTTGTTAGATCCAGACTAATCAGACTTCCTTCGTTTTGATCACCCCTTATATTATACAGACAAAGAGAGCAAAAGGTATTTTAATTAAGCAAGAGAAACAATTTTCTGGTGAATAATTAATCTCAAGACCAATTCTTGCCAGTTTAAGGAAGATGTTATATCTTGACTATGGATTTTTAGTAAATAAAAACTATTTTCATAAGAATGTTAAATTTTCTCAATACTCACCAATTTTTTTTTAGGTATTGGTTCCTTTGAATGAAACAAATGGAATTAATTTCAACCACTGACAGAGGTTGCTAGCTGTTCACTAAAATCTTTTTTCCCTTCCTACATCTCCCAGTCTCTTTTAAAGGAAGGCATATCATTTGACTAAGTTCTAGCTCATGGTATGTGAGTGGAGAAACATGTGCCACCTCCCAGCTTGTTCCATAAAACCTCCAACAGGTGTTTCTCCATAAGGTTTCCAGTTTCTTACTATCTGGCCACACCCAGGGTGACTTTGGAAGCCATAGATTGATGTTGGAAGCAGCTGCTGTCACCTTGTGTTCCTAAATGATTGCCTGGAGCAGAACACTTCTTTCAAACATGAGCATCTGCTCTGGATTATTAACTGAGCAAGACATGAAATTCTATTGTGTTTAACACAATACATAGTGGATCTGTTTATCAGTATGGTCTACTTCAATTAATACAACAAATTATACCTTTACTTGTAAAATCAAGCTAGATAAAGCATAATTAAAGAGCTTTGTAGATTACTTTCTTTGTTCACAGACGTTAATCTTCATAGAAAGTTGAATTCAGCAAATACTTATGGACTTTCTTCCATCTGCAATTGGCTGAGCTTATTGCTGAACTCAGAGCTGAATAAGACTATTCCTGCTTCAGGGAGCATGCAGTCTCATAGGATAGAATGATTATTATACAATGTAATAAACCTATATTGTGGTAGGGGCTAAATTAATGTATCATAGAGACCCCACTATTTAGTGACTCGAATAAGATAGAACATTCTTTTTTTCTCTATTAGAGTTCAGAGTAAGGTGGGGCAATTTGGCATGGGTGGGCAACTCTGCTCTAAAGAGTTATAACAATACTGGTGAGAATTATTACAGTTAATAATAATGATCATCATTATTATAAATAGCATTTACTGACACTGTACATTAAGCTCTTTTCTAAAACCTTAGGTGGAATTAATAACTCCTTTAAGTGTTACAAAACCCATATGCATTAGGTGCTATTTATTTCCCTATTTTACAGATAAGGAAACCAAGACACAAATTGTGTAATTTATCCAAGGTCATGTGGCTAGGAAGTGACTTAGCAGGGCTTTAAACCAGGCAATTTGAGCCTATGCTGTTAACCACCATGCTATACTTAAGATAAGTAAGTTGATGCAGTGGGTAGTCATTGAAGTATGAGAACATCCACTGCTCTTGGTGGACATTTGACTGATACCTTTAAACTATGTTCATTTAGCACTCATAAACTCAGGATGTAGTGGTGTACTTGGTGCTTGTGGATATGCTGCATTACATGTTTCTTATGTGTTTTACATTCAAGATGTATCCTGATTCTTTGAGGCAATTCTAATCATTGTGGGTTTTGCTTACTTATATAGTCAATTAAGGTTGTATCAGTTCAAAAAACTTAGTGATAACTATTTGCATGTGTTGTCCTCCCAAGCCGACTTTTTATGGGTCTCCAACTTATTTAGAATGTAGAATACTGACCTTCGCCCAAACGAAGTGTCTGATGAGCAGCTCCTTGATGGGCAAACATAGAATAACACACTGTGTAGAGTTCATCTCCCAAACTCCCATCAAAAGCATACTGGACTTCTCCTTGTCCTCTGCATCTGTCCTGCAGTACTCACTCAGACAGATGACAGTGTCTGAATGTTCCTTTCCCTTAGCCAATTCTTAAAGAAGACTGGGTTTACCAGAGGGGATGAAAATGTTTATTACATAGCATTTTGCTTGTTTCTCCTATTATATTCACACAAGATGGTTTGGCAAATACAAATCTAATCTGAAATCTAAATTCTCTTTTTCTTGAATAGGCGCAGTCAAAATAAAGTGCCATTTTTATTACTGCCCACTATATTTTTTCATTTTACGAGCATGTTGGATTTTTTGTCTGAGGCTTATACCATATTGGCTCTCTAGTGGGGACAATTTTAGTTTTTCTTAAACGATTATGACTGCTGTCCTACTTTTTTCATTCACCTCTGATCATTTTTTCTCGTAGGGGAGGGTGGATAGGAGTTTCCTGAAAATTTCATCTGGTACATGCTGAAATCCTTTGGCTCTTGAGCCAGCTCTTGATAAAGAGGCTAGGCAGGTGCTAAAAGATTCTTAGAGATGCTTTTTCCCTGGGGCCATTATGTCTGGCTAATTCTGAACCTTGTTGGATTTTGTGAAGGTGCTTTGTGTGCAAGATGTCTGGCAAGACAATAAAAGAAGAAACAGGCAGTGTCAATTTACTAAAGTTGGCAGCTCTTCACTAGTAAATTTAGATGTAAATTATGATCCAGGTTGGGGCTGCTGCATGTACTACAAGAAGAGTTTTGAAAGTCCAACAGGTCTAACAAGGGAGTTGTAAAGTGTAGGCTGCCTTATTTTTTTAGTACAACCACTTGAGCCATTCGGGAATTAAGTAATTTTTTTATATTATCATACATTCTTCATTTTTGCCCAAGCAATGTTACTGTCAGGAAATGAATGGGGAGCCAAGAATTCCAGTTTCCCCAGCCGGGTCTACTTTTCACTAGCCATGTTACTTGTGGCAAATTGTTTTATCTCTGTTTCTTCTCCCTATAATAGAACTAATTGTGGCTGATGGAACTCATGGGTTGGTGCAGGGAATGACATTGTTAGCATACTGTTTTGGAGTTCAAATCTCTCCTCTGCCACTTACCCAGTGTAGTTGCTTAATTTCTCAGCATTAGATACCATCTCTTAAATGGGGACAAATAATGCCTACCTCACAGGGTTGCTACAAGGATGGAATATGGATATGCCTGACATCATTAACCATAATATGTAACACATAGTAGGTGCTCATTAAATTCCAGTTATTGTATTTAGTTATTATGATTATTAGCTATTACCCAGTTCTCTGAATGAGTTGCTGGCAAACTTATCAACACAGGTGTAAGGAATGTTCTTTTATGAAAAGAGCATGCCTATTGTAACATAAAGGCACTATTTTTCAATGTAGTAGCAATTATTATATTAATATTAAAAAGTTCTTTTTCAGAGATTTATTTTCACAAATACAAGAGTAACTTCAGACACCATCTGAGTTGAGAGTCAATGTGGCATAGTGGAAGGAGCACGAGATTCAGGAGTTGTACAGATCTCACCTTGAATTCTGTCCCTACCATTTACTACCTGTGACCTTGTAAAAGTTAATTAACTTCTCTAAGTTCTGGTTTACTTGTTCATAAAATGGAGATGAGATAATAATGTTGATTTAAATAAGACTCATTTTGAAGATTAGAGCTAATTAATGTAAAGTTAGTAAGGTCTTGCATATACTATGTGATTCATTAATATAACACGATAAATGTTGCCATGTGCTTTCTTAAGGTGTTTTGTAATGCCAGGATCCCCCCATTGTATTGTCTTTCTGTTTTGAAGCATCCCATTCTTTTCCTTCATATCTCTTAATCACAGTGTGTATTTCTTCATTATTTATATATTTGTTTACTACCTATCTTCTTCCTCTAGGCTGAGGGCTGGGTCTGTGTCTGTTTGTTCACCATTATATGGCTAGCACAGTAACTGGCAAATAGTTAGTGCTCAATAAATCTTTGTTAAATGACTGGATGAAAGGATAGCCAACAACTGACAGTGTATTTCTCCTTTGTAAGCACATATCATTTATTTGTCATTTCATTTCATATTGCCTTGTAACTTCACCTGTTGTCTTGTTAATTAGCTCCTGTAAAATTGTTAATTATTTTCTCATACTCTCTGATAGGTTGTAAACCCCCTTAAGGGCTGCAGCCATATATTAGATCTACATCCCCCCGAGATAGGACAGTTCTTTGCACAGTAATTATCTGTTGAATAAATGAACCAGAAAAGGAAAGAAAAAACTCATTCTGAGGATTTCACCAAAGATTAAACTTCTGAGAATTGTCATGAGGTCAGTTTGCATTCAGCCCCCTCTTTCTATTGTTACTATTTTTTTTAATAGTGATAATTGATGTTTAGAGAGATGAGAAGAAAAGCTATATGATTAACTCTCTGACACTGTTAGAACCATTCTTTATATGCTCATCTTGGTGACTCCTTGGTCATTCCGCTGGTGGTCCTACTCCATGGCCACAGTGCATCATCCGTTGAAATTACTCTGCTTTTGAATTCCTCTCTCAGGTCACCTTCCTCCCTCTCTGCTGTAGAACTGCTCTTTGTCCTCATTTTGGTTTCCCGTGCCCCAGTCCACTCTCTTTCTCTCGGTTCTCTTTTTTCATTTTTAACATCTGTCTTTACTTTCTTGTCTACTAGCCTTAGTCACATGCACGTTTAGAGTGAACCAGCTACCACTTTAGGGATCAAGATGCCTACCATCAGCTTAAACCTACACGGCCTTCTTTCTGTTCTGATTTTGACACCTTGAAAACCATGAAATCTAACCCCAGTTGGACCCTCGCTGTTGGCAAACAATATTTTATTAAAAAAAATTCTTACACAACTGCAATTCCACATCTCTGCTGTTTGTAAGCTCTTCTGCCTCCCAGGAAGGTTAAATGATTTGTCCAGGGCCACAGAGCTGGTAATTGCCAGAACTGGAATTTGAACCCAGGCACTCTGTCCAGCGTCACTTAATCACTATTCTCTACTGCTTCCTTATGTGTTTTATAAGTGCCTGTAAAACCCATGCAACAGTAATGATTTTCTTTTTCATAGATATATTATGCTTAGAATTAAGCAACTTGCTTTTTTTCACTCAACAAAATATTTTGAAGTTGCAGTTATCTTAATTTTCCCACTTTTTGCCACATTCAGTCCACAGGGACTCCTTTTGTAGTTTCGCTTAGCACCCTAACCATGCCAGGATCACCGCTGTACTCAAGCCATTTTCCTAGCATATTGATGTCACATTTTGACATCTGCTTCTGGTTGCTCTCTCCAGTACATCACCATAGCCTGTTAAGTTGTCTCAAGGACTAACTTCAATCTTGCTTCTTTCTTGCTCACATACTTCTATGGCTGTTTCCTACCAAATTAAATGCTGGCACCTCGACTTGGCCCTTTAAGACTTCTATAGTTCAGCCCCACCCCATCTATTCTCACCCTGCAAATTTTTCTATGCTGTATCATGGCCATTCCTTTTTCATGTCATTCTCTAAGTCAAGAGTAGCTCCTTCTATCTTTATCCTTTAAAACCTTACCGTTCAAGGCACATCATAAATGCAGCTCCTCCAGCATTTGAGAGGGGCCTTAATTTATGGACTCCTCATTTAGGTACTCTTGTGTGCTCTTCCTCCTTCTCCTTCTCCCCTCTACCTCATCCTTCCACTGAATTTCTCACCTGGCTGTTTTCCCTTATGATATCTTCATCTGCTTGTTGTGTTAGGCCTATCCAGTCTGCACATTCCTTGTCCTTCTGTTTGTGGTTGTCATCTGCTAGCTCAGTGCATTGATAGTTAAGAGTCCTACGTGTAGTTATTTATTTTAATTGAATAGAGTCATCGAAGATAAGTTATATTTAATACCACCATTTAAAAAATCTCCTGTTTTAACTTATTAGTCTGAAGAACATTAGGCTATTGAGATTATTTTGTGAAGTTCTTGATTGAGAAGCTCTTTGGGGCCGCTTTATATTTTAAAAGTATACTTTTTCTCAGACTGTCATCATTTTGGATGGAAGTTAGATGTCACCATATGATAAAAATACTGCCTTGTGGTCTTTGTGTTGGCAGCAGTATTTTATTCATGACACCCAACAAAGAAAGGTACATTGTGAAAGGTTAATTAAGAAGCTGGGTGCAAATCTTAGTCCACAACTCAGGAGTGATAGAAACACTGATTTTATGTTTTATAACTTTAATCAACTTCTAATGTTGAGTCTCTGTGCTGTCAGGTGGGCAGAAAAATACCCTAAGTCTTCCTGATGTGTCCCTTCATCTTCCTGGGATCTTGTCACAGTCTGAGATCTGACACACTGCTAGTTTTTCCCAGGTTTTCAAGGAGGTGATTCATCTCTGTCTTGAGTCCAAATAAGTTGCCAGGAGATATCTCCAACCCCTTTGCACTCTCCCCGAGATCCTTTGGTTTAGGAACCCTCTGCTGCTTCTGCTCTACCCTTGAATCATTGGCATCTATCCCGGGATGGTCCATGGTCTCCTCTGCTTCGGGTACCATGACCAGGAAGCCATTCCTCTCTAGATAGGGTGTCTTGTTACCTCATAGAGATGCCATGGGGAAGTGGGGTCCAGACTCTCTTTATTCCAAGGACTTTTCCCTCTCTTTCAGTCTCCTTGCCCTTAATATCTTCCATCCTTTATAATCATTGGGAAGCTCCCACACTCCCATCCCCAAGAGCTTGCTTGTCTTTTGAACACAGGAAACATCTTAGAATTGAAACTGAAAAGTAATATAGCTCTTGCAATTATACCTTTTGTAGGGGTATTTTGACTCTAGTTGCATACTACATTACTACTTGTTCTTACCCAACCCTTGTCTTTATGTAAGGGGCAGAATGTTAAGACTCTTTACTAGTTAGTGATGAGAACCAACAAATCCTAATGGGAAAAACTATCAGATTTTTCGAGAGCATTTTAATTCCTTATTGGGAAGCTATAGAAAAAATGCTTCTCACTTAAAACGTTGCTTTGGAGAACTATCATGGATAGAAATGGCAGGCAGGTTGAAGTAATAAAAACCATTTTTAATTGCATTAGACTGTTATTGTCAATGTGCTTAATAATTTTTTTTTACTAGGGCTTATCACCAGTGACTGTGTACACTCAGCTTTGTTATGCAGATGGCATAACTGAGCACTACGTGACTCTTTATTATCATGTCCCCTGTTGTCTATTGTGTCTCCTGTGTTTCAGCTGAACACACAACTGTATCTGTGAGATCAGAATAGCAACCTTTTTATTTTTAGAATGAATCTCTGATGCTTAGTGTCTGTGAATGAGCCTCATGTGTCCTAGGGGCTATCTATAAATTGAATTTTGCTGCAGTCACTGCTTCCACTTGGAAATGTGTTGGCTCATGTTCTCGACTACAAGAAATCATGGTCCACTTAGGTCATATAAAATATCTTACTGTTAATTTAGGGTCTGGAAAACATACCTCTGTAAATGCATCTCTTCCATATTTGGTATGATTATGGGACCTGCTTCACAAAGACTTGAATATCATTTGACTATACAAGAGGATTATTGTCTGAAGAGAAGATAATGAGGAGGCAGCCTGATGGAAAGTAATGCTTCCTGCCAATGGTGACAGCAAAAGCGCAGGCCCCATGCCCATCTTTCCCCATCCCACAAGACCCTTTGTTTTCTTGTAACCAGGAATTATCTATCTTGGATATAACCAATGCAAGGGAAGAAAAAGATAGAGGGGGTGTTTTCACTCAGCTGTCTCAAAAATGCTGAGCATACTAGTTGTCTGACAATTAAGATAAGCAAACTATTTGGCTGACTAGTACTGGTCGTCTTCAAGCATTAAAGTAGCCTGGAATATAATTTGTCCTGGGGATAAATGGACAGGATTATAAATCTTTAACCAGGCTCTCTTAAAGCCGGTAAAATGGAAAGCTGAATTAGGTCAGAAGTCTCAGGCAAGAGAACACAGTCTAACTTGAGTCTATTTGCTTGAAGTGGGAATACCTGTGCAAGAATTGTTGTGAGGATGGATGTTTTCATTTGGAAACAAAACATAAACCCTAAATGTAAATCACTGAGTTTTCTTCTAGCCGTGTGCGAATAATGATTTACACTCATGCATAGGCTGCGGTATTATTGAGGCAGAAAGGCATTACTGTATTCAGTAATGTGCTGTGAAGATTTTCATTATTGGGTCTCAGCAGACTTGGTTCTAGGCAGAAAGATGAAGTAGATGAAATCTGCCTGTTTTTACTTCCTGCAAATGCAAGCTGACTCCTCTCCATTGGCCTCAATCTGACACTGCCCAGCAGGCTCCTGACCCCTTATCCCATTGCCAGGGGCTATTTTTTTGAGAGAGGAGAAGGACAGGATCTCCCTTTGGGCTCTTTTAGTACTAATACTCCTGGCTGCCATTAATTGAGCTTCTACTGTGTGCCTGCCCCTGGGTGGGGTGCTCTATGTACATTCCATCTCAGGTATTCACACCCTCAGTGGTAAGCACTCATTCTATATTTTTCTGCTCTTGGACTCTGCTTTCCAATGTTCTGCTCTTTTTTGGTATCATGCCATTTTCTCCTCTCTCCTCTGACATCCCTCACATGGACTTACAATTCAGGTACTGCATTTCTATAAATTAAAGCTCTTTGAACCTTCAAGGGGAAAACTAAGCCAATACATTTGTCTATAATAATACTTAACATTCACTAAACACTAATCATGTGTCAGACCCTCTGCTAAACATTCTAGCTCCTTTAATCTTTATAACAACTTCTCAAGGTAGGAATAATTATATCTGTTTTACAAATGAAGAAACTGAGGCTGGAGTGGCTATGTAATGTGTCATAGGTCATTGGCTAATAAGTGCCAGAACTAGGATCTGAGCTTAGGGCTGCCTGCTGTTCTAACAGAGAGATAATGAGAAAGAGAATGAGAGGAGAGCAGGGGACAGAGTGTGAGGAAGAGATTTGCTCTCCACTATATCTTCTTTGGCACCTTTTCCTTCTTTGCTTCCTTTCAGCATTGTAATGTTGCAATATTGGCTTTCTAGAGGCCACACCAGTCTTAGGTGCTCATCGCAAAAGAATAGGCTAAATAGGACCAAGAAGAAGTGACAGATTGTATATTGGACAAAAATACTAGGAAGGCAGGTATCTGCAGCTTAAAGCTTATGTGGTCAATTTTGAAGTTTGAAAAGATGGAGGCATTTCTGATATGAATCAGAAAATACCACATGGCTTCTTGTTCAAATTTCATCAGAGGGAATGAAGATTATTTTCCTCTGAATTTGGAAAAGAGACTAACTTTTGTCTCTCAGTTCATTTTTTAAAAAACTCATTTTCTAATGGATCGACTGTAATCTTTAGTATAACTGTTCTGGTTGCTGCTGCTCTTCTTTCCGTGGTTAGACTAACACTGCTAGAGACTTGAGGAGGCTGCTCTGTGCTGTGGGGGTGGCAATACTCCTGCCTATGTTCCTGGTGAGGAGGGGCTCACTTGCTCTGCCCTGGGACCCATCAGTTCAGTTTGTTGATCTTGACTGGTGTCCGGCTGTGTCAATCAGGACTCCAGTAGGAAACAGACAACACACCTAAATTAGGTAATTTGAGGAGAGATTAGAGGACTCTTTTAAAGTTGAGAGCAGAGCATTTTAATATAAGGAAACCACAGGATTGTGCAGTACCCCAGGGCTAGTGACAGCAGAGTCAATGTTAATCCTATGTTTGGGGGGCCAAGGAAGGGAACGGTTATGGAAACCAGAGGCAGAGCCAGCCTGTGGAGAAGGTCCCCTTACTGGAACTGTGACTTTCAGATAGGGATGTGGCCAGATCTTTGGTACTCGGCAGGGAGGGAGGCAAAGGAATAAATAACCTCACTTTCCACCCTTCCTCTGATCTTTTGCCAGGCCTCACTTTTGGCCAAAACCTACTGGAAGCCAAGGGACACAGGAGCCTGCCGATGTGGTGCATACAGGCTTCCTGCCTTGGCCTAGAGCAGGGCCAAATGGAAGACATTGAGCACATTGGCTTTCAAGCGTGTGACACAATTACACCCTTGAGAGAAGCTAGGTTACTGTCTCTTGGTGGGTATCATTTTGAAAATCAATAGGATTAAGACCTCAGCCACTCAGATATTAGTGAATTGTGCATTAAATGCTGCATTGGCTATCAGGGAAGTTTTTATGTGGACTCCAACCAATTTAAGAGTAACAACTGCAATTCAATTGTACTCTAGTTTAGAAATAAAGTAATTCTCTTTTTCAGGTATTATCCTATTATATGTGAGATGTCATTCTTTCATTCTTTCATGTATTGATATCAATAAAAATTGGTAATTTAAGAAAAAAGACTGAAAACTAGGAAGCTTAGAATATCATAGAATCTTGGATTCAGAAGAGAGTGTCCAATTTATTCTTTTACATAGAGCAGGAACCCTTTTGAAAGTAATCATAAATGGGAGGACTCGAAATAGCCCATTCTCTTTGCTATCAGATGTAATCATTAGCAAGAGCTTCCTGATACTGGACAGAAATCAACTCACTATTTCTTTTAGCAGTTGTTAAAATTTTTCCCTCCAGAGCTACATAGTTTAAATCTCATCATCCTTCAAATATGAGTAGACAGCTGTCATTTCTACCTGATACCGTCTCATTTCCAGGCTTCACATTCCCAGTTTCTACAACCTGTCCTCATGTGATACAGTTTAATTCAACAGACTTTATTGAACTTCCAGCTATATGCAAGACACTTGGTCCAGGTTCTGGAAGGGTACACCTACGGAGCTTACAATACAGTGAGGAAGAAGAATATAAACACCACAATACAAGATAGAATGAAGTTTCAGTGTTGCTTAGAAGTTTTACTCTAAGTCTTTATATAAGTTGTGGGTAAAATGTTAAACAGGACAGGGACAAAGAAAGAGCCCTTCATCATGTGCATAAAGAACAGTTTCCAGATTGAAACCAATTGATTAACTCACATCAATGGATACTGTCATTCAACCTGCTCTTAACTCTGGTTATCTTTTCTACCCCATCAAGTCATCATGGGGGACCTTTGTCATGCTTTGCTGAAACCAAGATTCATTATGTCTGCTCCAACAATTGTCATTCAAGAGGCTACACACATCCATGGAGGGTGTAGGTTAGAGCCTTAAAGGGGAGGAGGTGACAGAGTGAAATTTTTTATATTCATCCAAAAAGGGGACATGGTGTAAAATAAAAATCAAGAATCAGAAATAACTGCCAAATGTTAAAAATTATTGAAGCTAACTAGTGGTACATGGGTATTTATATTATACTACATACTTTTAACTATGTTTTAGATACCTCAAAATTTATAAAAGGAAGAAATAAACACTGTCAGTGGGCTACAGTGCCACCTTAAAAGTTGAGTATAGCCATGGCAGATCACGAGCCACTAGAGATAAGTGGTTGGGGACAGTGGTTTATGCTCAGCATTCTCTTGCCATACCTGCTTAATTCCATTGTTAACTGTTCTTTGAGTTAAAGCAAAAAGAAATAACTGTCTGTAAGTGAGGTCAGTTGAAATAACTGTAAGTGAGGTCAGTTGAGAGCTTTGGGGTCCTGAACCACTGCTGTGGGTTGTATGCTGCCTCAGGAGTGGTTCTTAGGGAATAAAAATCTGCCAACCATACCTGAGATCATGCTTCAAGCACCTCTACCTCCATTTTGGTTCATTATCACTAAGGTTGAGGAATTCAGCCTTCTCTTCATTCCCTTGTACCTTCTTTCTTTGGGATGCATCCCCCACCTTTTAACCTTTCTCCTCCATGTAGATGGGTATTGTATTAAGCATGGTTGTTACTTTTTGTGTGAAAGTTACCCAATGTTCTTGATTCTTGATTTCTGCATCAGTAAAATAGTTTCAATAAAGATCCCTACTATTTAGGATTTGTGTTAGTTTCCTAGTGCTGCCATAATAAATTTTCACGAACTGGTGGCTTAAAACAACAGAAATTTATAACCTCACAGTTCTGGAGGCCAGAAGTCTGAAATCAAGGTGCTGGCAGAGCCGTGCTCCCTCTGAAGCCTTAAGGGAGCCTTCCTTGTCTCTTTCACCTTCTGGTATCTCCAGTCATTCCTTGCCCTGTGGCAGCATAACTTTAATCTCTGCTTCTGTCTTATGACTGTCCTCTCTGTGAGTCTGTGTGTCCTCATCTCTTCTTGTAAAGATACCTGTCATTGGATTGAGGGTCCCCCCTAATCAATCAGTATAACCTCATCTGAATGTAACTAAGTTCATCTGCAAAAACCTTATTTCCAAATGAGGTCACATTCTGAGGTTCCAGGTCCACATGAATTTTGGAGGGGACACACTGCTGGGAATTACCCAGGATGTGATTTTTCAAGACTTTTTAAGTACCTTACTTTTCTCTTCTACCAAATGGAGCCAATCATTTAGCTGTAAAGTGTATAGAAATACAGAGAATGGTGAAGTGTTCTTTTTTTGTTCTTGTTCTGGTTTTTCAGTTATGAATATAGCAAAGAAAAAACTTGAGAATGTAACAGAATCAGAATACAGAATGGAGTTGAGAAAATATGATTATTTGCAATGTCTAAAAGAGTATCATCAGTTCAGGCCCCCTTTGGGTCCTTCGCATTCTCATTCTTTCAGCCTTGGGGCCTTCTCTTGACATCTGGCTCTCCACAGAAAAAGCACCTGTGGCTGCCTCTCCTTTTTAATATCAAGTGCCAGCAAATAGCAAGGCATGCTATGCTGAGACATTGCTCACGGTCTCCTCCGGCTTTGGATGAAAGAAAGTGGAATTCCCCTGAATAAGCGGGAAGTGTTTTATTAAAAAATCTTAGCTGCATAAAACTGTTTGTAATGTGGAGCTTTGAAAAACTAATCTTTTCCTGCTCCAGAAAATTTATTTAACATGACATCTCTATAAACTTTGAATGTGTTGTGTGTACAGACATCCAGAGAAGTTAAATAAATGAGTGGTTCCAGATATTCATTTAGCCCAAATAACTTATCTCAGGGAGTTTACTTTTATCTAAAGGTGAAATAAAGCCTGATGCTGTCAAGAGACGCCTTTTCTATGCTTCCAGGCATTTAAGGTGCCTAACTGGCAGCCACTTGTGAGACAAATGGATATAACTTTCATCACTGATGGCTGGCCCTGTAAATAGCCACCTCAGAGAGGCTCAGAGGGTTAGGTGGCTGATGTGAGAATGCTGTCTCATTTGGTGTCATATAGGGATAAATGTGGCTGAAAAGGTTTGATTAACAAACACTCTTGCATATATAAAGCTTGCTCTTTGACAACTGGTGATACTACTACTATATTTATATTGACTTACTCGACCAAGCAACATTTATCAAGGCACTAGGGATAGAGAAATAAGTCAGTTTCTATTCCTAAGGGCTCCTCTGTCTAGTGGAGGAGATGCACAGGTAAATAGTCTTATTTGGCAACTCATTGAGCATGTATAGTGTCTCAAGCACTGGGTGGGCTGCTTGATGTGTTGAACAAGATAGATGGTCCCTAATGTATGAAATCTTTAGTCTAGAGGGGAAAAGGGCATTTAATAATTATATAAATAATCATAGAATTATATTTACAAGAAATGCTATGAAGCAAAAGTTCAGGGTGCTGCAGAATATATAACAGGGGCAACCAAGTTGTGTTTTTCCAATTATAATACTATGCAAAAAGTACTGCAGTGGAAGGGTATATAGGAGCACATGGGAGTGCAGCTTTACTCAGGCTGAGGCAAGTTAAGGAAGGGTTCCTAGGAGAGGCAGTGTCTGGATCTTCACTAAGTGCTGGAAGATGAAGAAGAGGTAACCAGGCACAGAAAAGTGGACTCTGTCCCAGGTTTCCAACTTATTTTCTTTGAGTGGATAATGTTGTTATTTCTGTAAAATAGAATGTGGGAGGAAAGTAGGTTTGGAGAGATTGACAGTTTGATTTGGGTCATTTTCAGTCTGACATACTTGTAGACAGCTAAATGAAGAGCCCAGAAGGCAGTGAAATATATGGTTCCGGAGCTCAGTGTGGGGATGAACTAGGAATCATCAGCAGCAATTAAAAACTTGTGAATGGATGATAGAGGGAGGAAAACAAGAACTCAGACTGGAGAGGTGTGTGGGATAAGAGGAGCTGGAGAAGGAGACAGAAAGAGCAGCTGGAGACATGGGAGCAAAACCAGGAAAGAATAATGGAACAGAAGGGAGGTCAATATAGGGTTCGATAATGTCCAGAGTTGCAGAGGGGTATACCAGCTGTGGACTTATTTGGTCTCTGGGTTTGGAATAGGAGGCCATCGACATCTTCACTAGGTGTGGTTTCATGGGCTGATGAGAGCAGCAGATTGAATGATGGATGTGGACATGGACACAGGCATCACAGCTTCTGGAGTTCACATCTCTATATTTTTCCCCAAGGATATTTTTATTTCCAAAGGAGCAAAGCCTTAAGCCACAAGAACAAATCTTTTTCCATAGACTATGAATGGTCACCAGGTGAGAGAGAGCAGGAAGTGTTAGTGTCTGCATAGGAGTTGTTTTGGCTTCCCCCTGAATCATACCACGTTCAGATGTGTTGTCCCATCTTCCAGCAAGACTGGTCAGGAATGTGTTTACTGTGCCCAGTGAATGTCCTGCATTTTTCTCTGTTGGTATCTAACTGTATTCTTCTTTGAACCCTATAAAGAGTGACCTTGCCTTACTCTACTGTCAAGTAATCTCTTTGGTCTTGGGTGAAAGTGTCTCCTCCCAATAGGGTTGTAACAGTGCAGGCTTGTATGAGTTGTCTTTAGTTCTAGGCATGAGGTATGAGAAGGCATTGATTAGTATTTGTTATCTTTTTTTTTCTGTTTTCATTCTTCTTTGTGGCTTTTTATATTATAGCTATCCAGAGCTCTAAATATATTAATTAATTAAAAAATAAAAACCATCAGAACCCTGAAATTGCCAGAGCAAAGAGGTGGTGTGTGGAAAGCAAACTAGTGTTTATTTAGTGCATATTATCTTCTAGGATGGCTCTTGCTAGTCAGACTTTATCCATTGACCAGCGATGTTAGCATCAGCTGTGAGCTTGTTAGAAATGCAGGTTCTTGGGCCTCTCGCTAGACTTGCAGGCCTAGAACATACATCACAATTGACTCATGCTCACAGGAGAGTTTGAGAAGTACTGCTGTAGGCACTGTATAAACTATCATATTTAATTCTCATAGCAAACCTATGAAGTACAGATAGTTATCCCCTGCATCAGTCAGGGTTGAATAGAGAAACAGAACCAGTAGGAGATAATATTAAAGATTTATTACAGTGAATTGGCTTACATGATTATAGGGCTGGCTAAGCAAGTCTGTCTCTATAGGACAGGAAGTCAGGAAGGGAAGATTGCAGGCAGTCTAGAACCTGTAGGCATAGGCCAAAGCTGTTGTCCACAGGCAGCCAGGAAGGAAAATCCAGAGAAGGGAGAGCATTTGTGGACCTAGCTGCTCTTTGGAGTCTCACTGATCAGGAAGAACCCAGTAGTTTTAGAGGCTCACCTGATTAGGTAAGGCCCACTGAGGATGATGTCCCTAGCTTAAAGTCAATTGATTAGGGACTTCTATTATATCTGCAAAATTCCTTCACAGCAGCACCTAGATTAGTGTTTTATTAAATAACTGGAGAACAATCTGTGTTTGCTACAGATGGGTTTGCCCTCCCATCCTTATAATTTAGCCTAGCCAAATCAACATCAAAAGCCATCACATCTTCATTTTTCAACAAACAGAGGTCAAGTAATTTATCTCGGTCATACAGCTGGTAAACGGTACCCTGGTATTCAATCCCAGGACTGTCAACCATGTTGCTTCTGGAAAGGATTATTGCTTTTCAAATGTGTTGACCAGAGCAGTACTTGTAGAGGTAACCCTGCATGTCAGTTGAGTAATGCTGATTTGCTGAGCTCCTGGTCCATCCTTCTTAGGACTGTGGTAGGTACTGTGTCAGCGAGTATCATTTAGCAGAGTACAAGTAAGTTGAAGCATAGTCACTGATTGAAGTGGTTTATAGTATGTAGCTGTTTTCATGGCTTGAGCTTTGTTAGAGTAAACCTGATTTATCAAGATTATCTAGATGGAATGTATTTGTGCCAGAGTTTTTAAATTTCGAGTTGGTTGCTAGTCTTTTTGAATAAGCTTGCAGTTGATGTTTGGGTCTCTATGTTTCTGTTTTTCTTTTTTTTGCCTTCACTTAAAAAGTCTGTGTTTTTTAACCTTAGGGTATTAGTTTTACAGGAGACTTATATATGACAGTGTTTTTTTTTTAGTCCAATTAAGTTATTTGGTTTTCTTGATTTTCAGAAAATATGTTCCAACAAGTTGTGACCAGATACCTTATATTGCTGACTGATTGATCATCAGAGAGCTCTGATTTTAGGACATGCATGTTTTGGTTAGCATGTAAAAATATCTACACTTGAAAGCCAAATCTTTGAACTATAGGCTGCTAAATAAGTGTACTTTGCCCACTTCTTGAAAATGATCAACCCTTGATTTTGACTTTTATCTGTTTTATGATTTCTATGTCCTCATTCTTTGATTTCCTTGTTCTATACTGATGCCCACCTTTCAAGTCAAGGCTTAATTTGGCATTTTCTATTCTATTTTTGTGATTCCTTATGAGGCTGTCTGTCCTGTTTGCTGACCCTGCCCTGTAAACCTGTTGATCCTAGTTGCTTTTTGGGGCCTCATGGCTCCCAGAGGGTCTTAACCCAAAAGCTGAACATTCTACAGCTGCCTGTGGGAAAAGGTGATGTGTGTAAGACATATAGCTCTTCAGTAACATTGGAAAACTGGGGGGTTTCAAAATAAATAGGTGGGGAAATTAATAAACTCTGGTTCAACTTGCAGAAGATTGAAATACAGTTGACCCTTGAACAACATGGGGGTTAGGGGCACCGACCACCAGCACAGTTGAAAATCCCCATACAATTTCAGTTGGCTCTCTGCATATGAGGATCCTAACCATGGAGCTGACCTTTGACAACGTGGGTTTGAACTGCACAGGTCAGCTGAACTAAGTGTGTCAATTGAAAAAAATCTGTATAAGTGGACCCGCATAATTCCCAGCTCATGTTGTTCAAGAGTCAACAGTATATATTTAATTTTACCTTAAAAAAAAAAGCTTTGATGAATGACTGATTTTATAGAATGGTGAGAAACAGCTGTTTGACAGTCTGCTTGCGAAATTAAAATCTTGTTCCTATTCTTTCTCCTTCTAGAATCATGAAACCTTTTTATAAGCCTGGGCCAGGGAATACTAATGGTGATAAGTTATCAGAGATATCCATTATAAATGCCATCTGTTCAAGGCTTCACATATATTTAATAGCATTTTTACTGAAGTATTCTATTTATCATAAAACCTGTCATTTGTGAACTATGTGGAAGTCTATATTAATTTAAAGCCAGCATACTAAATTTGAATCACATGAGTCTTATTAGCATCTGCCAGGTCAGGACCTACTTGGGCTCTTGCCCTGTCTCTTTATATAGATGTAGTTTTTCAAGACAAACTTATTAATTTTTTCATCCCCAGCTTGTCAGCTAGAGCAGAGCAGCAATATGCAAAGTGACATAAATTAATATACAAACTATGTCACAGTCCTATTCTTTGGTGATTTCCCTAGAAACCATATCAAAATTGTATTCTGATTAACTACTTTTCTGGTGGCAACTAAATATATAAATAACAAGAAGATCTTAGTTTGGTGGCAGGTTCCCAGGGGTAAAAGCTCTCAATATATCACGGCATTACTTTTCTGTTTTTCCCTTCTTTTCATCCTGTCACCCCACTGTGTCTAACTATGTCTAAACTCCTGTAGAATTTTTATTTGTATATTTTATGCCAACATATATTATATGTACATACATTCTCTCAAAATCCTAGAGCCTAAAATCTGGTCTGATTTATTTTAGTGTCTTCCAAAGCACTCAATAAATGTTTTTGAGTGAATAAAAGCACAAATGAAAATAGTGCATTTAAAGAGAAACTGTGGTCAACTCTATATACAGAAGGTGGAAAGAGAGCTGGAAGGGACACATTCTTGAGTCCATCTCTCTTCTTGAAGCTGGAGGTCCAAACAGAGCTGCAAAAATGACTTTTCTGTTGTTTGCTGTGTTCCTTTACTAGAAAAATGAATCCATTATAAACAAATGTGATGTTTAAGAATGGACATACATGGTGGAGTGGTGAGAAGGGAGGAGGGAACCCCTAGTCTTCTTATCCTAATCATTTGGGTAGTCAGAGATGACTTCACCCTACCCCTGCCTTTCCTATTGGGAAGGATGATGATTCATAGACTTTATTTCCGAAGGTGAGAAGGGATAATAGGCAGAAAACTGAGCTAGCTGACATTCTCTCTCTGGAGAAGATATTAATCAAACTTTGTCCCTGTAGTTTGAAGTCCCAGATGTTCTGCCTTCTGCCCAGGCATTTCTGAGGAGAGCTCAAGGGACTAAACTCAAGAAACTAAAACTAAGGTTTAAAGGCAGCATCGGCATTAGATCTTATACCTTTGTGTCAGTATGTTGAATTTAGCAGGAAAATGCTATTAGCTATACAAGACCTTAAGAAACCAGTATTAAATTTTACATTTGCCAAGTGCATGGAGCATGTAATTAATGAGAAGTAGAAGTTTTCTAATTGAGGTCTTCATCACCTGCCAACAGCTATTCTGCCTTTTGTCTCCAGGTGAGAAGAGAGTAACTTTTTCGACTTTCCTTCTATGGAAACAAATACTCTTTAGCTGTAGTAGTGTGCATTTACATAAGCTTGATTTCTTTATCTGTGGAGAAAAGGAAGATATATAAGTCAGAGTTAGACCAGAGAAACAGAACCGGTTTGTTCTGTTTGGATATGTGTGTATGTATGTATGTATGTATGTATGTATGTGTGTATGTATATGTATATGTATGTATATGTAGTGCACCATGGAATTTCTGCTTCTGGAAAACCTCAGCTGTATTCTTAAAGACTTTCAACTATTTAGATCAGATCCATTTAGATTATTGAGCATAATTTCCTTAAAGTCAACCGATTATAGATATTAATAACCTCTACAAAACATCTTCACAGTGATGCCTAGATTTGTGTTTGAATGAATAACTGGAGACTACAGACTAGCCAAGTTAACACATAAAACTGACCATCACAGAGAGGTTTTGTACTTCGGGCTTCTAGATTATGTATCAATTCTGATACCATGGCCCTGAGTGGTAAAGGTGGTCACTGACACTCTGCATGGACAGTTGGCAGTACTCTGCCTCCTGCCCTCATGCTGTAAGTGGCCCTCAGCAGCATGAATGGACAGTCATAAAAGTGCCATCATAGGTGGAAAACAGCTTAAAGTCCATGTTTTATAGATACAATTTTATTTCCTGCTGTCAACTTATTATTTCTGTCAGTTGAAAAAGTATTATGACATTACCACTGAATTACAGGTGTGGCGCAGAGAGGGGTCAAGGGCTTGTCCACTGTAAAGGACACAGTAAGTCATTGGGGACTTGCCTTGGAATATTCATCAGCTTCTTCCAGTTCTGGTATATTTATCTGTCAGCTCTCCCCTCTTGATTTACCTGAACAGATGCATGATTAATTATATCATGTTTCAATAAAAAGCACAGTTGTGGAAATTTTTATTTTTTGTTGAACTTAGGTCTGAACTTTCAATACCAAGGTTAAAAGTACACTCCTCACTTAATTGTGTTGGGAATTAGTGGACAAGTCATTACATTCCTCTTTGTTTTCTTTAGTTCACACTGGACAGCCTAATCATTTCCTTTAATATTCCTACAACAGGCTTTCACTCTCTTGATCAGTTTTCTAGAACTTCTCTGAATCTTTTAAAATTATTCTTGGAATACAGAGGTTGGAAATATGCTCTTAATTCTCCTAGGTCAAAACATGACGTGAGGAGAAGTAAGGATGTTTTTGCTGACTCCTTCTCCTCTAAAAGTTGGTATGTTTTGTGTGCCATTGCAGACCTGCCTCTCTAGCTATTGGCTCTTCCCAGGTTTTCATTTAGCTCTGTAGTTAGGTGTATCTTCTCTGTACTGATGCAAAAATGTATCCCTCCAGCCCTGATCTCTCTGTGGCAGACACAGGTGGCAAATCTCTATTGACTTCTCCATTTGTATGTCTAGTGGTACCTCAGACTTCACAAGTTCAAAAGAGAAGTCTTGATTTCACTCGCCCTTCTCAGCTTATTTTTTCCAATTTCCCTCCATCTCATATAATTTTTGTCTTGTGTCAAATATTTCAGTTATTTATAATTCGAACCTTCACATCCAATCCATGACCATGTCCTATGGTTCTGCTTTCTAAAATACACCCTAAGTTCTCTCTAACTCCATTACCTCAACTCTATTCCAAGAATCCATCACCTTTTGCTAGACTGATGCATTAGTCTTCTGACTTAGTTTTGCTGATTCCACTGTTGCCCCGCTCTATCTTTTAGCCATAGAAAACCCCAAATGACTACAGCATAGTCAGATCAGGCCCTTTCCCTTTTTAATGCCCTCTTATGCCTTTCTGATTCAGTTAGTCTAAGTGCAAACTTTTTACTATGTTCTGCATCTTCCTGCCTCCCTAAGACCTCATTTCATACTATTCACCCATAATTTACTATAGTCCACCCACTGTGACTCTTTCCCTCACATGTACCAGGCTCGTTACTTGCCCAAGCTTTTGCATGGTCTTTTCTTTCTCCTTGGAGCACTTTTCCCAGAATCCTCACGTGACTGGTCCCTCTTCTCCTTCAGATCTCCATATAAGATCACTTCCTCAGAGAGGACTTCCCTGTCCACACTGTTTAAATTGGTCACCTCTGCCAATTCTCTTCCCCACCCTACCTCCTGCTGGTTATTCTTCAGTTAGTTGTTTGGTTATTTATTGTTTATCATCATCTACTGGAATACTGTTGTAAAGGCAGAGTCTTTAACCCATTCCTCCCTACCACCCTCCTTTCTTCCCTTTCCTTCTTTCTTCCCTTCCTTCCTTCTTTCCTTCCTTCCCACGACATAAGATAGTACCTGGCACAGAATATTTACTTAATATTATTTAAATAATTGATTAAATAATTATTATTTTTTGTACTTTCAGCCTATTGCAATGTACAAGGTTGACTTCAAGGGATGCTATGGACTGAATTGTGACCCCTTAGATTCATATGTTGAAGCCCTAACCCCCGATGAGACTGTGTTTGGAGATAGGGCCTTTATGGCAGTCATTAACATTGAATGATCTCATAAGGGTAGCCCTGATCCTATTAAATTATTGCCCTACAATAGTGGTCCCCAACATTTTTGGCACCAGGGACTGGTGCTCTTGTAAGAATCTAATGCCTGATGATCTGAAGTGGAGCTAAGGCAGTGATGCTAGCACTGGGGAGTGACTGCAAATACAGATGAAGCTTCACTCTCTCGCTGCTCACCTCCTGCGTGCAGTCCTTTTCCTAATAGGCCCGGGGCTTGGGGACCTCTGCCCTATAAGAATGTGGACTTCTTAGACTCCAGAACTATGAGAAATACAATTTTGCTATTTAGGCCGCCTAGTCTGTGATATTTTGTTATGGTTGCCTGAGCAGACTAAAACAAGGAGTAATCCACAGTGACCATCAGGTTGCTTTTGTACGTCTTAACACATATCATCTTCCACATGTAATTTGGATTGAATTTTCCTAATTGCACTAAATTACAGTCCCATTCACTATTTATTATCTAATAATTGTCAGCCTTATCATCTAGCTTCTGAAATCTTCTGTTAGGCTGACATTTTATTACTCAGAGGAGTTAGTGTTATCTGATGAATTAGAAAATTTACAAAAATGTTAAAATATTTTAAAGTAACATTTAAAAATGTTGAAAGAAAACTGTTTCCACTACCAGATCCTGGGGAATATGTGCATTATTTTCATACAGAAAAAGGATCATTTATTCTTAAATTTTTCAAAATATCTAAAGGCTAGTTCCTTATTTATAACAAGATCACATCTTATTGGTCATAGTGTTTCTAATATCTAGAGCAGTAAAGCATCTATTTTAGAACATAGTATCAACTCCAAAGGTTCATTGAATAAATAATGAAAGTTTTCTGGACCCATGCTAAAATAATTAAATAAGTATGCACTTAAGAATCATCTGTATGTACCTATAACTTTTATTTTTTATCTTGGTGTTCAAAGTTAAAACCCTGAGTTAAGTTTAGAAGATTTCCTTTTCTTCCTGAATTGGTTTCTCTAACTCTATTTTAATGGTGTCTTTGGGTATATATTATATAGTATTACTATTGGTGATTGAATCAGTTCCCCAGAAGTGGTGGAGAAGGAAAAAAAAAAAGCTATATGAAGAATTTGGAATAATTATATCTTTATCATATAAGAGACTTGGTAAACTTCAGCATTAATTCTTAAGGTGTAAAGGAGATTTTTCTTTTCTGTAGAATTTAACTGAAAATCATGGAATTCTCTAAGTTGTTGTTTATAGACCTTTTAAAACTGAAGTCAAGAATGAGCACAAATTTGTTGCAATGAAGACGGGTATGAAAAACAAAAAGTTGGGTGGCAGACAATTGGGCTGAAGTAGAGCAGAAATGTGGCTGAGAATCCAGGCATAGCATGTGCTGGATACTTTAGATGGTTTTGCAAAAGTTTGCACACGTTCCCATCATTTGTTTGCTTCTACAGACACCTCATCATTTTTACCTTGATAACCATGCTTATTTTGTGATCTTGGGCAATTTCTCTATGCTTCAATGAAGTGAAGAAACATCTATAAAATGGGGTAAATAGTTCAAAGAATAGCCGTGGGGATTAAATGAGTTCATACATGTGAAGGACTGGCATGTAAGACCTCAGTAATTAGTAATTAATATTTTAATCATCATCATCATCATCATTATCATCTTTATTTCTCCCAGGGTACCTAGTACATCAATATTTCATTAATAGAAAAAAATTTTAATGAGACATGGCATTGTGAAAGAATTTTAAAGTTGAAAAACTCAGAAGTTAGGCAATTTGTTGTATAGAAACTAGCTTATTTCAGACACATAGAGAAGACTGCACAAGGAAGGAGGACTGAGACAAGGGAAAAAATTGAGAGTAAAGAGTGGACTGAATACCATATTCACAGATGAGCAGAGAATTCACACACTTTCAGAGCAAGACTGTGTGTAGCAGATGCTTTTGATGCTTCACACTCCTCTGCCTACCTCTGATTTCAGCCTCTTCTGTTGGGGCTTGGATGACAGTGATAGTTCCATGGGAGCTCAAACTCACACTAACAGTGACCCATCAGACAGTCTCTTTTCACTTTCTATCTCAGGACCTTTTCAGACAACTAGAGTCAACTCGACCAGCAAGGAAGTGCCGCCTATGAGAATGGGAGAGTTAGTATTTCCTGATGATCCTCAACCAATAACACCAGCATCCAGTCCTGCAGAAGAACATTCTGGGAGGCTTTCTCTTTGCCTCTTTTAGGTACCACCAGCATATAGCCCCGATTAACTATGATCTTTATAATATGTCTCATATTGGCTTTTCCTCTGTCTTTATCTCACTCTTCCTTCCTACTCACTCTTGCTTTCTGGGATATATTCCAAATGAATTATCTTTGCCTGAGTCCTTGACCTTGTCTCAGACTCTGTTTAGAGAAGAACTCAAACAAAGAAGAAAGTGAAAGGAAGAGTGTAGAAAATTGATAGAGCAGCATTCATTTGAGATGCTTCTTGCCATTTTCTCTGGTGCATAGCTTACTGCTAAAATATCTTGGAAATATTGTAATATTTTAACTTCTTTTAACTATACTGAAATTTCCTTGAGGACAATAACACTTTTAAAAATGTACTTAGTGTACCCCCATCATCTGTCACTTAGTGGTAGGCATATTTGTTGATGGGTTGGTTTTCTAGATGATTCTCAAAATTCCTCTTGGCACTGTCATTCAGAGTAATCTAGTTTAACCAGTGGGGAATCAGTGGCAAATGATAAATGAGTTTTATTAGTTTTGGGATCTTCATTTTTACGAGCTGTGGCTCATGTGACCTTCTTAGCTGAGGAAGAACTGTGGCTTCTGTGAGTAATTATCTCTCCAGAGGTGAACACCTTTATAAGCTGCCCCTTAACTTGATGTCCTTTCACGTGGTGGTGAAGTTTCTTGGCTTTATTTTTGATCTGCTCCTGTGAGAAAGAAATGAATTCTTTGGGAAGGACACTACTGTAGGGAATTTGAGCATGAAAGCAATTTTTTCCAAATTAATGGCTCAACAAATCAGTAAAATGATCAAAATAAATTAGAACTAATCAGTATTTTGAAATATTTAGGACAGTTTAACTTCTTGGGCCTTAACTCATATTTCCTTATAAAGAGATCTATGAGGAGACCTTTGCACTAGCATGATATTCAGACTTCCAGCTCCTAGAAAATTATGATAACATTGATTTGATTAAGAAAAGAAAGAGTCCATTAGGATCAATGATGGTGCCACATGTGTCCAGGCTTGTGAAGTTGTAAAGACAGAACTATTTCAATGATTTAATGCATGTAAAATACTTAAAATTATGCCTGGCACATGGTAGATAAATGTTATCAGTAAATATTATCTCTGATGATATCGTATGAATAATGACCACAAATACAATAGGGGAAGAGCCCAAATGCCTTTGACTTGTACTCTGGCTTGTAATTTGATATTATAGGGTAGAAGATGCCTAAAGGATAGGCAAAGAGACCTCTCTTTATGTCTTAGTCTGTTTGGGCTGTTATAACAGAATACCATAGACTGGGTAGGTTACAAACAACAAAACTTTATTTTTCTTAGAAAAGGATTGGGAAGTCTAAGATTATGGTACCGACAGATTCAATGTCTGGTGAGTGCTTACTTTCTGGTTCACTGACAGCTATCTTCTCGCTGTGTCCTCACAAGGAAAGAGTGAGGGAGCTCTCTGGGGTCTTTTATAAGGGTGCTAATTCTATCCATGAGGGTTTCAACCTAATGACCTCCCAGCAGCTCCACCCCATATTTGGAGTTATGTTTCAACATAGAAATTTTGGGGAGATACAAACATTCAGTCTTTAGCACTGCATTTCTTAAGTGTAATTCCTTTATAGAAATATAAGTAATAGGAACCACCATTATCCTAGTTCTCTGCTCATTCAATGTGAAGAAATTGAAGGCTGGTCTTATTTTATGGCTTAAACTAAAAGGCAGTACTGTTGACTGTAGGTTTCTAGCCTTATTCAGAACCTTACTTTTGTTGTTGTTTTCATTCTTCTAAATAGATGTCAACTTAACAAAAAATGAACAGAACTCTTTTCTTGGATGCAGCATGTGTTCAACCACAAATAATTAACTCTATGCTTCTAGGAGACATGAGTCTGTGCCTCATATTTTAACACACAAGCTGTGGAGCCACTGACAGATAAGGCCACGCCCCTGTCATATATTATCACTGACATATTTCTCCCAAAGCAGCACTGCTGATTATTATGAAAGCAAGGCAAGTCTGAGTGGAGAAAGGATATGCTGCAGTTGCAAGGAAACAAAGAGTAACTTCTAACACATACTTGGAGGCTATCTTTCAACTTTTTTCCTGTGTTATTTCAAAGCAAATAAAGGGGTTGCTGCAATACTGCTGTGATCAAGCTATTCAAGAAAGTAATATATCCAAGTTTGTTATGGCCCTGGAATTTTTTTTCCAGACAAGTAGCTGCCAAAGAAGTTAGTGAGATATCAGTTTGATGAAACTTCTGACAAGTTGCCATTTCTAATTATTCAGTGTATTTGCCTTTATAGTCAAAGTTGTCATCACTCAAACTGGTTGTAATTCAAGGGGAGAGATGTCTCCTCTTAAGGAGAAAATGATGAGAATGTTGTAACTTGAAGTGTCCAGCATGCCTTGAATTTATCTTTGTTTTATTTGTCCCCAAGCTTGGAAGGCCAAATAAAACTCATTTTATTTCTTTTCCAACTGTTCTGTGTTCAAACATTCTTTTCTCTCAAACATAATGAATTCTGAGTAACTATTTGAACTTTTTGTTTATCTTCTTCTGATCTTAGATTTATTCTTATTGCATTTGTACAGAGCACATATTATATATACATATACATATACACATATATACATATACATATACATATACATATACATATACATATACATATACATATACATATACATTTATTTGGTCTATGTGTCTGCCTCTCTTCCTTGGGGTCAGACATCATGCCTTATCTTTTTTGGTGTTGGTGGGAAGACTGGAGCTTTTTACAAAGGAGACACTCAAGAACTGTTACTTTGATGAAATGTTTATTGAGTAAATGTTAAAATATTATAGTTATTAAGTTTCAATACTAAAAGTATGAAATTAATGATGAAAAAATCTAGAAAAAGAAACAAAGCAAAGTATTAGGAGTTAATTGGAATCAGAGAATTTTTAAAAGCATATAGAATTTTAGAGGAACTTGAGAGTTTAGTTCAACATCTTTGTTTCACAGATAGAGAATCTTTGCCTTGCTCTGGGTGACAAATTCATGGTCCATGCACTCCAGTCATTTAGTGCTTTGACTGGAGCATTGGCCTATGAAAGACTGGTTGTCAAATTAATTCTAAGGGTGTTATAAGGGCTTTGAGGTCTCTTATCCCATATCTACTCCTCTACATATGATATGCATGAATTCTAAAGTTAAGACTCAACCAATTGCTTCAACAAGTCTGTAATACTAAGAACAAAATAAAGTTAACTTTATAGCCTAATGCCTTCTCATTTTAGCTGACCACAGAGCCAGGATTTAAGGTGTCACTGGTGAGAAACAAAGGAGGTGTCAAAATTACAATAAACATTAAGGACCTTCATGAAAACTGTCAGCACCTCTTTTCTCCGAAAATTCAGTTCATTGTGAGTTGAGGGAGAAGAAAGAAAATAAACACTTATCAGATCTGCAGTCTATCACATGTCAGACTCTATCACATTTACTGGGTCCAGCAACTCTTTAATCTAGTGGGTCTAAATCAGCAGTGACGTTGTCTCCCCATCCCCATCATGAGGGGACGTTTGGCAATGTCTGGAAATAATTACAATTGTCACTACATGGGTCTTGCTCTTGGAATTTTATAGGTAGAGGCCACGGACGCAGCTGAACATTGTACCATGCACAGAAGAGCCCTCCCTAAAAACAGCTACCCAGACTAGAAGGTCAGTAGTGTCATGGTAGAGGAACCCAGCAAACTGAGTATTATATTGTCTTCATATTTACAGATGAGAAAATAGAGGCTCTGTGTTACCTGGCTAGTAAGTGGATTGGGCCTTTGAATCCAGATCTCTTAACAACCAAACTTGTGCCTCTTCACTACTCCCACTCTCTAGATGAAGCAGTGACTCCCAAACATAGGTTTTTATCAGCATCTACCAGGAGCTTGTTCAGAATACAGCTTTCTGGATCTACCCTTAGAGATTCTGTTTTATTTGTTCTGGTGTAGAACATGGAATCTATGTATTTTAATAAGCACTCAAGCTCCTCAAATGCACACTTTGGGAAACACTGCCCCAGGCAAGGTTATCACTACTTGGGCAATGCTGTTTTTATAGTCCCTGTGGCTAGGACCTAGTGGTTTGGCTCCTGCTTTGTTCTGGTTTTTCAGTTCTTAAACATCACACCTCTTCCCCACTCCTTTGATTGTGCCTTAGTTGTGCATCTGAATGTCCCAGAAGATACTGGGTGAACTGAAGTTGGAGGCAGCTATCATTTTATTTCAACTGGGGTCCATTCTTTTAGATTAATAATGTTGTTTGGTACTTTGAGTGTTGGAAATAATATAGAACTGTATTAAACACTGATTTCAGGGAAGAAGTACTAATGAAAGCTTCCTTTAGGATCAGTAAGCTGGTTTGATTAATTTAATAAATATTAATTGAGTGCTTCCTCTGTGGCAGCTAGGGATTTTACTGCATGATTGTTAAGCAGTAATACGTGGTAAAACAGGATTAGTGTTGCTGGGCCTTTGGAGTTGGGAGACCTCACAGTAGATCAGGGAGGGACTTAAAAATGACTAAGGAGTAGGAAGTCAGACGTGTTTCTTACAAGATATAGTACAGTCAATCCTCATTTTTTTTCTGTATTTGAGAATTTATTTGCTCAGATTTATTTGTAATCATCAAATCAATATTCATAGGACTTCTGTGGTTATTTGAGACATGAGCAGAATGGCAAAAAATTTGAGTAATTTGTTATGCTTGTTCCTTGCTGAGGTTAAATAACATCACGATCTACCTTCTTGTTTTATTTCTCCTACTGCAAACAAGTATCCTTTTCACGGTCTGTTTAGTACCATGTTTTTCAATTTTTGTGCTTTCTGGTAGTGATTTCACTGCTTAAAATACTCTCCAAGCATAGTGCTTCTATGTAGTGTTTCTAAGCAAGAAGGCTGTAATGTGCCTTATGTAGAAAATATGTGTGTTAGATAAATTGTGTTCAGGCATGGATTATGGCACTAGGGACCGGTGCTCCTATGAGAATCTAATGCACAATGATCTGAGGTGGAGTACTACACAGCCATGTTGTAGAACTGTCAGGGACTTTCATTTTGCCTGAGACGAAATGAGTGATGTTTTACTAAAGTAAATATGGCTAATCTTCATTCATACAGAAATTGTGGTTGCAGATTAGGATAATTGCTCACTTAGAGGGAGAAAGTAAATTAAAATGAAGCTATTCTCTTTAAAGAGATAATTATCAAAGAGATCAAAGGAACATTTGGTTCATTTTCCAGGACCAGTATGAGTGGACTGATTTCTGGGATCACCGTTATGCAGTTTTATTAATCTTTCCCTGGCTTTTATACTGATTAAAAATGTTTGTTTCACCACGGTTCACGGTGTGCTCCTTGTGAAGGAGAAAGCCCTTTGAGTTGGCTACCTTTCACTTAGTTCTTAATCTGTATTTCTCTAAGATGCAGAATGAAAAGTTTTAGCTGAATTAGAGTTCTAAGTGGAAAGAGAATAAAAGTCACCTATACAATGAAAGCATATTACAGGAAGTCTCTAAATAGAGGTTGATATGTTTCGAGCTATTTCTTCTTTATTTAAATGTTTGTCGTTTCTGTATCTGAGAGTCAGTGGCAGCCACCAGTTTTTGACAGAGCATACCCATTAAGGGTATGCTTCAGAGACCCTCCAGTGTGCACTTTGTTTTGCACCTGAACTCCAGAGGCCTTTATGGGTGGTGGATCTCAAGTTAGGGACGAGGAGTCCCTGGTGATATCCAGATGCACACTGCTGACTCCATAATGGCAAGGAGTTAGGGTGCTTCTGTAATAAAAAGGACATTTTAAAGGGTGGCTTTTAAAGTTTCCAGCCAATTAGATTCTTTCAGGATGATAAAACATTTCTATGAAAATGAAAAGGTCTTTCAAATCTGTATGTAAATTGCATCAGTAACTCTAACCAACATGTAACTGAGTTGCGCCTGAACTGTCAGGTTGGGAGTAGAAAAGATAAATTTTTAAATAGTGGGGAGGGCTGGTGCTGGTGGCATGGAGACCTTCTGACCATTATAACCTAAAGACCCTCTCCAAGAGAAAGCTCTAGAGAGAAGCAGCAGAAGGAAGATGGCAGTTCAAATGGGGGATTGTAAGGGTCAGGGTAAGAAGAGCAAAATTTGAAACCTTTGCTCTTGCAGGTCCAAACCGGGCTACTAAGGTGAAATTACTACAGTCCAGCCTCTTCCGTTGAACTCGATGGCTCTTGTTCCCCCAGTTTGTTCCTTGACCCTCCTATGCTTGAGAGGAAGCCCAGGAAGTAAAAGTAAAAGGACAGTTTAGGCTCCTGAACCATCAGTCCACTATATCCAAAATTCCAACTTAAATTTTAAAAAACGATAATCATAAAATGTGGTAGGCTGACTAACAACCGCACCCCCAGGTTGTTCACATTCTAATTCCCTACTATGTCATATAAGCTTAGATGGCAAAAGGGACTTTGCAGATGTAATAAAGATAAAGATTTTGGGATGGGAGATAGATTATCTTGGATAATCAGATGGGCCCAATCATATAGTTACAAGGATCCTTACAGGTCGGGGGCAGAGGGAGCTACTACCACAGAAGAGAAGATGTGATGATAGCAGCAGCAATTGGAGTAATGTGCTTTGAAGATGGAGGAAGGGGCTCAATGCCAAGGAACACAGGTGGCTAAGAAAGGCAAGGAAATAGATTCTCCCCACAGAGTCTTAAGAAAGAACCAGACCTGCCGACACTTTGACTTTAGCCCAGAGGAACCGATTTCAGATTTCTGACCTTTAGAACTGTAAAAGAATACATCTGTGGTTTAGTAAGCCACTAAATTTCGGGTAATTAGTTATAGGAGCCATGTACTGTAATATACTACCATGTCCCAAGGGACATTTTTATGACACTGTTATTGTATTATTTTCTTTTAGAAAATTAAGTTCATATATTTGTGGAAATATGCCTCTTGTGCAAATGTTCACTCACATTTCATCTTTTCTTTATTAGAGAAACTAAACAAATTTAAGCATTTTAAGAAAAGTGGCTGGGAGGAATCATAAAATTATGGTATTCAGGGATATCTAGGGAAAATTTAGTCTATTTTCCAGAAGAGTTAACTGGGACTAACGTCCAGGTCTTCTAACCTCCAATCTGATGGGGATAGTAGAGGAAGCAAGGTACCTGACGACCCTCTGTCTGGCCCCTTAAGAATTCCCTCTTTCTTTATGAAAATGGTTCAACTCTGTCAATTGCTGCCACATGTGATTGTCACACTGCTGAGAACTAATGAGTCTAGGAACAGCTCTGACTTGGTTAAGTATAGGAAGGGGGTATGAAAAAACAGGTGCCAGTTGGAATAAAGTTATTTTAAAAAATTATTCCAAATGTGTAGTTATAACTAAAGAGCTGCAATGTATGTTCTGATGTTTTAAACCTTCATTAAGAAATAAAAAGACTTTTCTCCATACCCCATCCATTAAATCTTGAAATCCAATCCTTGTTCATTGAATGAAAAGTCTAGAGAGGAAATGGAATGCCCAAAATTACCCTGATTAAAACTTTTTTTTGTTTATTTTGTTTTGTTTTGTTTTGTTTTGTTCTTTTGGAGACTAGTCCAGGGAGAACAAGAATGCAGCAGAAATCAAACTTGCCAAGTCTGAGCCTAAATATAATCATTGTTTACCTTTTAGACTGCTGCCTCAGATAAATAAAGGTTCATGAGGAATATTTACAGCTACAGATATAGGGAAGCTTTTAAAGTATGGTACTTTTTACACTTAGATGGGAGAAAGTATAATCCTGATACATCTACGTATTTCAAACATAATGTAGAAATAGTAACCTAAAGTTTCCTATGTTTTAAAGGAGAGGAGAAAGATGTTGTAATTTTAGACACTTGCTTCTGGCAGCTTCTGTAATCCTGGCAACAATCAATGAGGCAAATATTGTTATTTTATTTTACTTGTCAACAAATTGTAGTTCAACAGAGCTAAAGCAATTAGAAAAGTTACAGTGAGCAATTTGAAAATAATTCAGATCTCAAGACCCCAGATTGAGAGACCAGGCTGGAATAATTTCTTGCAAACCAGTGCTCTTCCCTGCACCTTCAAGGGCCTGTGCAAGGTGTGAGAGTGTGGGCCAAACACGGCATCAAACCTTCCTAATTCAGATTTTTAGGTCTTCACTGGTAAAGATTTTTTATTGTAGGATGTTTTTTTTTTTAAAAATTATTACTTATTTATATTAAACTTTTCTATGTTTATAACTTGTTATAAAAGTAATAACATGCTAATTGCAATGAGTCTTCAAGGTAAACAAGGGTAAAAGTGTGCATATTCTTCCATAATGTGCCCGGTTCATGTAATGTAGAACTGCCATTTTAAGGAAAAACATTGCCTAATTTAGGTCCTATTGAACAGAGAAAAATGAATTGTAATTTGAATACCTATTAGTCTCACGTAAATGATTGCTCCTAAAACATTGCATAGATTTTGTTCTCTTCAGTAATTAAAATATTTCCCTGCATCTAGGCAACCTCAAATTCAAATGCAGTCAGTCACTCATGAATGAGATTTTGATGTGTTACCAGTCGTCTACACTGCACATCAGACATATGTGACTCCATTCACCTGAATATTTATCCCCTCAGAATGGCTTAGTGTCTAGGTAGCAGAGTTGCTGAGGAAGAAGCTCTATGTGCTCTTGGAAAGATGTTTCGTGGTGATGCTAGGATGACTCCCAGTAAGACAGGAGATATGGCAGTTGGGGCCTGTGGGCCCACGGAAGCCCGTTGAGACAAGCAGTAACCTGCTTATTGGAATTTGTAGTGTATAATATCTGACATCCCAGGTGGTTCACGGCTGTGTCTCTGGGTTTTGGTTTTCAGGTAACTCCTTGGAATTGTCCTCAGCCTTCTATGAGTTTCCAATTATCTCTTTTTCCTATTTACTCTCATTCTGGAACTAAAGGGACAAGTCTGCTCTTGCTCCCATATTCCTAATGCTTACACAACATGTTCCCCATCTTATTACAGTATTGCTGACCTCCTCAGAAGGCTGGCAGTGGTCTACTAGTGATCATAATACATTATCTGTGCCTGTTTTCAAGAATAGAGCCACAGAGATCAACTGTGTCATAGACAAAGTATTTTGATTGGATATTTTTTGTTTACCTCTTCAAATCTACTGCTTCCCTCTGTTCTGCAGCCCTGGAGTCTTCATGTATTGATGGACCCTTTCTCCTCTGGCTTGTCGTTGGGTATAAACAATGAGAGACTCTGACAGGAGGTAGGAGGGCTGCAAGAGAATGAGGTAGGGGTGCTTATTCCCCCAGCTCCTACCCTCTGAGTTGCTTATGGTTGGTTGGGTGCATCTCCCTTCAAAGGCCATGGCTCTTCTGGGTTCTGGGAATTGCTCTACCCTATGTCCCTTCAGTCCTAGCGATTATAATGGCTTCTGGTTCCCTGGTGTTGGCTGGCATTCCCCACACCCTGTCAACAGTCTCCATCTTTCCCTTTCCTCGATACCTCTGTGGGAGTGACCCACAGTTTTTGACCTCCTTTTCTTAAATCTCCCCTCTCCATTCCCCTGTGGCTGCTTGCCCATAAGTGGCTCCCCTTTCCTTTTTATGTGTTAGCATTCTTATCACCATTCCTCTCCCCAGTCCCCATGGGTTGGGCAACTGTCTATCATCAGTAATTTCTACCTAAGTAAAAAATTATCTTAGAACGCAATGTCAGTACCAGAAGGCATTTGAGAAATCATTTTGTCTAATGTGTTTTTATTCAAAGGTGAAGACAATAGGGCTAGAGAAAATAGATGTATTGCCTGAGGCCCACTGGATACCACCTAGAGGCTAATCCACTGTTCTTTCCTCTGTACGATATATAGACTGGGGATAAGTGTCCCAAATAGGAGACATCTTCAAAAATGAGGGTCAGTATATGCCACCTTCTGAAATTGAATCCATTAAGATTCAACATTAAGTAGATGGAACCATCTCTCTGCAGAAAAAAAAAATGCATTCTAAGAGGAGATACTGATTTTGAAAATGTATTGCTGACAAGTTGAGTATGTTTCACCATCTTCAATTAGAAGACAGGGAGACTCCCAAGAAATTAAGATATGCTTTAATCCAGTGGATTTTACATGCATAAAGAAATGCGTCATCACAGAAGGAGAGTTATTTCTTTGGAGAAGAGAGAAATGGGTAAGACTTTATCTGTGTGTCTCTGGTACTGATTAATTACCTCAGCTGTCATCCCAATTGACTCACCCAAATGTTCTGATTCAATTCCTAGACATATCCCTTTACTGATAGAGTCTGTTAAATTCCACAAGCACTGACCATCTACTATGTGTTTCTCACTGCACCAGGAATTGGACATATAAAGATGTTCTAGATATAGAGCCTGCCTTCAAGTAGACTGCAGTGGGGAGAGACACACAAAAACAGATCACTTTAATGTAGACTATGTTAGCTCTCTCTGTCATGTTCTCTTACAGGCTCCCCTTTTACTTTTTTCAAAATAGCTAACTGCTGGGAAACACCTGAAAAATCACCTCTTGTGGTCTGTTTTCATGTTCTTGTGATGGTACTGCTCTATGTCAAGCCAGGCTGGATGAGTTTGGGAGTGCCTGACCTCTTGACTGGCTCAAGAGAAAGTGTCCAGGGCCAGTTGTGAGATTCAGCTTTTGGGTGAGACTGAGCCATAAAGGAGGAGATAAGTTACCACCCATGGCTGGCACGTAGTACTTGCTCAGCAAATTAATTTATTCAACAGTTATTTAATGAGTGTCTACTATGTGCCAGGAATAGACACTCAACTCAGATGTCAGTGGAGACCAAGTCCTTACCTTCCTGGAACCTATATCCTAAGAAATGTCTTGAAAGAGTGTTTCCTAAAGAGAGTTGTGGCCTGAGAGGAGAGAGAAGCAGGTAAACCAAGAACTGAAACCTGGAGCAGAAGTGGAAGCAATGGGAGTTCAGAATATTTAATGTGCTGGGCGGGTAGAGGGTGCAGTTGAGGAATGTGGCGGGTGGTGGGGGGGGTTGGAGAAGACTTGGTAGAGGTGAGGACAGAACTGTAAACCACCAGGATACCCCTGCAAGTGTTTTTGTTACTGCGAGGGTTATAGCAGCAGGACTAGCAAAACTGGCCTTTGAAAATAACTGCTCTTAATTAAGAGGAGTATTTGATTTTGGGAAAGTCATCAGGGGGCTAATTTCATTTACATTCTTTACCGCTGACCTGCCTCCCAAGCAAGCTGACCAAAGGCCTGTGTGTTCCAGAACAGCTCACTGACTCTGCACACTTTAGCTCTCTGTGCCATAGTTCCCAGTGGTCTCTGACTATGTCCTGTTTGGGGTTCACATAACAGGGTCACCTACACTCTTTACCATCCTTGACCTGGGCTCTGCCAACCTCACCCACCTCATTTCTTGCGAGTTTTGGCCTTGCCCTTTATGCAGTGGTAATACACACCATGCCCATGCCATTTCACACCTCTCTCCCTGTGTTCCACACTTCCCCTTTTTGGAATTGCCTCTTTGCCTCCTTTTCTCCTCCCCAGCCCCCACGTCTAACTGCTTCCAGACTTAATCCTAGCACCACTACCTCTCAGAAGCCTTCTCTGCTCCCTCAGCTGGGCTGAGGGCCCTGTCTCTGATTCCCATTCTAAGCTATGAGTATCTCTGTCATAGCACTCATCATCTTGTATGTAAATTATTCACTATGATAAGTTTTGTATTTAAATTTACTGTTTATTCTTCCACAGAGCTCCTTCAGGCTTGGGTCTATATCTCTTCAAAATGTCTGCAACAAGTACAGTGCATGGTGCATACTAAGTAGACACTCATCTTGAAAGAAGTTATTCTGATTTGTAAGAAATGAGTTATATTTTTAGACTTTCCTGATATCCGTAGAGTCTGTTAGCTTTTTGCTTTTGCTTTCCTCTACCCCAAACTCTTCGTATCTCAGAGACACCTGTGCGCCCTGAGAAATTGAGGCCATAGAGATGGTTAATGTGCTATTGCCTTGTCTCTGTCAATGAGAAGGATGATGCAATTATAGGAAATAGGTTTGCCTGGTATGGCAGCATTGGAGAAAGAGAGAAGGAAGCAAATTACTTATGTCCACACAATCATTGCAGAGCAAGGGGATTGTCGGTATTGAAGCTCTTGGCAAAAACCAGTGGTTGTTAGGTGATAAAATCGTAAGGTATCTTAGGGGGCAGTGACTCTGGAAAAGCAACCCTCTGCTTTCTTCCTGGGCGAGCAATGAGGAGAATCTGTGGGCATCCATGTCCACATGAGAATCATGGCTTTGTATGCATGCAACATTCTGAGGACACTTACATTTCCTTTCACTGAGATGGAAGCCTTTTCCTCCCGGTATAAATGTGGTGGGCATTATGACCTCTCTGTAGGGTAAGACAAGACTTGTTGGCAAAGAAAGGCAGCTATGAACATTTAGGTGCTTACATTATAGTAAGAAGTTTCATCTTAAAAATAATTGCTGAGCACAACTAATTGATGTTTATAGCAGCCAGAAAATAAGTTATTTCAGGAGAGGGTGGGTTATAGACTGGGGAGGAGCATGAAGTAAACTTCTGAGGTGCTGGAAAGGTTCTCTGTCTAGACTTGCATGGTGATTACATGGCTGATTATATATGTAAAAGAACCACTGAGCCATACACTGAAGGCTAGTGTACTGCATGCACCTTACTGTATGAATGCCATCCCTCAAGAAATTTTAAAGAAAATAAATCACTTGCAAAAGTTTATGTACTATCTTTGAAAAAACAAGGAGGCAGGATGCTGATTGTGACACTTTAAAAAAGTGGCCTGTGATTAAAACACTGCCTTCAAACTTATGTAGTCATTAGACTCACACAAGGTCCACGAACGTGGGTGCTCTCCCAAAACCAAGAGAGAGGATAGCTCAAGTCAAAGGAGCTTGAGGAAGGGCGAGGCTGCAAAGTCAAGGAAGGGTATCCGAACAGGTCATCTGAAGAAAGGCATTACAGGCCTGTCCTATAAAGAAACCAGGAAATGAGAGGACAGGGATGTTGAGATTTGAGAGCAGACCAAATTTTTCTTCCTTGAATTTGGTGTGGTCAAGCCTGGTAGTATTTATAAGATGTGGGATAGTCAAGTCTCTGTAACCATACTAATTTATACCTTATTTGCATGCCTTTCACTATACCACATTTTACATGCACATAAGGTCAAAGATGTGATGTCTTAACTTAGAATTTCCAACATTGAGCTTAGCACATGGTTCTTGAATTAGTTGAAATACAGCTGTCACTTGCTCTGACAAAGCAAATAACAGTGGCTTATTGGCTAAGGTTAGTTTCATTGAGAGATAGATTCTGGGATAATTGGTGTGCAGGCATTTTATTGGAGAAAACGCTTGTGAGTGTGAAAGAAGCAAAACTGAGCAGAGGAAGAAGTTGCACTGTTACACAGATACCAACAGAGGCCTAAGCTGACCTCATGAGAAGCTCTGGAGTTGGGATGGCTCTTTAGAGCTAGCCATGCATCTATGCTAGGAGGCCCAGGCTTTGCATCAACTTGCATCCCTTGATAGACCAGTCACTGGGTAAGGCTATTCTCAGGGGGTAACAATGTAGTAGGAGGCAGCTCCCTTCAGCCAGACACAGTTTCTAGCCAACATTCCTGGCAGCTAAGGGAATGAGAGCTTCCATCCTGAGGAGTGAGATATGAGTGGCCTACTACAGTGTGGCTCTCCAGTTTTAGGGACCCAGGTTCCTTCTATCTTGTTAATCTATTGTCCCTCAGGTGTTAGATGATCATGAAACCTTACCCTCACATCCACGTTTCAAGGGAAAGATTAGAATTAGATTAGACGTGTTTCTTGTTCTCTCCTGTCTTCTCTCTGAGTATTTTCCACTTGGACATGACCCCTAATTTATACACATTGTTCAATTGACTTGCCATTGACTAAAAGATAGTCAGACCAACACACCGAACTGCAAAAGAGGCTGAGACATTATATATATTTAAAATGTACAACTTGATGATTTGATATAGATATACATTGTGAAATGACACAATTAATTAACACATCCATCATTTCACATAGTTACCAAGTTTTTAGTGTGTCTGTGGTAAAAATGCTTAAGATTTACTTTCTTAACAAATTTTGAGTATAGGATAGAGTATTATTAAGTAGAGTCACCATGCTGTCCATTAGATCCACAGAACTTACTCATCTTATAACTGAAAGTTTGTACCCTTTGACCAGTATCTCCCCTTGGAACATTATTTCTTTTGTCTGTCTCTGTAAGGCACAAGTGAAGGTAATCTAAATGAGGAAAGTGATTATTTTGGTCCTTTTTTTTCCATGTCTTATTTCACATGTTCTTATTTCATGCCTTATTTTTCTGGAATGAGGATATAGAGCTTTTATAATCAGAATAAATATTATTAAAGTGTATAACAGATGTAATTGATTGCTGGAAGAAAATGAACTTTTAAAGGGTAAATTTTTAACTGGTTTCTATATCAAATATGGGAACCATGGAGGGGGAGAAGTTGGTAGACAGTTACCCCAAATGTCTTTATGTAATTATTTACTCAGTTCATTAACCTGACAAGCAGTGAGCATTCTTCTTGGCCAGGGGAAAGTTTCCTTCTACTACTTTTGGTACATGTTTACTGGTCATCACTTCTATGACCTCCCAAGGTCAAAAGTTAATCGACCACAAAGTGGGCTACTTTTTGAAGTTAGAAACACTCCTGTGTACAACTCTTGAGAATTAAATGTGCATGGACAATTTTAATAGGTGTTGGGTTCATTATTTATGGTTGCCACTGAGTTTAGCTTGGAGTCGCAATACTGGCCAATGAGATCTCTGAATCTTTAGGAAAGTAGTTGGCTATAGGGGAATTTGGTGGGGGCAGCTGACTTCACTGCCATGGCTCCCTTAGTAGATGGGGTTGATGTAGCTAAAGAAGTCAGAGACTGGAAGTCTCCTTTCTTATTTCTTGCTCCCTTTTTGAACCTTGCGTACTTGTATTCTGTGACTCATTTGGGCAAAGGCACCATAAAACATTCTATCAGTAATACATTTTCCTGCTTAATTTTATAGTATCTTGATGGTTTAGGAATAATCTAAATTCTATGTCTGTATTGAAATCATCCACAAGGCAGTCATAAATTGTTCTGCCACATTTAAAAATAAACTTTTATTACAGAAAATTTCAAGTAAACACAAAAGTAGAGAAAATAACATAACAAATCCCAGGCAACCTTCATCTAGCTCCAAGAATTATTAGTATTTTTCTAATCTTGTTTCATCTATCTTCCCCATTTTTTATTTTTTGCTGGAGAATTTGAAAGTGAATCTTTTATTGTGTCTGAACATCCCCTACTCATCTTGATAAAAGCAGCACACCCTTCACACTTCCTTGAGGGCTGCCTGAGAAAAGTGTTTTTGATTTTACAGCAGAAATTTTCCTCGAGCCAATAAGTTGCAGTGCCAAGACCAATTAACTTACTCGTTCATAAATGAGAGAAACAGTATGTGCTGGGTGCAGGTGAGCTGTGCAGTCCTTTCCTGGCTTTTGCTTGCAGTTTATTTTAATTTGTTTGCCCTCACGCAACGTTACTAGCCAGTCACATCTTGATAGCCTTGAATGAACTGAGGGGCCCTTGTCACAGAATTAGGGGATCAAGAGACAGCTTTCTTTGTACAAAGGCTATGCTTCCAACCGTTATGATCTAGGTACAAAGTCTCTGTTCCCTGAGATTAATGACTATGCCAGAGGTGCCTTTTTCATTATTATCTTTGTCCATTCTCTAAAGCAGCCAATCACTAGCCAGTTTGTAAACCTGTCTTTCTGGATGCTAGGCATCAAGGTAGGTGCAGAAAGAACTGAAGTTTGGAGCACAGCTGATGGCAATCTCAACCATGCTGTTAACTTGACCTTGGTTTATAAAATGTTTTGTTTTATTGTGGTAAAAGAGACAAAGCATAACGTTTACCATCTTAACCATTTTTAAGTGTACAGTTCAGTAGTGTTAAGTATATTCACATAGTTGTGCAACTAATCTATAATACTCTTTTCATCATGTAAAACTGAAACTCTGTACCCATTAAACAATAACTCCCCATCCCCTTCTCTTAGGCCCTGGAAACCTCTATTCTACTTCTGTCTCTATGAGCATGAGTACTCTAGGTATCTCATATAATGGGATTATACAGTATTAGTCTTTTGTGATTGACATTCCACTTAGCACAGTGTCCTCAAGATTCATCCATGTTGTAGCATGTGTCAGAATTACCTTCCTTTTTCAGGCTGAATATTTCACTGTATGTATATACCACATTTTGTTTATTCATCTGTTGATGAACACGGGTCACTTTTACATTTTGGCTATTGTGAATAATGCTGCTATGAACATGAGTATGTATAAAATGTTCTTTGAGGTAAAAAATTATTTTCCTGTTCTGGAATTTTCTACTTCCTTATATTTTTGGTATCCACCATTGGTTATTAACACTCTCCTTCCCTGAGGTTATTACAGGACCTATAATACCACATCATCATTTCTTTCAAATCCTGGCCAGTTTCTCTCCCTGACCTGCTACACAGCTTACCATTGATATGCCTACCACTTGGCACAATGCTTGGGACATCGTATAGATATTTGGTAAACATGTGAATACATGAATGAATGACTACACACAGTAAAATTAAATTGAAGGATAAAAAGTTATTTTTCCCATAAAATGGTTGTACTGTAGGCCTGTCTAAATATATCCCAGAAAGCTTCTCTTTCAAACATCTGGTTCATGTTTCTATTTAAATTAACTCAATATAGCTATTCTCACCTATATTTTTAGTCATAATATACAAACATAAGCCATACCTCTTTTTCTACTTGTCTTCCCATGATTCAAACCTAGTAGGCTTTCAATATATATTCACTATATGTGGGTAAATCTGTGAATGAATGCATGTGTTGGAGAATGATTTCATAAATGAGCCAACAAAAGAATATATTCTTTGGTGGGTGGTATATTTCTTGGAGACCTTTATTGTGATAGGAGAGAAGAAAGAAAGGAAGAAGGAATGGACCATTGTTTATTCTCTCATTCCACAAATATCCAAAGTTCTGGGTTCTGGGGTCTAGCAGTAAATAAAACAGGAATGTGTCCTGCTCTTAGGTCCTTACCTTCTAGGGAGTGAAACAGACAAACAGATGATTTCTGGTTTTTCATGTCATGAAGGGAAAGAGGAAGCTGTGGTAGAGAATAATAGAGGCTGACACTGAGGCAGGGAGTCAGAGAGGACATGGGTGAGGAGGTGAAACCTTCAGAGTGAGAGGAAATGGGGCAGACCATGCCAGGGAAAGGAAAGGAGCTGATGGAAGGCAAATAGGAATAGGAATCAAGAAGAGAGAGTAGAGGGGTGAGGCCAGAGTAGTCAGTCATCAGATAGGCCATGATGAAGAATTTGGATGAACATTTAAAAAAATTGGGATAATATAGGTAAATAACATAAATTTCAAGTGCACAACATTATAATTTGATATCTGTATGCTGTATTGTGTGCTTATCGCCAAAAGTCTAGTTTCCATCTGCTAAGCCTATATTTGACCCCCTTTACCCATTTTTGTCTACACTCCCAACCCCCTTCCCCTCTGGTAACTACCATTCTGATTGTATCTATGAGTTTGTTACTTTTAAAAAAATAGTTTACATATGAATGAAATCATATAGTTTTTATCCTTTTCTTTCTGATTTATTTCACTTAGGATAATACCCTCAAGATCCATCCATGTTGTAAGTGGCAACATTTCATCTTTTTTTATGCTGGATAGTGTTCCATTGTATATATGTACCATGTCTTATTTATCCATTCGTCCATGTGGACACTTAAGTTGTTTCCATATCTTGGCCATTATAAATAATGGTGCAATCACTGTAGAATGATATGATCTAATTTGTATTTTGGAAAGCTCACTCTGGTTACCGCATGGAGAATTATTGAGGTGTGCGTCTGGAAGAGGAATGTGCCATCCAGGCTGCTAGAGGCACAGCCCAGGTGAGCATGGCCTGGACCAGAGGTGATAGTGGATCTAGGGAGATTGAAGATTCAATTCAGGGATAAAGGATGGCCTTCCTCATCTCCTGTGTTTACTCTGCTTGTCCCTATGTTTATTTCATTACTTCTGAAGGCAATTCCACAAGATCTCCAGAATCTGTTGCTGCTGTTTTGCTGCCATTTTTATGAGTAATTTTACCTGATACTGTGTGAGAATCTCAGCATTAGTTCATTGGACAATAGCTGTTGCAAGCTAATATCCTCTCATAACTCATGAACCTAAAAGATTTCTCTTTCTCTTATAATAACACATCAAAACAAAAAATAGTTGTAAGTATTTAAGTTAATATTTCACTGAATGAAATATAATACTGCTATCTTGGTCACTTTCCTTTGACACCTAAGAAACATTATTTTGGAGGATGCACACAGGAAAAAGGGAACAGTCTTAGAAAAGATCTATGTTTAAAATACAGTATACTTTGCCACCCTAAAAGTCAGTTTTTGTTCATAGAAGGTAGTGAGTTTTGAGTGTATCTGGAAATAAGCACACGTATACTATGATTGTTCAACGTGTTCTGAATCAGAAAAGAGTAGGCTATAATTTTTCCTAGTGTTGCACACACAGTTCATTATCTGAATATTGTAGCAGCAAGCCAGGGGTGACAGTTACAGGAGTGACATCAAGGAGACTATGTGGGAACTGAGAGCCAAGTGCATATTGTTTGCCTTGTAATACCTGGGTTGAAATCTAGGTTCTGACTTAAGTCTTAGAACTTGTCTAAGGGCAGATCTGAGAGAATTACTCTGGAATCCTTGGACTCACCATCATTTTGACCCTGCTCTTGATATTGTAGAGGGTTAGCTCCAGAATCAATCAAATCAGTCTTCTTAGAGCTCTTGAAACAAATGATGGTCCTGTATTCCTCCACAACCAGAGCAACCCACTTGCCATTCTTGTCCTGTGGGAAAGGATGGGAAACGAATTGGTTGTTGGGATTGAAAAGAAGGTGACACATGTAGATCGCTTGCCTCAAAATATTCTGAACTCTGCATTCTCTCTGCGTGGTTTTCCAAATATAAAATGTGACACTTCTTAAGAAGCGATCATTAAAATGAAATTTTTATTTTCAATTTATAAGATTGAACTTATAAATTAAAAAAGATCTCTTTTTTTCTATCTCTATAAAGGGAACACTGTGAATTTCAGGATTCATTTTTCCAAATGTGGGATTTCAACTCCAGGTATAATTCAGGAGGTGCTTGTAACTGCATTCTTTTGCTGATTTTTCTCTTTCTCATCCTCAAGATGATTTTATTTTCTCATGCTATAAACCAAATGCTGTTTAATATTCTTATTAGGGAAGAACGATTAATGTATTGGTGAATTGTGGCCCTATTTATACATCTATTATCAGAGAGAATTACTTATTTGCTTAAGAATGAAGTTCTACCTCATTTAAGACTATTTTTGTCTGCTAGCAATTGAATTCTATTTGAATTTTCATGAGTATGTTTTACTTCACACCGAAGAGTCATTATTTTAGAAAATCAGAACATTAAAACTTTTTTAAACAAACAAAAAATGTATTATCTGCTTATAATATATTTTATAATTGCTTTTCTTTTAGACCTAGCAACAAATGATCACAGGTAATGATATCAGCCACTTTCTATGGCAGATAATATATACTACAAAACAAAACAAAAATAAAATAATAATATATACTACTAAGAAAAGGCATATTTTAAAAAAGCTTTCAAAAGAACCACCTGCCAGAACAAATTGATTAAGCATCTAAATAATACGTTGGATTTAAAATATATTTGTGTGAGGTATCTGTTTTATCCTTGAGGAACAATAATAAACTTTGTTGAGAAGGTTGAGCTTTCTCCAGTGTTTATTTGAGATGTCAGGATAAGTAATTGCCTTGCTGCTACAAATTTGGAACTTAACAGTTTGTTGGGCCCATTTTTGCTGCCACTCCATAGATAATAAATTTCATGAAGGGATTATTCCATCGGCAGAAGTTAGTTCCTTTTGTTTTCTCTGCAGAAAATGAGTGACTTTGCTTTGTGATAGGCAGGTATCCAAGCACTAATACTTTTCTTTTCAGTCTAGAATCAGGTAATGACTGCCCATCATTCTCACTGACAGCAGGGATGACAATCCTGCTCATCTCGTATCTTCTAGTACAGCTCAAGGACAGAAACAGCAACTAGAATTTTATCAGCAGGCTCAAGAGTCAAGGGACAAGAGTGATGTGTGCTGGAGTGGAGGATTAATTCTTTGAAGAGTCCTCTCATGTTATCAACTCCAAATTGACCACAAGGTGTTTTACTGTAGAATCCTGACTGCCTTCCTTCACTTATCCCTCTGGAATGATACAAACATAATCTATTTTGTTGATTCATTCTTCCTTCTCTTTTTAATTCTGATATTGGCCAACGATAAATTCAGTTTATGGCTGGTGAGCTAAGAATGGGTTTTACATTTTTAAATACTTGAAAAAATGAGAAGAATATTTCATGACACACAAACATGATGTTGTTGGCTATGAGTAATGTTTGATTAGAACACAGCCTGCTGATTCATTTACATGTTCTATGCCATTTTCTCTGCTATGTTGAGAATATTGAACTGAGTAGTTAGGATAGATACCGAGTGGCCCACAGTCTATGTCAAGGCAGGTGTAAGAAGTTCTTTAGTTTTTCTACTATGTATATAGCTACAATCCCATTTTTAACTGCAGTGGTGATTTTTCTGTACTGTGGAAAAGGTATTTTTTTTTTCAGGATCCAAGTGGGAAAGTTTTTAGAACATTTCTCATGTTTGGTATAGTCTGATTGTATTAAGGGACAAGTCAAATCAATAAGATATTAGAGCTAGTTCAGACAGTAAGTCATCCAGTCTGAAGGTATGAGTTTAGTGCATCCACTGATTTTACCTACCCTCTCTTTTTTCCAGCCATTTTATTTGAGAGTTCATCTCAACTTGTTAAGTATACAAATGATTAGGAAATTTCAGAAATACTGGTATCATTTTTAAAAAAGAAATAACATGTTTACCATAAAAAATAATATGTGATCAAATAACCTTTTTTAACTAAAAAAGTGAGAATACAGAAATTGTTATAAAGATTAAAAATGTCAAATTTCTTCAGTGGTTCTGTTAGTATTTTAACATTTTTCCACCTCTCTGTAACAAATTCTTGTACATACACAAAGTTAATGTGATAGCAAACAACTTCTGGGCTGATTAACTGATAGTTGAGATGAAATTACCTGAGGTTTTTTGCATATGTATTAGAAACTTAACAAATTTGCATGTGTCTTCACTTATGCAGATCAGCTAAATAGAATGCTATTTACTACATTTGTGAGTTGTCTGTTAGATCTAAGTAAACATTTTGATATGCCTTAGAAGGGACCCTCATGCCCGAAATACTGTTATCATTTCTTATAGATGCACAATTTTCCTTGCCAAACCTCATATCATTTTTTGCACTCCATAGCTTACCATCCACCCACCTTTAGAATGGGGTCCAGGTTGAAAAACTCAGTGTACACTAAACAATGTGGTTCATAGATATATGTTTCTGCAGAGATTTCTGAGACCTGAGTCACCAAGAAGAGGGTGGCAAACTCCGATTTACACCTGAATACTTCATCTTTCCTGCACTTGAGATTCAGCTGTAGCGCAAGATCACAAAACCCCTTCAGTTCTTATTAAATGCCAATCATAGGACCAAAAACTGTATAGAGGCTAAAATAGCATATTTTGGATGAAGCCCAAGAAACAAATTATAATGTATGGTCTGTCTTTAATGGAATCATTCCCCCAAGGGGGGTTGGAAATCTCAGGCTCATCCAGAGTGGGGCCACATAGAACTCTCCCAGGCTGTTTACAATGGCTGTAATTAGCCTCCTTTAAGCTTTCGAAGAATATAGGAGAGCAGGGCAGCACTGTGGCTTCTTGCCCAGATTTAATCTGGGCTATCACTGGGCCCTGAAGCACTGATTGATTCTGCTCAGCTCTGGGAGAGTTATTGGAGTTATCCAGCTAGAACTTGTGAGGACTTCAATGGAATCTACCAGAAACTCTCTGTGGGATTCACCTAGGATCCTGGCACTAGTCAGCTGATTTGACTGGGTTCAGTTATTCAAAGTTACTGCCAACCCCCCACTGTCCATTATATGGTGTCCTTGTTTCTTGTGTGTGTTTCATCTCACTGTAGAGACTGTGAGCTCCCCCAGAAACTCTTTGTCTCCTGTTCCTTTAACAGCCTCTAGCACTAGCGGGATTTTGCACTCAGTTCAGTAACTTCTCTGTGAATGTCGACTGTGTGACAGGAGAGGCTAGTGGTTCTTGGGAGAGTGTGTGCTTTTGCATGTCTACAGAGTGCGATGTTAATAAGCCCCAGCCAAACCTTTCAGGGACAGAGATTTAATTCCTTTGCCATTAGTCAGCCAAATAGTAGGCAGGATGGGCGTTAAGCTTAAATATCTCCAGCACACTGTTTAAACCATACATCCCATCTGTGGGTTGTCTTCAGCCTGCCCTTTTGTTGCAGTGGGTCCCCTAGTTCTCTTTTCAGTCCCTTTCATCTCATCATTGTTCTTGAACGCACAGCTCTGGAAACCACACAGAGGCCCTTGCATTTTGTTTTATTCAGCCAGTTGACTACTACTGTCAGCTAATTGGAGTGGAAATGTAAAATGAAAGCTGTATTATTCAGCTGCCAAGTCTCCTCACTTGGCAGGGAGCGGGTGATGCTGGTAATTGTACCAGAAGTGTAATTGCTCTGGGTTCTGCCTCTGGATTTAACAGTGAACTGTGGGAGGGTCTTCCTCAGAGACACCGGATACCTGCTTCTCTTCAGTGACTTCCTGGCAAACAGTGAGGCTTGAAGCAAATCTAATCAAGCATTCTTGTGTTGTTAGGGAATACAGTCATTGTGGATTTTGCTGACTGGGGGAGTGGATTGCTCAATCTAAGTACTTAGTCAATATGTCATTCTCATCAGAACTGGCAGCTAATTTCCTCTTGGTTTAGAATGGGGGTGAGATCCGTGTTCTGAGAAGTGAAGATGCTAACTTCATATGCTAGCTGTGGCCAGTACCAGTGTGGTGTTGGGAATAGTAGCTGATGTAGAACAGGAGTACATTTTGTAAACTAATTATGAATGAGGAAAGGTTTACATGTCTGGAAAGAGGTGAATAGCTTAATGGAAAAATAAGGAAAGTTGTAGTTGATTAGTTCATCATTAAAGTTGATTATCTCAGTGGTTTTGGCCTGGCCCGCTTGCTTTTTTTTCCCCACTTTAATTTATAAATCAGGTGACAGTGGTGAACAATATTTTAGGGGAAATTATACTGACTCTAGCATGTGGGAACACATGGCACAGGTAACTTCCACTCCTCCCCACAACTTAACCATGAATCAGGGGCAGGCACTAGTAATCTTTCTCACTTAATCTACTTGGACAGAGCTTCAGAGTCTTTCTCAACACAGCATTTTAAATAGCTATTTCCAGAGCTGGCATATGTGATAAAACATTTCTACTGTCTCTAACTTAGAAATTTAGAAGAATATTTCCATGATGAACTCAGGAAATGGAAATAGCAGCAGCTAAATAATTATTAAACTCATTTGCCAAAATTAAGAAAGTTATTTTGAGCAGCATTGTCTAGTACAGTTTTGTTACTTTATCATTATTATTTTATTATGCCCTGTGACTTTATAGAAAGCTTCTTCAGTTACTTCAGAGGAGAAACTGTTTTTGTTTCCCTAGAAGCTTAAGATTGTGAATAAGATATTGAGATATAGATTGTCCAGGCAGGGCTAGCTGCCCTTGTTGGTCCCTGATTCCCTCTTTCCCAGAAATCCTTGCCAGCTGCAAGGACGTGGGGTATAGGTGGCAACAGTAGCCAAAGTCAGTTATGTCTATTGATCAGTTATGTTCAAATCTGTTGAGATATGTTCTCTTCAGAACTAGCATGGTTCAGCTGAAAGAGAATGGCTCTTAAAACCCAGCAGTCCTGGTTTCAAATTCTGGCTTCACCAGTTATATGATAACTGATAAAATAATTTCTTTGTTTAGTTTCTTTTTTTCCTGTAAAACAGAAGCTAACTAATTCATAACTAATTCATAAGATTTTGGTGAGTACTAAATGTTATATATGAATACATAAAAATATGAACACATATATGTGAAATTTATGTATGTAATATGTATAACATAGGTATACACCTATAATACATGCATATGTAGATATACATATATCTATGTATGTAATAGTTGCTCTTTTTAAAATAGTTGACTTTTTAAAATAATATTTCTACAGTATCATATTCTGAAAAGCAATTTTCCTAACTTGCTTGCACATAACGAGTGGTTGTTTATTGATAAATATGGTCATGAAAAGCACACATGAGAGAAAAAATTCAGCAGATGAACTACTTTATAAATTCTGCACAGGAATGTGCAGTGATGATACCTCCGAGAGACAAAGGCCACCCAGAGATGTCTAGAATACAGGAAAGGACTAAGGATGGAGAACTGAGAAACTGCTCTACCTTGTAAGTGCTGGGTGCTGTGTTAGGGAACTGCAAATGTGTTGCCTAACATATTCTCCTGATATGCTCTAGCGTTGGTTTTATTATCTTTATTTTTTTTTTATGTAAAAGGAAACTGAGGCTGAATCAGGATAATTTTCTTGCTTCTATAACTAAGTTTCTATAACTATTAAGGTAGGGAGCTAGATCCCAGCCCAGAGGTGTTTGACTCCACAGTCCATTTCTAGTTTATGGATGATGTGGTCTAATCTCTGTATTTTGTGGAGGAGGAATCTGAGGCCTGGCAAATGACATGTCTAGTGTGCCCAGCTTGGTAAAATCAGGTTCTGACTCAATCCAATGCTCTTTTTCTATACTATGTTCTCTCTCTCCAATTACTTTCTTTTTCCTTCATCCTTAATTGTTTCAGCAGTCTTGCTTTTTCAACTATATTTCAAGTTCAAGGGCAAAAGTAAGAAACTGGGTTGTATTCTTCTGTATCTTGTTTGGGTTATATTTTTTTGTATCTCCCACTTTGCTTAGCACAATGAGATCCTCAATAAATTCTCAAAAGAATTCATCTTTGAAGTCCTATTTTGAATAAGGCAGAGGTATAAGTACATGCAAATATGCATATTGGTTTTTTATCTTTGATAAATTCAGTTGATACTTATAATAATGGTTCTCAATGTTATAGGATCCACTGCCCTGTTTTTATCCAGTCTGACAATCTTTACCTTTTAACATTTTCATTCATTGTAATTACTGATATTTTAATGCTTATATCTGCTGTCGTATTATTTGTTTTTTATTTGTCACTCTTGTTCTATGTTTCCTTTTTTCTTTCTTTTCTTTTGGATCAATCCAGTATTTTTTATATTTTATCTCCCTATCTATTACCTTGTTAATTATACATGCTTTTGCTCTCACTGTTTCTTTGCTCTCACTGTTTCTTTGGTGATCATCCTAAAGATAACAAGTATTAATCATTTTTTTTTACCTTTTCCCAATTAGTACTAGGACCTTGCAACACATAAACTTTATTTATCCCTCTACTGTCTCATGTGTTATTGTTGTGCATTTTGTATTTACATATATTTAAAATCCCACAAGGTATTATTTTTATTTTGTACAGTTATTTATTTAGATTTACCCACATAGTTCTTTCCATTACTCTAAATTTTTCCCTACATTACTATGTTTCCATCTTAAATCATTTTTTTCCTGAAGAACTTCCTTTAGCATTTGTAAAAATAATTTTTTATTTTTCAATTATAGTTGACATACAATATTATATTAGCTTCAGTTGTTCAACATGGTGAATAGACATCTATATAACTTATAAAGTGATCACCCTGATAAATCTGGTACCTATCTGACATCATATATAATAATTACAATATTATTGACGATATTCCTTATGCTGTACTTTATATCCTCATGACTATTTGTAACTACCAGTTTGTACTTTTTAATCTCTTCTCTTTTTTCACCCATCTCCCAAACCACTCTCCATTCTAGCAACTATCAAAATATTTCTGTTTTGTTTGTTTATTTTGCTTTTTAGATTCTACATATAAGTGAAATAATATGGTATCTGTCTTTGTCTGATTTATTTCACTTAGCACAAATACCCAATAGGTCCATCTATGTTGTTGCAGATGCAAGATTTCATTCTTTTTTTATGTCTGAATAATAATCCATTGTATATATGTACTACATCTTCTTTATCCATTCACACATTGATGGACACTTAGGTTACCTCCATATCTTGGCTATTGTAAATAATGCTGCAATGAACATATGGATGCACATGTCTCTTCAAAAAAATATTTTGGGATTCTTTGGATAAATACCCAGAAGTGGGATTACTGTGTCCTTCTTTGTCTCTTGTTATAGCCTTTGTTTTAAAGTCTATTTTGCCTGGTATAAGTATTGCTACTCCAGATTTTTGTTTTTGTTTCCATTTTATTGAAATATCTTTTTTTCATCCTTTTACTTTGTCTTTGTGTGTCTTTCAATCTGAAGTGAGTCTCTTATAGGCAGCATATGTATGGGTCTTATTTTCTCATCCATTCAGCCACCCTATGTCTTTTGATTGGAGCATCTAATCCATTTACATTTAAGGTAATTGTTAATAGATATGTAATTATTACCATTTTATTATCCATATTTTTTTTCTTTTTGGGTGTGCAGGTGACAAAGTCTCACAGGTTTTATTAATTTAACACATCTTTATTTCACCTTCATTTTCGAAGGACTTTTGCTGGGTATAGGATTCTGTGTTGGTCATTGTTTTTAGTTGTCTCTTTAAAGATTCGTTTTCTGATTTATATCAATTTTTTTTTTGGTGTAGAGAAGTTAGCTGTCAGGTTTAGTGTTCTTTGATGATAGTTCCTCACTTCTCTATGGCTTTTAAGATTTTCCTTTATTGAAACAACCCAAATTTCCATTGATGGATGAGTAGATAAAGAAAAAAATTTACAAACACCCAATGAAATATTATTAAGCCTTAAAAAAGAAGAAAATGGTGTCATTTGTGACAACATGGATGAACCTGGAGGGCATTATACTAAGTGAAATAAGGTGAAGACAAATGCTGCATGGTGTCACTTATATGTGGAATCTAAAAAAAAAAAGTCAAACTCATGGGTATAGCAGAGAAGTGGTTGCCAGGGGCTGGGAGGTGGGGAGAGGAAGGGAGATGCCAGGGGAAAAAAGATGTTTCTCTTTGTTATTAGGTTTTAGTAGTCACACTCTGATGTGCTCATGTGTTTATATTTATTGTGCTTGCTATTTATAGCACTTGTTAAATCTATGGCTTGATGTTTTTCTTTCATTCTGGAAAGTTCTTAGCTATTATTTGTTCAAACATTTGTTTCTGCCCATTTTCTGTCATCTCTTTCTCAGAACTCAATTGCCCGTATGTTAAATCTTACAACATGTTTCATATATCTTCTATGCTTTTTTCTATATTTTCTGTATTTTTTGTTCTTTGTTCTTCAGCTTGGATATATTCTTTTGACCTAACTTCTTGTTTATTAATATTCTTTTGAGCTATATCCAGTATACAGTTCAATAAAATTACTGTTTATATTAATTTGTTTGTATTTTTCTGTTCTAGAATTTCAAATTAATTGTTTGTAGATACTTCTTATCTGATGGACTATTTATAGTTACTTTTAAATCTCTAATATAGGGTTTTATTGTCTTCTGTCATCGTTATGAAGTTCCAAATAAAATAAAGTTTTTCTTTGAGTTTCAGGGTAGTTAATTTTCTGGATAATTTAGTGCTTATTATGACTACTCCATAAATCCTTTGTGTTTATATGTAAAACAGAGTTAGGATATATAATCAGTATAAACAGACTTCCTACTGACATAAATGTTTGATGAGACTTTCAAAAGTCGTGTGGAAGTAGGACAATTTTTCTTTATGCAGGACTGTCTTGCCTATAACATGACATCTAGAATTTATGATCTCTGTTCATTATATGTTAGTGGACAAATCTCAATGTTTAGTCTTCAAAACAAATTTTCAGATGCCTCTTGGGGTGGTGTAGCCCCTGTGTGGAAGCATGCTTTACATCAAATAGTGAGGCAGAGTCACCAGTAATGAAATCTGTTGACTCCGACTCGGCTAGACCTAAAAACAGGCATAATAGGATGTGAGTGTCAGAACAACTTCCAACCAATGGCCACTTTAACTAGATCAACTGCCAAAAGGTTGGCTAGAGGAAAAAGTCAGGGACTGAGAACATGAAACAGAATTTTAAATTCTAGGACACAGCTTTGGCATGCTGAAACACAATAGCATCAGGCAGATGAGGCTGGCATTTATTCAGAAAAAGAGAGGCCCTTTTAGAGCAAAGGTCTTGACTGAGGCATAAATCTAGAAGGCAAGATCAAACAGTGCATACTGAAAATTGATACCGCAACTGCAGGGGAAATTTTATAGGTCAGCATAGAGAGTGAAGTGCTGTTGTCTGTGTATCTGACTTTTAGCAATTATATCGCAAAATAGCTTGCAATTATTGAAGTTTGAGAATATCAACCCATCCGTCCATCCGTCCGTCCGTCTGTCCGTCCATCCATCCATCCAACCATCTATACAGTAACTCAGTCAAAAACATTATAAGTACCTATTATGTTTCAGTCACTATGGGAATACAAGCCACCTATATATATAGAAATCATTCTCACTCTTGGAAAGAGAGAAAGACAAGTAAACAACTAATTAATGAATAAGTTACAACGAATGATAATGATAATGATAAATAATTTTAATATGAGATAATGGTATAGCTATAATTTCATCTGCAAACATTTTGAATGTTTAATTTTTTTTCCTCCATTTGCCTTAGGAATATGAAATGGAGTATTTGATTGCTGAATTGTTGGAGGGAAAAAGTTAATTACTAGCTTAAGCTCTATTAGAGTCTCCCTAGTATCTGAATTGCTTAAAGTGGAAATATGAGGCAGACTTTAATCATAACAGAACTTTTTCTGAGGTTAACCTCTTTAGGAATTTATGAAGGTTATTTTGTCATTGGGGTATTCTTAGTTGGGCTTTCACTATAACAGGATTGTGTTAAAACAAATATAAAATGATCTAAAAAATAGAAGGGTCACAGAGCTAAGCCTGCATTTCCATCGCTTCAGAATTTGGAATGTGAAGTACATTCACTGGGTACTTAATTTTATTCTATATTTTGAAGAGTTTTTTTTTTTTTCCTCCACTACTCTAGTAGTATAGTTTCTACAGCCTTCTATAGTGGAATATTTTGTAAACATTTAAGCTGTAGGAAAGTTAACTTCCCCTTATCTCAGAAACGGGAGGGATTTTCTAAAGCTCTAAATGCTACAACTACTTTTCTGTCACAGAAAATAGCATGATCAACAGGTTAAGATTGTGGAAAGTGAGCAGACTCATAGCTAACATTTATTGGGTGTTTCCTATGGGCCACCACTATGCTAAGTATATTAGTTTATTTCATCCTTACTGTCACCCTTGGGTCCTGTCTTATCCTTAGTTTATATGTTAGGTAATGGAGGCTCAGAAAAGCTAAGGGATTTATCAAAGTTTCCAAAGTTAGGGTTGAATCAAATTGATATTTCAACACAAGTTTATCTACTCTACCATATTGGCATTGCTACTTGAGTTAGTGTGCTTTATAACCTGTGTTCATAGATCAAGGCTATGGGTACAGAAGTGGCTATGGTGGCAAACAAAAACAACACTTCAGAATCAAATGGACACTGGTTCCAGTATAGGTGCCATCACGTACAAGCTTTGGGAACATTACTTAACCTCTGTGAAACTTGTATTCCTCATTTGTAAAATGGAGATAACAATCATATCTATCTTAAAATATTTTAGGAAGAAATAGAAAAGATGCGAATTTGCCAGAGAATTGGGAACCCAGAAGGTGCCTTCTTTCTCCTTTTTCGTTTCTGTGCAAAATGGAACCTGGAGGAATAAATTGGGCTTATGGGAGAAGGAAGCAGGGGAGCTTCGGGAATGCGAGGCAGGGGAATATTGACTTAGTCAAGGAGGCAGAGAAGACCTCCCTGAGGAAGTGATATTTCAACTGAGACTTTCAGCATGTGTGGGAGTTAGATTAAGAGAGGTGGGAGTGTGCTGTTGAAGGCACAGGGAACATGTTAGGCAAGTTAAGTCACTTCACAGTCCCTTCCTCTGTCTTAGTGTGCCTCCCTTGTTGGCATATTAAAGTGAGAAAGTAGAAGTAAGAATGATTTGAAATGGTAAGATTGCTATACAATATAAGACATTCATTGTTGTCGATATTATGATAACAATATAGGATAGAAGGAAAAGGATGAGTTCGAATCCCAGATCTATCCATTGCTAGATGTGCTCTGGACAATTCACTCAGCCTTTTCAACCCTATTCCCTCATTTACAAAATAAGAGTAGTGATGCCTTGTTCACAAGATGCTGGGAGGAGCAGTGAGATAGTGTGTTTGGAGGCCCCGAAGAAGTACTGGTGGCGGGCAGTAGCTCGCTCCCTTTCCTTCTCTGCCTCCACCTATGGTGCTGCCCTGTTATAAGAAGACATGTACAAGAACATGTTAACCTGATATGCTGTTCAGGGTCTCTTGTCAGCTAACTGAACAAAGACATTTTCAGTTATATATAGCAGCTATCTTTTCATCTGTGATTCATGTTGCTTCTGTATCCAAATGATATTCTTATGGCCGATGCCTTCAGGTTTATCATTTTAAGACAGCAGGAGAAGATCAGGTACAAGCTAATCACTCCAGGATGCCTAAGTGGGAAATTACTTAGGTCCTTGATGTTGTAAACAAGAAACTCCATAAGGGATATTATACGAAGCAAGCCTTTGAAATTGGTTTCAAACAGGAAGTAGTTTGCCATTCTTGGTTTTATTTGCCAATGATTTTTATTTGCTCTTCCTGAAAGGAGAAAATTTAATATAAACACAAGGACTCATATGTTCTTAACAATAAGTGCTCTTTGATATTTTCTTTTATTTGGGGCCAGATGAGGAGGTTTACATGAACTTTAAAATGAGACAAAATGAAAAAGGTATTGTTTATCTAAGCTGTCTGAGGTAGAACACTTGGAGGGAAAATTGAACTCTAAAATAACCTTATGAAAGTTATTGATTCATTTCTTTATGGTTCCTTGCCAAACAAGAACCATTATTTCTGTGCCTGAACTGGAGCTGGGTCAAAGAACTCTTTTCATAGATTTTCATGGCTCACTAGTATGTACTTAGTAGGTAGTTTTAATTAACGCCACTTCCCCCATGCCAGTTCAACTCCAAAGCTCAGATTTTACCTATGGTTGGCACAAAAAAGGGTACAACATTGTTTTGTTTTTTTTTCTACCTTATACTTTAAAAGATCACATATGTGTCATCTACTATGTGTGAGAACTGTTTAGGCATTAGGGACACAACAATGAACAAAATAAACAAAATTCCTGCTGTCCTATGGCTTTCATTCTAGTGAGAGAGAGAGACTATCATTAAGCAACTGTATAATATAATGTTAGGTGGTGAGTGCTAGGAAGAAAACAGAGTAAAGGAATAAATTGATGGTAAGGTGCTATCTGAGGAGGTGGTATTCGAACAGCCACTTCAATGAAGTGAAAGAATAAGCCATGTTGATACTTGGGGAGGAGAACTCCAAGCACAGGGAATGGCATGTTCTAAGGCTCTGAATGGGAAACATACTTGGTAGCTCCAGGAGCAGCAAGAAAACTAGTGGAGCTAGAGCTGAGTAAAAAAAAGGGTTTAGGAGAGAGGATAGAAAATGAGGTCAGAAAGAGAAATAAGTAGATACTGGAATTTTTTAAGCAGGAGAGAATCATGACTGCATTTTAATTCTTACCTTGGAGCCCGGCTTGCTCTAAGTACCAAGCTATGCTCCCCAGAAGGTGCTTGGAGAGACTCTTAGCACCCATCTCCTCCATGATGATTCCAACACTCTCATTTGTCAGCCCCAAACTTGTACCCTCACCACACAGTCTCTAGCTGGCTCCTCCCATTTGACTCAAGGAAGTTTTGCATCTCCTAAGGGCCCAACATAAAAACAAAAGATTCAGTAATTCCTGATGCCAAAAGAACCATCAACACTAGGAAAAGAAACTCAAAAAAGGGAGAGCATTGTGCCATCTTTCAGGATATGTATATACAGAAAGCTGAGGCATAAAGCTGCCCACAGCCACCACCCCCCGCCCTGCCCAGGGAAGACAGGGGTCCTGGTTCACCTCTTCCGACCTGGGAGGTTCTCATCAACTCTATATCCCAGCACTGAGTTACCTAGAAATGGCTTTGAGAACCTGAGATTTTTTTGAAAATATTTTATATAAAGAAATAGGTTCTATTGAATAAATGAGGAAGTGCATATACCCATTGTTACGGGCCAGCTTTTCTAGAAAATTTTAATATGCTAAAAAATTGTTACATATTTTTGTTACTGAAAAAAAAAACAGAAAATATGGATAAGAATAAAGGAAAAACAAAAAAAAAATTACTGAGAATCCACACCTAGGAATGACTACCCTTTACTTACTGGTTTATGTAATTTCATACTTTGCTTCTACAAACATAATATATTCTTATTACAGAAAGGCATATTCTACATACTATTTTGTAACTTGAAAGCACTGCTTTGGGGGAGTTTTATTCCTCCTTTCTCATTTTTGATCTAAGAAACCAAGGGAATTTAAAATGAAATGAATTAATCAATAATTAAGGTAGGGTTATTATTATACCATTCAGAAGAAGGAAAATTTATGTTGATAGTTGATTTACTGCTCTTATAAAATACTATAAATAATTTTTCCCAGAAATTCGATTACTGATAAGGGGTATATTCATTGTTTATTTTTAGCACTAATCGAATGTTCAATAAATACTTCACTGAGTAAAGTTTTTTTCTTGAAGCATCTTGCTATCACTTTAAAATATTTGGGGATAGAGGTGCTATATTATTTTTGAGAACATTTTATTCACATATTTTTAAAAATATAAAAAACTGTTTAAACAGATCATATTTTGATCACTTTTAGGTTTGCCAAAATCTAATCCTTTATATTCTAGAGAAAAACGATTTTAAGACTATTTCTTTTGCAGAGTGTGTTGAATTGGAAGAGAGGATTATAAAGTGACAAAATTGTAATAGTAACAGGGAAAATTTGTAAAACTTACTTTACAATGTCATTTCTTTAGACTTTATGACTTTATACAGAGTTTTAGCTATTAAAGAACTCCAGTATCCCTACCTTCATAAAGCAATTTTATGGAACCAGAGAAACTGATTTGTAAAGTTTTAGACCTGCAAAATATATGGCCATCTATGCAGGCATTGGTAAAGGGCTTCTATGAGGACATTATTATAAGGACTTACTTTTTTTTGGCAAGTCTGATGACTAGATGAAGAAAATTTTTCTTCAAACATAGTTTGATTCCAGTGAAGTAATAACCTTCAACATTATGGAGATTTTGTAGCAATATCACTTAAACATTGTTTTTTCAAGGTCTTGCATCCTAATTCGGGGTATCTTACTTCATATGAATTAATATTTTCTTGAGGGTAAGCAAATACCCAGAGTTGTTCATTAATGAATTACACCAACATCAGGAACTGTGCTAGGTGATGAGGATACATAAAGAGGAATAAAATGAGATCTCCTTCCTTGAAGAGTCACAGTCTTGGTGAGAAGTCAGATAATGTAACAAATTCAGGAAGGCTTCCTGGGCCCAGATAAATTTAACTTTGAATTATCATAAAGAAAATTATGGTTCTATGAATGAAAGTGATAAGTTATTCTGTGTTTTTAGAAGATCCTGCTTAGAGTTCAGTAAGCCAAATCCAGAGATTGAGAGCTACTAAAAAGTATAATGGCCTGTTACTTAGTCTAGGGTCACTGAGGAAATCATTAAAGTGTAGAGGAGAACTTGATGTCTGGTGTGAGAATGCTACATCTGGAGAGACTAAAGAAGACTGATGCCTTCGAGCCGTACTGGCCTGAAGGGAGAATGTGGAGCTGGTGTGGCCATTCGATATCTGAGTGAAAGGTAGCCGAGGATTCATGGTTATGTCAGTTTAGTGAGACAGAAGTTTTTCCAGTTACCTAAGTAGTCTTGAAATGCAATCTGTGGATTCATGCCTTCCTTCTGCTGCAAAGTCCTGGATCTTTTCAGCGTGAAGTTCCTAATGCAGTAATAACTTTACTCTGTTTTACCTGTCTAGGCAGGAGTAGGAAGATGGGAAAGTCAAGGTATTTATGGGTCTGTTTTTACTCTGAGAAAAGGAAATGTTTTGAATATATTTGCGAAATGCCAGTGACACCGTAGAAAGCATTTGGATTAAAAATAAATTACATTTAATGGACCTTTAGTAAGATCCAGGCACTGTTCAAATCTCTTTACACACATCATCTCATTTCATCCTTTCAATAACCCTGTGATTTAAGTACTTTATCATTCCTACTTCACAGTCGAGGAACCTGGAACACAGACACCTTAACTTGATAAAGAACTCACCATCAATCAATGGTGACAAGGATTCAAGCCCAGAAAGCCTGGCTCCAGAGCCTTTGTTCTTAGATCTCATAGAGCTTTGTGAACTTGGGCAAATCTCTCAATCTCTCGAATCCTGTTTCCTCAGCTGTAAAATAGGAAAAGTCATAATAAGGATAGTGTCAGCTTTTTAGGGTTGTCGTGCATATAAGTGCTTTACATAGCATCAACGTGTACTTATGTCCCTCTGTGTTGGGCCCAGGATGATGGCAGAGGTTGGGAAAGCAAAGTAGGCCACTGTCCTCTAGTACCACAAATACTTCCTTCCATCTGTGCTTCCTGCTCCAAGAGTCAGGCACAAGTCAGCATAAGATAATGATCAATAAATGGTAGCTGCTGACTTTGTGAAGTTGTCATTTTTATTTAATTTGTATCTTGAAATTTATATTGCATTTTTTTTTTTTTGAAATCAGTAGGGAACATATATCACATTGTGCTGGGAATGAAATTTGTTTTTTCTCACCTACATGTCATTGTTCTTTGGGTTAAGAGTACATTGTAGTTGGCACACTATTGCCAATTTCAGAGGAATGCACTATAATAATAAAGAGAAAGAAATTCAGAGGTATTCCAAGTCAGGTTCTAGTACTCATTGGCTTTGACTCAGGTTTTTTGTCAATTGGCTATGGGGAATGTAATCTCACCTCAGATATATTTTATATTTCTTAAATGACTTTGGGTTTGAAGCATATTTCCCAAGAGGTTACACATTTAATATTTCTCAACCCAAAAGGATGACTTTATTTTTGCTTGAGAATGTCATGCACATCCAGGTAAATCTGTAGCAGTGTTGGTATGTCAGACATGGTCCTCCAGAGAAACAGGCCTGATAAGAGACATATGCGTATCTTTAAATAAAGAGAGATTTAAAGAATTGGTTCATGCAGTCATAGGGACTGGCAGGTTCTAAAGGGCAGGCTGGCAAGCTGGAAATTCAGGAAAGAGTTGAAATTGCAGTCTTGAGACTGAAATCTTGAAATTTTTAGAGCAGACTGGTATCTTGGAAACTCAAGCAGAATTTCGGTGTTACAGTTTTGAAGCCAAGTTCCTTTCTCTCCAGAAAACTTAAGTTGTTGCTCTAAAAGCTTTCAACTCATTGCATGAGGCTCATCTATGTTATCAAGGGTAAATTCCTTTACTTAAGCTACTGATTGTAAGTGTAAATCACATCTACAAAATATCTTCACAGCAACATCTAGGTTGGTGTTTGACCAAAGAGATGGGCACCACAACCTAGCCAAGCTGACACATAACATTTACCATCACATTTAGTTTCAGCCTTTCGGTGTGAAAGTGTCTGTTGCTAGCATCAACTAGTTTCCCAGTTTATTCAGTTCAAGCCGAATGCTAATGTTCTGGTGACTTTATTAAGGGCTTAAACACTTTTCTTACTCCACCCCAAAGTATTTTAGTAGCACTTCAATTGGTTGACTGGAAAAAAAGGATGAGAATGTTTAGAAAGAAGGAAAATGTCTTCACTTAGCAACTTATGAACTCTGAACACTGGTTTGTGAAGGACTTATGGTGTACCAGCCAAGGACAATGCCTGCTTTGAGTGGCTTGCAGTCTGGTCCAGCAAGCTAGCAGGAAAGCAGGAAACAGTGGGGTCACAGAGAAGCGGTGAACAGCCACACCCGAGTTGGGGTGTGTGGTGTGCAGGGTTATGGGCTAGTAAATGATACATTCTTGAGGTTGAGGCTTGATATGAAATTTGCCAAGGCCAGGGAAAGAGGCAAGTGCCAGATTGTGGCATTTGCACATTACCCCATCAGATGTAAAGATGAGCCATGTCATAGTTTTAATCCAGAGAATAATAACATGGACAAATGTTAAAAGAAGTTTAGTGTTTAAAACCCCTCCAACAGTGTGGCTGTTTTCAACACACATAACATAGGAATTAGAGTTAGGAAATCTCTGGGACAACGTATTTACAGCCTATGGTATCTTTAGTGCTTCAATTAGAAGTCATCAGAACAGCTCTTAAAAGGACAGAAACTATCTCTGCAGGATTTGAGTGATAGTTTGGCTCAAAGATACTTCACAGTGGGCACAACTGAAATATGGATTCGTCATGTTGGAAGGTGGGAAATAGAAAGGAAATTTCTAAGACATTTTTGCACTGAGCCCAGTTTCACTTCTGTTTATGACTATTATTTTCCTTTCCAATTTGTTGAACTAACATAGTGCCATCAGTTTATGTTTACTTAATATTCTCCTGTTCATAATCTAAAATAATTTGTGAAATCCTTATGGATGATACATGTACTTATGCTTTATTTGTACTCTCAATATGCCTCGTGTACAGCTGGACACATAATAGCCACTCAATGTGTTGCTTGATCTACCTTAAAAATATTGAATTACGTACTCAAGCCCTTCTTGTTTCTGCTTAACACTAGAGTAGGTAGTAGCAAAGAGCTGGAAAGTACAGATGGTTATCTACTGGCCAGTGCAGCTTTTAGAATGCTGGTTAGTGCTCATCCAAATGTCATTTTCCTTTAAACAGGCACCGATAATTTCTGCTGGTTAACAGCAAAGAGAAACTTCAAGAGAGCAGCTTGTCCTCTTGACGTTTCAGGTCAATCGATGGTTTTTACTCTGGGTATCGACAGCTCTTTGCGGCATGCCCTTGTCTTTGGCTACGTGGGTTGACTGTGGTGAAATGGATTAAACAGTTTTGATTGCCTCTTGAGGTTTAATCAGTGCCCAGCAAGCACTGTGTGTGCCTGTGACTTTTCTTTTTCCTTTTAATTGTTCAGTCTGTGGGGCTCTTGATGTTGCTGCCTTTGTGTGCTCATTCCTTGACTGATCAGTTTTTAACTCAGAGCTTATGCTTCTTTGCAGGATGCCACAATTTGGAAGCCTGACTCATGCCAGAATTGCCGTTGCCATGGTGATATTGTTATCTGCAAACCTGCTGTTTGCAGAAACCCTCAGTGTGCTTTTGAGAAGGTATGGTATCCTAATTGTATCCTAAGTGCATTGGTAAAGTCTGTGAACTGTAGGGTTTTTGCATTTTTCCAGCCATCTGGTTTTGACATTTATCCCAAACTAATTGGAAGCTTTATGAAATATAGGAGAGAATTTTTAGATATTATATCTAAGAATGTGTTAATTTCTGTTTATTGAGCAATTAGTTCTTTGGATCAGGCACTCAGTTAAAAGTTTTAAAAATGTTGTCCCATTTAATATTATGTGAGGTATATACCTTTATCCCCACTTTACAGATGAGGAAAGTGAAGCATAGATATTTTAAACAACATAACCATGATTATGCAATTAATAAACAAACTGCGGCCCAGAGATTTTTCCTGGGTCTGACAGTTGCCAAAGCTTCTGATACTAACCACAGCATTTATAAGCCATTGAATGGATCAAAAGTGAGAATCAGCTTCTTGAAGATGATTTTCTAAAAACATTATTTCTTCTGATTGTATTATTGTTCTGCCTCTGGGTTCCCTAGGAATGTAAGAGAGGCTTTGACTCAAGAAATCTTCTGGTATTTTACCAAGTATATGAGGGATATATTATCCTGCCCCCTTTCAAATAAATTTTTCAGTTTAACTATACATCTATTTCGTTAGAATATTCTTTCCCAGATGCTGACTCTTTTTAAAGTGAGTCTATTAATAAAAAAAAAAGCTTAAGCTTCAAATTTGAACATTTGAAACTCCCTGGAGAAGACCAATTATTTTTTTTTCCAAAAAATAGCATTCTGTTGATTTCACAAGCACAGTTTGCATTTTAGTTTTCTTCCTCTGCCCATAATAATTAATCTTGAGATTTTATATCAGCTACTGCTAATAAATTTCTGTTTGTTTCTAACATTGGAATGAAGGTTCTGTATACCTTTGAGGTATTACGCATTTTCTACATGGTTACATTTGTGAGAAGCTGATTGTAAATCAAATGTTGGTAAATTTGATAATATTTTGTTATGTATTATGGGGCTTTCTATTTTATGGAGTAAACACTCCTAAAAGATCACTATTTAGCTTGCTGAGTTGTTCAGGTCAGAATCTGAGCTGGTCATGCAGTGGCCATGAAAATATGCCCTTCTCTATGTCACATGAATGATTGTGATATCAAGGAAGAAGCCCTGAACCAAATGTTATGACAATACACAATATTGCTGGAACTCAATGTGTTCTACACCAGGAGGCAGCTGGCTAGAGCCTGCTGCTTGTTTTTGTATGACCTATGAACAAAAAACGGTTTTGCATTTTGAAATAGTTGGAAAAAACCAACAGAGAACAATACTTCATGATGTGAAAATTATATGAAATCAAGTTTCAGTGTTCATAAATAAAGTTTTATTGAAATAGACAGACTCATTTGTTTATGTATTGCCTGTGGCTGCATTACAGTGACATAGGTGTGTAGTTGTGACGCAGAACATTTGCAGCTAAAATATTTACTGTCTGGCCCTTTATAGAAAAAGGTTCTGACGCTTGTTCTATACCAAATTAGATTTTGTCCCTTCTCAATTTGTTTCCCTTCTAATTTTCCTCATCTCAGTAAATGGCAACTTTCTTCTTCCAGTTTCTCAGGCCAGAAAACTTAGCATCATCTTCAACTCTCCACTTTTTCTTACGTCGCACATCTAGTGTATTAACAACCTGCCTGCCATGCCCAGCTCTTCATAAAACAATACAGTACATCTGCAGCTTCTCTGCTCTTACTCTGGTTTCACCTGTTATCATCTTTTGCTTCATTTTCACACTAATCTCTTAATTTGTTTCACTGTTTGCATATTTGCCTTTTTCACTGTAATCTTGATATAGCAGCCAGGGCAATCCCATTAAAACTGAATTCAGAGCATGCTGCTTCTCTCCTTAAACCCCTTCATGGGTTCCAATAATGTATCTTCTCACTTAGAGTATCTCTTCACAGTGCCCTTTAAGGTGATATGGTACCCCTCTAATTAACCAACTGTTCTCTTTCTTATTCACTCTGCTTCAGATACCATGCCTGCTTGTTGTTCGTTGATATGCCAGGCATTCTTCTGCCCCAGGGCCTTTGTACTTCACTGTTCCCACAGAGATTGATATCTATCTATCTATCATCTATCTATCTATCTATCTATCTATCTATCTATCTATCTATCTATATCTGTATCTGTATCTGTATCTATATATAGATATAGTTATATATAGAGAGATATATATGTATAGAGAGAGAGAGAAAGCGCGAACTCGATCTTTTACCTCCTTTAGATTTTGCCTCAATGTCTTTCTATCTAAAATTGGAAACCTCCACTCCCTGCCATACATTTCCTATTTCCTATTCCTCTTCCATGCTTTATTTTTCTTCTTGGCACTAACTACTATCTAATATACTCTATATTTTACTGATATTTCTTTTTTATCATCTCTTTTGTTTACTGTATATTCTCAGCACCTACGATAGCACCTGACACATGGTCGGTACTCAATAAATATTTTTTGACTGATTGAATTGATGAGATGAGGCTACAGAGTTGGTAAGTTCAAGGTTATGGAGAGCCTTGTATATTGTATTATGAAGTTTGGAATTTTATTTTTAAGATGATAAAATATGAATAAAGATTTCAGGTATATATGTAGAATGACCAGCTCTTTTTTAAGAAAGATCTCTCTGTTTTTAAAAAGATAATGTAATATAATATTAGAAATGAGAAGACTAGTTCAAAAGCTGTGAAATTAATCCAGATGAGAGGTTGAGTACCTGAATCAGGGCACTGGTAGTATAGGTATCAAGAGGAAAGAGCAGGCTCAAAAAGTATTTAGGGAATATATCAGAAGGACTCGAAGTTATAAGGGTGAGGGAAAGGAAAAGGAGAGGTGCCTTTCATATTTATGGCTTGATGACTAGTTGGTTAGTTGAACCATCAATTGATATTGGGATATAGGAGAATGAGGAAAAATAATCCCATCTGGAGGTCAATGGTGATTTTACTTTGAGGCACACTGAGTTTGAAGTGTCCATGGGAAAAGCAGGTGGATATTTCAAAAAGTCATCTGGGTATATAAATCTAAAACTCAGAGGATAAAACAAGTTTGGAGATATAATGTGGATATCATTAGCATATAGACAGTAGTGCAAACCTTTAGAAATAAAGAGATCATCCAAAAAGATTGTGTAAAAAAAAAGAGTAAAGACCAAGAATGGAATTCAGGGAACACAATCATGTAAGAGGAGGTGAACACTAGAGAGAGGACCTAGGAAGATTAAGAAGGTATGGTCAAGAGGTAAGAGGTAAGACATGGTCAGAAAAGAGATCAGTTTTCATAGCCAGGAGAGTAGAGCATTTCCGGGAGGAGTTTATAGCAACAGTTTTCATCACAGGTGAGGGAGTAAATGGGAGAAGAATTTAATATGGTCCATTGGATTTAACAACATGTAGGCCACTAGGGACCACACTGAAGTTGGTGTCAGTGGAATAGCAGGAGTGGAAGCTGTATTGCAGAGGTCTGAGGAGTAGATGAAAACTGGGGAAAGGAAGGCCAAGTAAAGGCTGCTCTTTCAGGGAGCTTCACAGAATGGAAGGAAAGAAATGGGACATTAGGTGGATACCAGAACATCTGCGAAGTTTCTTTGAACCTCCCATCTCCAACCATTGAACCTCCTAAGTATGGTATGGCACTTTATGTTTACCCTTCTTACAGCCTTTGATCAGGATGCAAATGCCTGTTTATTTGTCTGCCTCTTCCTCCAGACTCTTAGCAATTTAAGAACAGGAACCTATCTTCTTCACTATTGCAGCCCATCAAACAACACAATGTGTGGTATACAGAGGATACTGAGTCAATACTTATAGATTGACCAAACGAGAGAAGGGAGTGGGTTTTGTTTTATTTTTGATGTTAGCATGAGAGAGGCATGATCATCTTAGGAAAGAAAGGGGAATGACTTAGAAGAGAGAGAAGTTGAAGATATAGGGGGTAGGGTAGGAAGGAAAGACAGACAGAATGAATGAATTAGAAGGAGTGGTTTCGGAGTAGAACAGAGTGTGTGGGATCTAGAACATGAGTTGGGGAGGAAAATCTCATTCTCTAAAAGTTGAAAGAAAGAGCCATGGATGGATCCAGATATAGTTAAATTTGTGGGTAAGAAGAGGGACAGGATACTGAAGTAGTTCATACTTAATAGGCTTACTTTGTGAAGACTTTGAGGTTTGGTTGGGAGCTGGAAGAAAGTAGTGAATGTTAGGAGCTATTACTGAGGGGAGAAGGAGGCTGACCAAAGTTAAGGTAAAGCATTTGCAGGTTGTGTTAAGGGCCCATGGGAGCAGGAGACTATCTACCTGTGGGGCTACCAGACTGCATGATGGAATGATTCTCAGCAATGCTACCAGCCAAGTATAAAAGAGAATAAGGCAAATTGTGGAATAGATCCAGGATTAGAATTCTGCCATATTAATGGGGAAAAAGAGTAGAGGTGCAGGAAGCATTGGGCTAGCTTGAGGCTAACATGAATAGGAAAATGAGGGCACCTGGGGGTTGAAAGACTGCATGAAAAAGAGGTGCTCAAGGATCTCTCTGAAGGATATGAGGTGAGTGGGAATGAGAGTGAGCGAGAGCTAAAGGCTAGGAGGTTCATATAGAGTGGGAAGCTCCTGGTGTCAAATAATTTTGACTCTGGATGGATCCTAAAGTTGACTATGACCATGTGGGAGCTCAAGTAGAATAGAGGTAAAGATTAAATTGAGGTCGTCAAGAATATACAAGGATAAAACATTAGACTGGTCACTTCCATGGACCTTGAAGTTATCCAGAATTATGTCTAGACATAGGGTAGAACAGAAACTGAGACTCAAGTGCCAAGTCTTTAGTAAGTATGAAAGAGTGATCAGAAAATTATTGAATGATAGTAATAAAGAAGAATGATATACTTGGAGAGCATGAACTCTAAGGAGAGTCCTTATCTGTAAGGAGAAGGTTGGATTGGATGACTCAACCATAGTAAACTTTCAACTCCAAGATTACATGAGTATATTCACAAAGCATTTGAGTTCTTTATTTTAAGTAATGAAATAGAGCAGAGAATGATAAAACTATAATAAGTCTTTAGAATTCATATAGTCTGACTTCCTTATTCTGTAGACATAGAAACAGACTTTTAGTGGTTTAGTCACTTGCTCAAAGATACAGAGCTAGTTCAGTGGCACAGCCATAACAAGAACCTTAGTCCCTGGGTCTAAATGATCCAATGTCATTTCTACTCCACTGTGTTGCTTTAAAGTTTTCCTTTGTGTTTCTCGGCAACATGTGTCATTATTCAAATTTGCTGTGGTAGATACTTACATTAGTTCATGGCATAAGTTAGTGAATCACCATTGTACCCTAAACTAAATGTCTTATTATTATTATAATCATTAATAACTTGGGTTCCTATCATGTTTTTGACATGTTTTAAAGCACTTTTACAATTTAAGTTTTGCTCATGGATTGACTATAAATATCCTAGTGTCAATATTCTAATAGATATTTGAATCTATCTATCTATCTATTAATCTAACTATCACTTATTTATTCTGTAACCATATATAACAGATTCTATATCCATATAGAATAGCTGGCTAGATAGCTAGCTAGGGACAGAGAAAGAGACAGAGACAGAGAAAGATTAAGAAACATTTAGAACCTTGACTATTTAACTAAGTCCTGTAAGAATCAATCCTCTTTTAAGGATTTCTGGAGAATATACATGTATAGAGGACAATACCATGCAAAGGAACACTATTATTACATGGGGTGTGATTTTGACTGCAAGCCTCAATGCAATTAATAATGGTATTTATCTATTGAGTTGTTGTGAGAATTAAGTTATGTGTGTGTGTGTGTGTGTGTGTGTGTGTGTGTGTGTGTGTGTGTAGGGTTATAAGTACTCAATAAGAGTTAGCTACAATTATTATAAATGATCATCATAATTATTGTTGGTTGGTTCCAAATTCTAGGCAAGTAAGCTTGCTCAGCTCCCCTTGTGATCTTCATTGGTATCTCTTGCCCATGCAGCCACTTCCCAATGCTCCCCAGTGCAAAGTCTGGATGGTCAGTAGGCTTATGTGTTTTGCTTAGCCTACATCTCAGAAGGCTATGGTTAGGTAGCAAAAACTCCCCATCTCTCCTCTGAGTACCACATGCAAAATTTTTCTCTCTTCCTTTAGCCCCAAATCACCTCTTTCATGTTCAACCAGAAGTCGAATAGATAGATTCAAGATGGGGACTGCCTCCATTGCCATTCATTAATGAAGAATATTATATTTAAGAAATGAGTTTTGAGGGCCAAATCTGAAAATCAATTTTTATGTAAAACAAATAAAACTCATTTGGGAGCATAATATATTCCTTCAAATCTTCCATCCTACCTGCTTTTCTCTCTTGCTCTTTGCTTTTGTGTCAGAATATAAATACTTGGATTATCTCATTTTCTAACAGTATGAAATTCTTAATGCAGATTAAGCTAACGCAGTTTCTACATCTGACTTAGTGAAAATCAGACAAATGCAGTTTTCTTTTGGGGTTCAGAGAGCACTTTTCCGAAAGTCATTAACAGTGCATGGTATGTACAGTTTTATAAAATCCCATATTATATGTTTATCTTTCATCAAGCAAAGAGGAAGAAGTTGGTGATTATTGTTACTGGTGTATTTATCTGTTTAATGGATTAATAGTTATAAAATCTTAGTCCCATTTCTCACCTACTCTTGTGGATGTAGTTATGTAAAATTAGAAATCTCTCATAGGTACATGTTTTTTTTTTTTTAACAGAAACAGCCCCAAACAACGAGGAAACATTAACATACACGCATACACACATGCTTTTTTCCCCTTTTTTCGTTTTACCAGCTGAATTCTTTGTAGACTTATTCTGTGAACAAGTTATGATTTTCTGGCTGATTCAGGATCTCCTACCACTTTTGATCAAAATCACTCATTGCCTGTTCTGCTACCTCTCTAGACTTGAAGAAACTCTAAGGTATATATAGTAGAAGAACAAGATGAAGCAGAGGATCTGCTTGGGGAATCACTGACTCAAAAGACGAACTTAAGCTCTTTGCTTCATAATTTTAATAACCTTAGGTAAATGGATTTTTTACCATGGCAAATGGATAGATAGTGAATGTGACATCTGGGGTATCACATGTAGCCCATTCCCTTGATAGTATCACATCTTGATAGGAAATACAATTGCAATTAGAGAAGCCTTGAAAAACAATGTAGATCTTCCCTGGAACCCATGAATTCTACCCATCTCCCCACAGTACATACGATACTTTAACAATGCTGTTTCCTCTTTTCCTCGGGGCTGCCTAAGGAGGTGGCAGGCATCTCCTATTCAGCATCATGGCTGCCCTCAGACCCCTTGTGAAGCCCAAGATCATCAAAAAGAGGACCAAGAAGTTTATCTGGCACCAGTCAGGCCGATATGTCAAAATTAAGCATAACTGGCAGAAACCCAGAGGCACTGACAACAGAGCACTCAGAAGATTCAAGGGCCAGATCTTGATGCCCAGCATTGGTTATGGGAGTAACAAAAAAACAAAGTACATGCTGCCCAGTGGCTTTCAGAAGTTCCTGGTCCACAATGTCAAGGAACTTGAAGTGCTGCTGACGTGCAACAAATCTTGTGCTGAGATTGCTCACTACATCTCATCAAAGAACCGCAAAGCCATTGTACAAAGAGCAGCCCAAATGGCCATCATGGTCACCAATCCCAATCCTAACGCACAGCAAAGAAAATGAATAGGCAGCTGTGTGCACATTGTATTTGTGTTTAAAAAAAAAAAAAACCATAAAATTCTAAAACAGCAACAACTCCCCCCCTCAAAAAAAAGCAAAAACAAAAACAATTCTGTTTCCTCTCCCAGCTTAGTCCTTCAGTCTCTTGCCCCGTGTGCTTTGCTACTCTGTGTCCCAGATAAAAGTGAACATGAGAACTTCAGCTCCTCCCTGCTGGCTGCATCGGGCCTCTAGAAGAGAGCTGGAAGAACTGCCAGCTCTGTGGTTATCTATCCCCCATTCCAGTCCCAGTCTTCTCTTTTATGGAGATACAGTTCTTCTCTCATCCTGGTTGCCTTTTTTATGTGACACTCAGACGAAGTATTTCTAGTGAATAAAATTCTTCACTTCATTACATGTGAAAAGATAGAGACAATTTTCAAGGAAATTACTTTCACAAGGGGGTTCATTTTATCTGCGTGTGAAGCTCATCTTGACAGAGAGAATCCCTTTCGTTAGTTTATTCAGTTTATCCTGTCTGCTGTTGTCACCCATGGAAACTCATGAGATTTAGTGAATCTGAGATGACTTGGGGTGCAATGTACCACTGTGACTGTTTGTTCTGTTGTTTTACACTGAGTTGTTTTTAAATGTTCAGGGAGAAGTGCTTCAGATAGCTGCTAACCAGTGCTGCCCTGAGTGTGTGTCGACGACTCCTGGATCTTGCCACCATGAAAAGAAAATCCATGCAGTAAGTGTTTTCTGACCCAGGGTTGATTCCGTGTCTGTATATCATTGGCAAAGGAAGGCTGAATGCTAACCTTGTGTTGACAAGAGAGCTTTTCTTTCTTTGTCCCTGCTGTGGAGGACTGGGAGCTCGTTTGACTTTCCATGGGCATTTGGGTTTCTTGAATAAAATGAAAACTGTCCTATTTATTCTACAGGCCCTACGTAAATATTTGTAGAATCAATTTATGCCTGTATAAAGAGTAGTATGAGGTTGTTGATGTTGAAGAAGTTATGATGCTTAATAATAAAAGTGCCACCTTGTCTTTGTATATCACACACATTTTTTTTCATTTGGTAGTTACAAACAGCCCTGAGTGGGTGAGTAGAGCAGATATTATTACTCCTGTGTTAAAGATGAAGAAGTTGAATTACAAAGAGCTTAAGGTACTTGCCCCATGTCATATTACTGATAAGTGGTATAACTTGGCCTAGAATTCTGGTCTTCTTACTTCTAATTCAGGGCTCTTTCCCTTAGGGTAGCATTTCTAAACTTCAGCTGTCCTATGTTCAGAGAGCTGTCCTATGCATTGTAAGAAATTTAGCAGTATCGCTGGCCTCTACCCACTAGATGCTAGTACTGTACTTTCTTGGTCCTGACAACCAGAAATGTCTGCAGCCATGGCCAAATTTCCCCTCAGGGGCGAAATGCTTACCTTCCACTGGTTTGGAACCACAGTACTAGAAATAGATCCCAAACTTCTCTGATTGTACTTTCTTGTTCCAGATCCTTCAGGATTAATTTAGAGATATTAAATACTGATTTAAAAGTACCATTGCGTCTATAACCATGCCACTGTGAACACGTCTGATCTCGTCTGATCTTGGAAGCTAAGCAGGGTTGGGCCTGGTTAGTACTTGGATGGGAGACCACCTAGGAAGACCGGGTGCTGTAGGCATAAAAAAAAAAACGTACCATTGCAATGTTTATAACAGAAATTATGAAAATGGAATGGATGGATACAGTTCGTTTTCACTCATACCTAAATGTTACCTGGAGGCAGTAGGTGAAGTGGAATGTGGTAGAAAGAGGCTCTTTGCTTTAATCCTCCTCTCTCACCTGACACAAAACATTCCCCAAGTTAGTGTCTCTACCCATTCAGAACAGAGCATAGGTTAGCAGGGTTTGATATATCCACTCTCGGCTGCTATTCAGTGTGTATATGTAAAACTCAGTGCATACAGTGTGCTTTCCCCATGGGACAGGACCACCTCACTTGAGCCACTGTCTCCTAATTACCTGAGGAAGCCACTGTTTCCCTACTGCACATTGTGTTGCTGAAAGGCACCCCAGCAGGATCTGTGCTGGGAATGTCTTCATACCACATATCACCCTGTGCTGCTTGATTTGGGCTGTGTTAAGCAGGGTAATATGAGCTTTATGTGCCACTGAAAAGGATCCCCAGTGAAATGGAAAGTGCTGCAGGGCAGACTGCTGATGGAAATAATGCCCGTTCTTCAAGATTGGAATAGGTGCGTGATTCCAGGTCAAAAACACCAAAATGAATCGTTCAAGCGAAGGAATAAACACGTAGGTTCAAAATAAGGTCAGGATCTGGGGAAAATTAGACATCTGAAATAAGAGGTGACACCAGAGACATAGGAAATCAGAGTTCATTAAATCTTTGTGTGGACCACTCTTAATGACATGTATTATTTTCTCTATCGTGTTTTATTTGTGCACGTATTTGTGTGTCTTATCTTGATTAATGAGGCCTGAGAACATTGAGAATATTTTCTGTATCTTTAGAGTCATCTCCCTTGCTTTCCACCTAATTCAGCATTTAGCACTAAACTTTTTCCAGAGTTGGTGTTCAAAAAACATTGATGACTAGAGGACTCAAATAATGAGTAAATTTCTTCTCCATCTTATCTATCCTTGTCTCAAGAAGGGCATGTTGGTCATTGACCAAGTGCCTGTGTGGCTGAGTAGTTCTAGGACCACAGATCTGCTGATGGGTTAGCTAGAAACCCACTGGCCTACTTTTGTGAGAAAGTTCAGAAAGCCTTCCTTCTACCTGCCTCCCTTGCGGTTCACCCCTTCTGCTGTATTAAAGCATCGTGTTCCCATATGCAACTTGCAAAATGTACTCTCTCAGAAAATGTTATAATTACAATTCTGATACTTGGTATAACTGAGGAAAAGGCTGAATTTAAGGAACTGTAGCTTGAAGGAAAAAATCTCTAGTGGTCTACGTCTTCAAATAGAGACAGGAGATTGATTTTTTTAAAGTCAGGACAAAATCTCCTAATTTTAGTCTTATCTTCCTGTCTTCCCTTCCTCTCTTTCATTTCCCCTAGGTTCTTGCCAAATCCTTCCTAATAGTATTTATTTTCTTGAGTGGGTTAAATGCTTCTCTGGGTTTGCTCTGAGGCTCGCCTTGTCACTTGTATCACCGGTTTTTTCCCTGAATCTTGGAGGCTTTTTCCCTTTCAGGTTGAGAAGCAGTTTCCAGAGCACTTTCCTCTCTGGCTGAACAACAGTAATCCTTTCTTTAGCCTCCGGCTTGCATCCTATAGGGCAGTTTATGGAGACTCTCCCAGTAGCTATAAAATAGCCTGGTGTTTTAAGAACTTTGGAATGGTGATCTGAAGTGAAAGCTTTCCCCTAAGAGAGATTTAGAAGAGGCTTTAGGATAGAGCGAGTGTGGCAGGAGGGGAATCAATAGAAATGTCCCCAGACAAGAGAGTTGGAACAAAGGGAAGTCAAGGATGGTAGAGCTCAGGGCAGCGTGAAGAAGCAGCACGTTAAGGCCACAGCCTTGCCTCCTCGCTCGAGGACCTCCTTTGCTGACAGAGTAGGCAGCATCTTATACAACTGGCACTCCAGCAAGTCGAGGCAAGTCCCCATGTCTTCCCTAGAGTAAGGAAAAGCCTTTATGTGACTCCAGATCAGCTGACAGCTTTATGTGGGCTTATTACAGCCAGCATTTGGGGGACTGTTTCATCTATGACCTCTCAAAAGCTGTCCCTTCAAATTAACTTTTGGATCTCTGCCCAGCCTTGCCAACCAGTCAGGGAGACAAGCCTGAAATATGTTTTCCTGAAGAGTATTAGAATGCTTTTCCCCTTTTCTTTTCCCCACAAATTAGCTTGAGAAAGAGGGGGAAGGACCATTAATCCCATTTCTTTTCCTTTGCACTAATATAATTCCAGTACCAGATAGTGTCATGTGTCAGACAATAATGCTTGAGGATTCACTAAAAAAAGAAAGTGGCAGGTGGCAACGCCCTTAGTGCTTGCATCTAATTGAGGCTAAAAGGAGAACTAATTGATGTGTATGAGGGAAGAAATGAATATTGAATTCTGCAGCCTTGTTCTCCTCAATGTAGAAGATGTAATTATAATATGCACTGAACATTCTTAGATATTTAGTATTCTACATCTTTAACTTCATAACAGGAACAAATTACACAGAGAAAAATTATTTTGTTGTTCTGTCAGTAAGCCAGGCAAATACTTTATGACCTTATCTTTCCTTTGGACTTATGTCAACAGCAAAGCCGACTTGTTAGTTGGCTGTGCAGAAGAATATATTCAAGATGTCTGTAGAATGTGCTTTTTGCCCAGTGTCAAAAGCTCACGTTTTTGAAAAGTATTAATGAGGTTAAGATGACACAGCTAAAACTAGGTCTTGTAAGATCATTGCATTGTATAGTAATTATTCTTTGATTTTACAAAGCTCTCTGTGCTGCTACAGTGTTTGTAAAGAATAAGGCTTTTGTAAATGGGTTTATAGAACACTGAAATTATGTATAGATATCTATATATAATGAGATATATTATACACACATGCA